>CAOKZL010001216.1:0-404823 GCA_948472985.1 Iguana delicatissima | reverse complement strand
AATAAAGTTAGCAATCCTGTAGTCATTCTGAACAGCCATGGTAATGTGGTATCTAGGATGGGAGTGGGAAACCCAAACTGAAACCAAATTGAGACTCAAAGTGGACTTATTTTTGGAAGATACATTTCAGTGGAAGCTCATCTATTCTCTAACAGCAAAGACCGCCAGTATTCTCCTTCAGTACTGACTTCATTTTGCAGATAAATTAACTTTACAGATTAAACTGTCAGCACAAAATTCCTGCATTACTTGGCTGTTAACACTTTTTTCCTCCTAGGAAGTCATGTTTATACCATTGTTATTAGTAGATCTGTTCTGTCTTGGGGTGTTACTCAAAAATGAAATGATTCATAGAAATTTCATGCGTCTAACTATAGACAATATATTTTGTCATGGCAGCATTCAGTGGCATATTACTATCCCAACATACTTACCAGCAAAATTGGGCCAGATTACAAAAGAACTCTGTCAAGTGTTCTTTTTCTTGACTGCTGTTTCTTAATCTTTTCTTTTAAACACTTCATTGCTCTCCAGCTGCCTGGTACATCTTACTTGTGCCTTTGAAGCTTATGTTAGCTAAATTTCTATCTGAATTCTGTCTGCCAATAGCTACCTACTTTGTGTGTGTTTTCCCTCTAGATAATTGATAAGAGCAAACGGGACCCCTCTGAAGAAATTGAGATTCTTCTAAGATATGGACAGCACCCAAACATCATAACTCTCAAAGATGTAAGTGGCCTCCCATCTGTGCATGCATCGTAATTACTAAATTAATCTACAGAAAAGTTAAGACATCTTTGCCATGGTAAATAGTGGAAAACCCACTGCACTTACCTTCCATGAATCTTTGTGGCTCAAATTTGGTTCAATGTATTAATATATTTTCAGGAAAATGTCTTTTTTACAGTTGACTCAGTTAAACTGAATTCCAAAGTAGTTTGAGAACCATAATGCAAATTACTAAATTGCTAAAATCCCAAAGCCTTGCTGATAGGTTGTGCTTGTGTGTGCATTTGTGTGTTTTAATGATGTATGTTTTAATCTCATTTTAATTTTTGCATTGTTTGATCTTGTTTTAACTTTTACATTTTGTGGATTTTTAATAACGTCTTTTTTAATTGTAAGCTGTTCTGAGTTCCAGTCTGGAGAAAAGATGCAATAGAAATAAATATAATGATGATGATAAGGAGGATCTTGCTGCTTGTGCAGGAGCCTTGGTATGCATGCACAGTGACTGAGCAGAGCAGTCTTCCATTTTACTGAATGCTGAGGCCAGCTCTGGGTGCAGATCCTTTTGCACTCAAATGGAGGGGCCCCCAACCAGGAAGTGAGTGGATATGGGCATGTTTTGGAAGAGGTCTATGTGCAGCTCTTCTTTTCCATGCTGAAGTTGGCATTTTCATACAAACAATGCAGTGAGATTATAAGAAATAAAATTATTGGGCAATAACCATCAATTCCTCTTGTATAAACATACTGCATTCATAATCACGTGTACAGACATTTAAATAAACACTTCATCCTAAATTCAACTCTGAGTTCATTGAACTTAGCATGAAGACTGCTGTCTATGTGACGTATGGAATAAAGATTACGTCAGGTCAGAGTTGGATATAAATTCTGCATTGGTTTTAGGTTTTGGTGCTCAGCAGCAGATTCACCCTACCTGTAGCATCATCCCTAGAGGAACAGCAGTGGCAAAAGCAATCCTTAATGTTTATCCCTCTGAGGTTTTCAATACAACATGTACATACATTTCTACTGAATAGATTGCAAGGTAAAGTAGTGCATGGAAATGGTTTATTCTGTATATTATGTAGACAACAAGCCTAGTGGTAAAATTCCCCAATTAGACAAATAATTTTATTGAAGTATAGGTATTCACTAGTGTTTTCTAGAGAGAAGCAAACAGTTATCATCTTATTTGAATATTCAGCAATCCCTACTATATCTCTGTATCAAGTTTAACTTGATGTGCTGTCACTGCATTTGCAGGCTAGGACCAGGACTTACGTTCTATTAATGAGACGTATGAGCATAACAGAAAGTTATTCTGTGCATGTCTTTTTTTGTTCATGGTGAATGGAGGAATTCAGCACCTTAATTTGCCATATCTCCTTCCCCAAACTACCAACCTACCTACCTGGGCACTTCCTCCCCATGGCAATGCAGTGGCCAGGAGAAAATGGAGGAAGGATGAGGGGAAGTCAGGCATCCTCTGGCTCTGTTCCTGCAGCTGTCTTCAGAAAGGAAAAGTCATCTTCTTGGAGCTTCCAGGGGTCCTTAAACATAATCTGTTAGTGGCCTGCTAATATTTTGCAGCATTTTAAAGCACTAGATTTCTAAGATGTCTACAGAAGAGACAAGTGACATAAAAGCACACAATAAACCACAGATTGTGGAGATGGTCTCTGCTGTATGCTAGAATAATACATTGTCTCACAAATCCCCCAAAGTATGGAGGATCCTATGAATCAGTCACCTGTTGGCTTCTATTCACCTATAGGTCTATGATGATGGAAAATATGTATATCTTGTGATGGAGCTGATGAGAGGAGGAGAACTCCTAGACCGAATTCTTCGACAGAAATGCTTCTCAGAACGAGAGGCTAGTGCTGTCCTCTGCACCATTACCAAGACTGTAGACTATTTACATTCCCAGGGAGTAAGTATCATTTCCTCTGCATCTAACCAGCTTCCTAAATGTGTTAGCATAAAAATATTGACTAAAGGGGGGGGGGTTACTGCCCCAAAGGTAACAAAATTCATGTAAACTTGTAGGTGATTACTTTTCAAAAGAGATGTCCAGAATATTGAAAGGAATGACACCAGATCTTGAAGTGAATCTTTCATCTCTATGACTGGATTCTTACAACAAGCTGCCATATCAACTAATATATAACACATTATACCACTTACTAGAACCAAATCCAGCTTTGAGTTGTTCCTAATCATCATTTTCTATTCTTTAAAAAGTATTTGAATATTTTCTCATGGAAATTCTTAACATTTCAGAAGGTCAGACATAAATGTAGAGTGTGTGTGTGTGTGTGTGTGTAGAGAGAGAGAGAGAAAGTGTCAGCATTTCCTTTGGTTCCTGACTAAAATGCATCCTTATTCCTATTATTGCTTAGAAAATATCAATACTAATATCCAAAACAAACTTCTAATCATTACTGACAAATCTCAAAAAAATCCAGTTGAATGTTTGGAATTCACCACTGTACCACCTTTATAGAATAACAGTTGTAACTTTCTTTTCAGGTTGTTCACCGAGATCTGAAGCCTAGCAATATTCTGTACATGGATGAATCTGGTAACCCAGACTCTATCAGGATCTGTGATTTTGGATTTGCCAAACAACTGAGAGCTGAGAATGGCCTATTAATGACACCATGTTACACAGCCAATTTTGTAGCACCTGAGGTATGCAGAAGTGGGGAAAATCCAGCAATTGTAACATGATCGCTCGACTTTAGAGTGTGACTAGAGAAGAAACAGCCTTCCTGCAAGATTCGTCTGCATTCTTGATTAAAAGAAAGGAAGACAGGCAGGCTGACTGGCTATAAATGTAGCCATCACAGAATTGCTGAACAGTCATTCTCCAAAGGCTTAAAAAGACATGCTAAGAGAAGACTATAAAAATGGGAGCAGAGAATTCTGCTGAATATCTGATTTCATCCCAGGAAATATCCAGTAATCACCCATGACATTCCCACAACCGTTTCCCATATAGCAATCACAATAGCAATAGAGAGATAACTTGGTAAATCATAAATTTCATTCATTCATTCATTCATTCATTCATTCATTCATTCATTCATTCAATTTATACCACTCTGATTCAGGTCTCATGCCAAGAGAAAAGCAGGGTATAAACTAGATGGGTAGATGGATGGATGGATGAATGAATATGTATAGCATTTTCTCAGCCATGGGAAAATGCAATACTCTCTGTAATCCTAACAAAGAAAAACAAATTGTTTTTGTTATCATCTGTTCACTCAAAGATATTTATATCCTCCTCTTCCAGCATCTGATCAAAGTGGCTTACAACAGCAATGTAAAATAAAACCACAATAATGGGAAATGACATCATCCAATCAAAGCAAGTCACTGTTGAGGGAAATCCCACAGGTTTCCTGGGGCGGGGGGAAGAATATACGTTACAAAAGTTAATCATAGCGCTTTATTGGGATGTGAAATCCCAGAAGGGCCCAGCCTAGGATGTATTTGCCATTACTATAAAAGGAAAAAAGAGAGGATAAGCTGTAGATAATTTATAGAAACTTATTTCCTTATATCTAAATAAATACCTGTTGTCCAGATATTGATTGATCTGGTGGAGACAAATCAGAAGACACTCACAGGATTTACCGATAATGTTGCTTGTGAAACATTCCAGCTTGGAGGGGGAAAAACCCTTTGTCTGCTTTTGGAAAAGAATATGAACTACTCCTGGTAATATTGTTAAATGAGCTTCATAAGAAATAACTGAAACTAATCTTTGATGTGTATAGATTTTTACCACACTGCCAGTAACTCTGGCAGAAGCTGAAAGAACTTTCAGCAAACTTGCATTTATCAAAAAATGCAAATATTCTGCAGACAGGTTGGTTGGTTGGTTGGTTGGTTGGTTAGGACACCATGATCTATGGTATCAAATGCTTCTGAAAGATCCAGGAGGACCAGCAGGAATGCACCCCCCTTGTCTAACTCCCAATGTAGGTTATCTAGCAAGGTGATCAAGACTGTTTCTTTTCCATAACCAGGCCTGAACCCAGTTTGGAATGGATCCAGGTGATCTGTTTCATCCAAGAAAGCCTGGAGTTGTGCTGCCATCACTCACTCTAGAACCTTACTTAGAAAGGGGAGATTAGAGTAGCTGATAGTTACATAAGGAGGTAAAGTCCAATGAAGGTTTCTTTCAGTAAAGGTCTTACAGTTGTTTCTTTTAGAGAGATTGGAACATGGCCCTCTTTCAAAGAAATATTTACGGAGTTCTTTCAAACCCCACTACCCCAGATCACCATCATCTTGACCAGCAAAAACCAGATCAAGAATGTGGCTTGCTGCATGTATAGGGTCAGATATTAATTGAGACAAGCCCATTGTTGCCACAGAAGCCATGCAGCCCTGAGCTGGCCCTGATGAGGGTGCCTCAGCATGGATATTAAAATCCCCCAATACAGTACATTTGGGGGATATTAACACCACCTCTGAGGCCACCTCCAGCAGTTCAGACAGGGAGACAGTTGAGCAGCCTGGTGGATGGTATACCAATAAAATCCCCATCCTGTCTCGTTGTCTTGTTGCCAGTGTATATACTCAAACCATGGTGTCACTAGGCTACATCATCATCTTGTCAACTGAATATGAAGTTACAAGAAGAATTTAATCTAAGAGATTAATGTATGATTTTGCAGTGAAAAGGGCCAGAAAAAAATAAGGCTGTAAAGTAAATTGGCCTAACATTTGTGGCCACATTTCTCCATCAGAATAAAAAAAAAAATCAAGATATTGGCAGGTTAATCCTTATATTAATAACTAAAATAGTTATCAGCCTTGGATGGCTCACAATTGGGTTGTTACAATTAAACAAAAATAACAAAGGCAGACATTTTTGTGAAATGTAGAATATGTGGTGAGAGCCAGCATCTTGTGTGGACATAAGTGCAGTGTGTGTGTGTGTGTGTGTGTGTGTCCCTTTTTAGAGGGCCAACATAGTGTAATGGTTTTGAGCATTGGACTAGGGCTATGGAGACCAGGGTTGAAATTCCCACTTGGCTATATAATCCCACTGGGTGACCTTGGGCACGTCACACACTCTCATCCTCAGAGGAAGGTTTTGGCAACCCCTTCTGGACAAATTTTGCTGAGAGAACTCTGTGATAGGTTTGACTTGGGGTTGCCATGAGTCTTAAACAACTTGAAGGCACACCACCACCACAAGAACAACAAAAACGAATAGCAACAAGAGAATATGTAGCAGTTGTTGCAGAATTAAAGGGTTTTTTTAAACAGCTCATGTATATATGGGGTAAGTACAAGTTTGTACAAGCTCCTTCCCCAGAAGAAAAAATCTTTGGGCCCATTCTGTATTATGAAGTATTGCCTGGAATCCTGCATGGTCTTTATGCAGATGTAAGCACTGTTGTTACAGCACTGCACACTGAATTCCTCCCAGTCCTTATTTACTGGGCAGCAGCTGTTGCAATCACTAGGGTATGTTCCCCTCTCGCTCAGGAAACAGCTGGCTGGTGTTACCAACCCCTCCATGAGCAATCCCCATTGCAATAGGCAGAATCAAGGTCCCTGTCACAATTCTCCCTTGTACCAGAGATAGCTCCCATTATGAGGAAGTGGGAATGGCAGCCAGCTGCTTCCTGAGCAATAGGAAAATGGGACACATGCACACACCCTATTGTGATCACAAAGGCTGCTGCCCACTAAGTGGAGATTGGGGAACTTTCACAGTACCTACAAAGCCCCTGGGAGACACTGAGAGAGCAGCCGAGAGGACTGAGCTGTTGAATCCTACTGAGTGATCTTGGGGAAGTCATACTCTCTCAGCCCCAAAGGAAGGCAAGGGTAAACCTTAGAACAAATTCTGTTGAGAAACTCCATGACATTTTAGCCTTAGGTTTATTGTAAGTCAGAAGGCACACAACAACAGTAACAACAAAGTAAACTAGGGGCTAAGTAGAGACTGATGAGTATGTAACAGTCACGAGTGCAAGACTCCAGTTTTCACTTTGCTAACTATGATACAGGATTCTGGACGTTATGACCAGCTCAGGCCGTGTGAGAGGAAGGAAAGGGTGCCATCTAGGGGGCGAATTACAAGCAGGAGAACAAGCCATGTATTACAAAGACTTGATCTCTTGTTGGTGTGTAAATTTAATCCAATGTGAGCCTTTATCCACCCTCTCCTACTTCCAATTTCATCGAAGCCTAGATGAAATTTATTTGTATTCTCATGGAATTGTGGGCAAAACATTATTGTTCTAGTAGCCAGGTAGCACATACTTTCATATGGCCACAATTATTCTTTGATCCTGCACAGGGAGAATTTTACATGCTGTGTATTCATCAAACTGGCAACAACATGCTGTGCTTTATTTACAACCTCACTGAATCTCATTAGCTAACAGCTCCTGAAATTACATGGCTTGAAGATTCCTGCAGGCAGTTCCATGTTATTAATACATAATAGAAGCCAGTCATACTACTGTTTTCATTGTTTCAAAATCCATTTGTAGACCTGAGATAGAATCACATCATTAATTTGCCAAAGGACCAATAGTTATCACCATAGTTATCACCATCTCATAATCTATTGTTATATATTCCAGTATCTTATTTTTCTTGAAACAAATACAGGAGTAGATTCTTCAGCCAAAGAAGACATTCCTATATGTGATCTTGTGCCGACGTGGTGTTCATGTTATTTTATGTAGAAGAGCTAAATCTATTTTTAGTTCCCAACTGAAATAAATCCACTAAATTTGAATTAGATTTATGTAAGTGTTGATTTATTAGATTGATCTACCTTATTTAGTGAGTCTTAACAATTGGATTTAGCTCCATAGTTCAGCAAGATAATACAGATATTAGATTCCAATAAATTTCTAGGAAGATGCCATGTTCAGCCATTTCCGCACCTTACCCTTCTCCTTCATCATCCTGTCATGATCCCGGCAGTGCCACTGCCAGGATGGAAGCGCAGCCCAAATGCTCCGTTCTGCCACCCGGCCAGCTGCCTGTAGAAGGGTAGCAGAAGCATCACGCTTCTTCATTCTGCAGTGCAGCCAGCCACTTCCCTTGCTGCACTGGGGAAGGAAGCGCCTAGATTACGCTTCCTTCCTTTCCGCATACTCACTGGTGACAGGAGCGTTGTGTGATCAGCGGCCATTGCCAGATTTTTTCCAGTAGTAGAATATCCTGCAATTACAATGGGTAGGGATGCATTGGCAGCAGGACTGCAATGACATCATGCAAAAACATGACTCGCGCACTGGCAGCAACATGTTCCCATTGTGGGACAGTGATGTCATGCAGAAATGGTCTTGCATGGCAAGGCCTGCAGGCTGCTCCCTGCCCCTTTAGTGGTCTCCAGGTGTTTTGGAAACCCCTTCCTTGCTTGTTATTTTGTGCCTTCAAGTCATCTCCAGTTTATGAGTTTATCATAAGGTTTTCTCGCAAGATTTATTCAAAAGTCATTCTCATTGCCTTCCTCTGAGGCTGAGAGAATGTGATTTGACCATGGTCTCCCAGGTTTCCATGGCTGTTGGAGAATTTGAATTCTGGTCTCCTTGAGTCCTTGTTTAGCACTTAAAACAACTACACAATGGTGGCTCCCCTCAGGCATCTCGGTATTTTGCTGACAGAAAGGTCAGTTGCTGATTGTAGTGACATCCATGGATGGTGGTTTAGCTCCTACCACCCTCAAAACTTATTTAAAAATACACACACATACACACACACAAATAAGTCCAGACAATGTTAGAATTGGTCCCTATAAAAATTGTCTACATCTGCTCTGAAAGATATGGCTCTTTTTTCATAATCTTCAGAAATGGCCAAATTGAGTGGAGAGACTGTCCTAAAATAGTATAGAAGAGTTCTTTGCAGTACGAACTGATCCCTGAATGGGTAATCGGACTCTGTTCATTTGGTTCTATCAAGCATTAAGATCTCATAAAGCAGCAAGGGTCTTGTGGCACCTTAAGGAGTAACAAATTTATTATGGCATAAGCATTCACTTATGGCAGCCACCTTCCTCATATGCATCCATGAAAGCTTATACCACAATAAATATTTTAGCCTTTAAGCTGCCAGAAGAAAATTCATTGTTTTGCTGCAACAGATTATTGTTGCTAAGACTCCAGTTTTGCAGACTAAAGTAAAATGTAACATTAGCATTATGTATAACATTAACATTTGAAAATGTAGTGCTTAAGCACCCACTCTTAGAATAAAATTTGGCTTGGCTGCAGGAAAAACCATAATATTTCTTTGGAGCCAACAGCCACTAGCTGGCTATCTCTGGCATCAGTTTCTTCCTCCTTCTCCTGATCAGAGCTGACTAAGTATAAGGTGGCTTCCTGTGTTCCTATGTGTTTTCTCTTTATTTAGAGAATGAGAGAAAGAGAACATATTACAAGATAGTTTAACCCTGCTGCATGCACTGTTAACTCATCATGTACATTGACTGAAAACTGTCCTTTCCAAAAGAGTTTAAGCAAATACGTTGAAACAAACGTGAACCAAGCCACTATCAAAAATGTATTTTTAATTATTTACCAGTCTCAAGGGAGAGCAGAAAATAATCATATTCTTCTTTTTCTCTCCCACCCCCTTTTCTGAAGGTCTTAAAACGGCAAGGTTACGATGCAGCTTGTGATATCTGGAGCCTGGGGATTCTGTTGTACACCATGTTAGCAGGGTAGGTGCAGAGGTTTCCTGGTGTTTGCACGCTTCTGGTAGATCTTGTAAGTTAGAGATCAAAATTATTATAAAGATGGAAACTGGCAGAACTTGGGAAAGTCACTTTTTTGAAGAAAAAAAAAGTTTCAGGTTCTCACATCTGAAATAGCCACTGGACCAAACTGATTGGGAGATTCTGGGGAATGAAATCCATTTTTTCCCACAAGGTAAAAACAAGGTGCAAGATATACTGTAATGTTAGGATTTTTTTTAGTTTTGGGTTCAAAAGAATGATATAATCAAAGTTTCCAAAACATTTTAAAGTGTTACACTAAAAACAGCAATCTACAAGAAAGTTGAAGACAGATCAATTAGATTTATTGTTTTAATTTAACTGCCATTTTTGCTGTTTCACCATGCTTAAAGCAAGTGATTAGGTATTTCAGAAATAATAATAATAATAATAATAATAATAATAATATAATTTATTTCTATCCCGCTTTTCCCCACGGATCGAGGCGGCGAACAACAATAATACATTAATTACATTAAAAACATTAAAAACATATCCAGTCCTCCTCACCCACCAACCCACCTAAAACCAACCCCCTAAAAACACACAACAATTAACAATTAACAACAATCAACTATTAAAAGTGGGAGGCGGTGGAAGTACTAGTCTGGGAAGGCCTGTCGGAAGAGACAGTCTTGACTGCTTTTTTAAAGCAGTCAAGACTGGTAATATGCCGCGTCTCCTCAGCCTCAGCCATTAAGTGAAGAGTTTCATTATGCTATCTCTTGGAGATGAAAGATATTGGAATTTCATCCCACAGTGGGGAGAGGGGACACTTTCAGCAGAAAGTATACTATGGGAATTGTGTCCAACCTGCTTTCCTTTTATTTTAGTTCTGTAAGGTTATCGAAAAAATTTTCCTAGTAGCTAATGTTCCATTTGAATTCTTAGCTCATCACAGTGGTATTTGAAGAACCTGAAAGCCCAGCAAGGATTTCCTTTGTAAAATGTTTAGTTCTGGAAGACAGTGGTAGAGATAAAGATCAGAGCCCATTATAAATTCCCCATTATAAATTACTAAAACCAAAAATGAGCATGGGAAAGATTAGAGGTGCTGTGAAAGCTGGCTTAAACAAAATTAAATAAATATAAGATAGCACCTATAAAGGAATTTCAGGGGTTTTTTCAAGCTCCTCTTCTGAGTTCTCCTCTTCAGATTGATATCCAGATCAATGGACTGACTTCCTATTCAGCCCTACCACTCAAAGCACCATCCCCGCCTCCTCTTTACCTAGCTGCTAGCGGGATCTTAGAATTGCAGCAAAGAATGGAGAACCAAGCTCCTCTCACACACACTTCCCCCCTTCCTCTCTTTGTATGGTGCATTAGGATTGATAGAGCAATGGCTTCTGGACTTGGAACTTGCCAAAGTTCAAAATGTTCCCTCCTCTGTTGTTACACAGGTGTTACGTTCCAGATGCCAGTGCTTTTCAATCGGTGTTCCGACACGTTCTTGTTCTCTATTATTTAATAAAAAGAATAATTGGAATTTTAGTACACATGATATTTAGTATGCATGAAAGTTAAACTTAGACAAGCAAGCTATTGCTTTGCTTTCCATTTGTCTTAAACACTGGGGCTTCTTTGAGTCTTCACCACAATGTACAAGTTGTCCTTTTTGAGATTGGGGTGTCTTACTAAGTAGTCAAGTAAAACCCTGTTTAAGGGTTTTAAACTGCTTTATTAAAATGCTAAGGAGTCTCCTGGTGCAAGAAAATTGTATAAAATTAGGCACAGTATTTGTTGGAGAGGTATCTCTGTTTTTTCTCTGCAGGATATTTTGGTAGGTTAGTGGTTTAAAAGAGGTGCTGTGCAGTTGTGTTCAGGAAGATGAACAGCACAATACTACCATTCCTGTTGTGGTTTTAATTAACCATGTTAATCATTTTTATCAGTCTCATCCTTGTCTTCTGCAACGGGTCGTGGCTCGAGTAAAAGTTTTATGGGAACAAAATGTACTATGATGATCAAATTATTCTAAATTATACAAACAAAGTTCCTTCTAAAATAGCACTTGTTGTTTAACAGGTTTACTCCTTTTGCAAATGGGCCAGATGATACTCCAGAGGAGATTCTGGCTAGAATTGGTAGTGGAAAATATGCACTCACAGGAGGAAACTGGGATTCAATATCTGATGCTGCTAAAGTAAGTAAATAAGATCACATTCATATGTAATCTTTCCAGACACTTCCAAACATTGCAAACATTTCTGTAAGGCCCAAGAAATGTTATTTAATTTTACATTACTTATCCTTAAATAACAGATTATCAGCGTCTTCTATATCCTAGCCTTAATAGAAAGCAAGCCTTAAGCTTGGAGCATTGTAGCCAAAGTACCCTAGGGGATATGATTGGATACATATATTTGGGAGTGGAGGGAATATGTTCACTCTAATAATGATTCTTTCCCCACCTAAAATGACTCACTGTCCCACTATGGCTTAGAAAACCACTTTGGGTGCAAATATCTTATTTTTCTTCATTGTAATATTGAGAGCAGAGTGAGCTCAGTGTGAGTATAGTTTCATTGCTTCTTCCTTGTGGATTCCCTGGGTATCTCCAGCAGAGAAGCCCCAAACTAATTTCAGTGGTTGGACTGGGAGGACACCAGAATTCCCAAAAGAACTGCCATTCATTTGTTCTCTATTCTTTTGGCATGCATTTACATTACTCTGAATTTTTTTTTAAATAAAGGAAGTAGCACAGTAGCACAGTTCTGATGTAATCTTGCTAGGATTCAGGGTTTAGGAAAGGATTAAAGAAGAAATAAAAATAAAATATACAGAAGTTTAAAGGCTAATAGACAAAAGCAGAATCAAGCAGGTGATCATGAGAGAAGGCTATTACTGTAAGAGGTAGGGGAGTTTGAGGTCCACCCGCAATGCCAGCTTCTTCTTAGAATTTGGGAGAATTATAGTTCAAAGGAGGCCTGCAAGAGGAGGGTAATGGCAGGATCTTTTCATCTGTGTATACCAGTACTAACTGTAGAGAAGACACCATTAAAAGTTAAACAGAATATTTTATTTGGAAATAATAAACATACAAGAAATCAAACACTCTTAAGAGCCATACAAGGCTACCGGAAAGTGAGGCAACAGAGGTTGGATAGAGAGAGAATGGGTGGAAAAGGTGATAGTTACCAGTCCTGAAGCAGAAGGTGAAAGCAAAATGGCTCAAACAGCCATCTGAGGGCAATCGCATAGGGACGTGGGGGCAGGGGAGCGATTCGCCCCAGGCAGCAATGTTTTTGGAGTGTCCTGGCCCATAGCCATGCTCCTGCGCGCCCTGGCCACACCCTCACATGCCCTGGCCATGCGCCTCACATCGTAACCCCGCCCCCCTCCCACCCACCCCTCCACACACTCCAAGCTCTGCCATTGTCTGAGGGTAGCAAGAAAGAACAGACTTCTGGATACCATGTATTACATCCAAGTACTACAATTTACTGGGGCTGCAGCTAGGGTTTTTATACCCTATTTCCTACCCTGAAGGAGGGTGCATGGACAAAGTGGCACTGGCTTTCTCGTGGGATTGATGAATCTGGAATGGGCTGATTGTCTTAACTCTAGGTAACAAAATATTGATGGGAGTCCTGACAATCTCTTAATGTTTTGGTCAGCTAGTATGAATAGGAAAGGTCTCCATGGGATATGCTCACAGTGGGGTCCCTGATTGTTTCACCTGCATTGTTTTGCCTTCTGTTGTTTTTGGGAATACTTGTAGCTTGCAATTTTTGAAAGGGTTATCACAAGCCTGTTAGCATTAGACTTTTCTGCTAATCTTCTTTAAACTTATGACCTGATCATGTCTGAGGTCATCCTGACCTGACATATCTGTCCAGCCAGTGCATTTTCAAAGATGTGTTTCAGCCATAAATGTGTCCAGTTATGAAAATAGCACATCCTGCAGATTGGAGGTGTATGGTGTGGTAACAAGGCATAGAAAAATTAGTGGAAGTGGCACAATGTGTGTCCATCTTCTTGATCTGGGTAGAGAGTAGGAGTGCTTCCATAATAGCATCATTATGTAATTTCACATGATTGCACTGTTATGGCTTCTCTCTCTCTTTTTTAAAAAAGACATGAATCATGGAACAGGAGGTGGAGCAAACAAGGTGATAGAAATAGTATTGTCATATTTCAAGCATGAAAAAGCAAACACTGGACCTAAAATCACTGAAGTGGAAATACAGTGATGGTGCCAAAGAGTGCATTGTCCACTACCTTTCTGAGTACAGGAGAAGTGGATTTCAGATGCACTGGTATAAGAAGCACCTAATTCTCTTTCTCCACCTACCTTAAAGTCATACAGTGAGGTTTCAATGCCATTTTCTATTTCATTTTAAACTACCATTATCCAGTCTATAGAACAGAAATGTATCCTCAGAAACCTTTTAACATCACATTTTTTTAATCCTCTCTGCAATTCCCTTTTAAAAGGATATTGTGTCAAAGATGCTTCATGTAGACCCTCATCAGCGCTTAACAGCAACCCAGGTTCTAAGGCATCCATGGATAATAAACAGGGAATATCTGTCCCAAAATCAGCTCAGCAGACAAGATGTACACCTGGTAAAGGTAAGTACAGATATGGCTGCTTTGCCTTGCTATGTGCAGAAAAGTTGCCTGATGGCTTTATGTGACTGTAACACAGGGATGGACAAAGTATGGCCACAGACCATGTGAAACTCCTGAGCTCCACTGAAGCCCCCGTGGTGACCCCAAAGCCCCCTAAAACTTAGGGTTTTTAAATTCAGCTGATTTTTTTGGCCCCCAAACCAACTAAATGGGCTAAAAGCCAGAAACAAATGCAACAGTTCATTTTCATCACCAGCCCAGACCACTTTCCAAACCCACCCACAACAACAACAACAACAACAACAACAACAAAAAGACTGAAATAGGCCAGAACAGCAGCCAGAAGTTATGCAGTGTCACTCCCACAATGCTGAAATGTGATCCTGTGGCCCATCGAGATTAGTGCAAGATGCATACTTGGTCCTTGCTCCTTCTGCATTGTCCACCCCAGCTCTAACATAATTAAACTGGTTTATCATACATCATCTGCTGGTTAGTATAACAAACTGGTAGGAGAAGGAAAGGAGTCTCTGGGTGGCTGGGTGAGTGGATGTGAGA
The DNA here is from genome assembly GCA_948472985.1 of Iguana delicatissima. NCBI lineage: Eukaryota > Metazoa > Chordata > Lepidosauria > Squamata > Iguanidae > Iguana > Iguana delicatissima. Next base: position 390,185 of record CAOKZL010001216.1, on the reverse strand, counting down.
GAGACAGAGACTGAGAGAGTTTTACATTTAGCCATGCACATGATCCTCCACAGTATAACAAATATCCATTGACTTCAGGGGAAGGATCCACTATCTCAGATTAGCTATATAATGAATATAGGTGCAACTTCAGAGAGTGTTCTGGGTGAGGAAAGAGTAGACAGGAGAAGCTCCTTGCCCAGTCCTCTCTGGATATAGCTGCTTCCATTTCTTTAAATGGGTAGGGACAGGGAAATGATGGTGAGGAAAAGAAGGAGTTGCTCTTAACTGCTCCGTGGTATCATCTTTATTTTGCAGGGTGCAATGGCAGCCACCTACTTTGCTTTAAATCGAACACCTCAGGCACCAAGACTGGAACCTGTATTGTCCTCCAACCTGGCCCAGCGTCGGGGGATGAAAAGGCTGACCTCAACGAGGTTGTAGTAGTCCTAAAAAAAATGCCTAGCATGAAAAAGGAAGGCACACATCATATGTCGATCAGGGAGGCTGATGTATATTGCTAATTTTGCAGGACTCTGGACTATTGGCACATAAATTGCTAGAATTAGCAGAACTTCAGCATAAGGCAAAGTTATTCTTTGCTTTCAGATTCTTCTTTTTTTACATTACCACCAAGATCCTGAGTTAGCAATTACTCACAAATGTGCCAATTTTTCAATTGCTGTATTGCTTCTTATTTAAGTATAAATGGCTGAAATCCTGTTTTGTCCCCTCCTCCTTTTCTCCAAATGCTATTTTTTGAATCTTTTAGATGCTCTGTAAGACCACTTTTTGTAAGCACTTTTCAATAGGGAAACAAGTAGTTTTGATTTTAGAGGTCAATGTTACCAGCATATGTGTTTTGGTGAATTGTCTCAACTAGCAGTTGATCCAGCTACCCATCTTCAGGTGTAGTGAGGTTCATTTCCAGAAGGTTGAATAGGAAGAGAGTCATGACACAATAAATGCAATGGTCTGCTGAGAGGGATTCTTAATGTGAGGGGAACAAGCAGTTGCGGGGAGGGTATCTCTTCAACTTCTTCAAAAAGTCCTTTTTATGTGTTAGATCCATGTAGAAATAAATGCATGGAGGTGAGACTGGGGTTTCATCTGCTGATCCACATAGTCAACATCCACATAGGGAAGGGGCCTCCATGTAAGTATTAAAAAAAATGCACAATCTATATTACCCCAGATAATCTGTGGGTACATATCTCACATACAGGAGCCTGTGGCAGTTCAGGTGTTCATGCATTGGTGCTGTGCAAATAGAGCCTTAGAGTGTGTGGAAATTGGAGATATGCTGAGCTAATATGGCTCTCTCTTCTTTGCATTCCTGTCTACATGCACAAACACAAGACAGTGAGTCCTAAGGACAGTATGTTATGGTGCAAACTCTCCTACTGCTCTTATTTAGAGATGAAGATCTTTGAGTTGACTCCTCAGTTTTAAAATAATGCCCGGCTTACATCAACAGGAAGAAATTGTCCACTCTCTGGGTGCTTCCAGATGAGATTTTTGCAGTTCAATTGCACTGCCTATATTCATGGAATTTTACAGCAAGTCCTGATGCTGTTTTCAGTTTGAGGTCCCATTGTATTTTGTTACCACTTCTTCCAACTTTCTTCCAAGGGTCAGGGAGGAACCTTACAAGGAAGAAAAGACAGAACGGCGGCATAGTATCTTTTGAATATTAGAGGTAGGAGCCCACCTTCTGGAAGCATTCTGTGACCAGTATTAGAAAAGAAGCTGTCTATGGAGAATCTTAAAATCTACAGTATTTCACAGTATCAAAGAAATGGGTTCAATCCAGTCTTGTACGTGTCTAATCAGAAGTTAAGTACCACTTAAATTCAATAGGATTTACTCCCATCTTTGAGTGACTGTATAGGATGCAGTCTAAATATCTTTCATTACTATCTTGGCCTTTGTCAAGCACAAGCTGGGTGACAAAAATAGGTACCTTTCCATCTCGTGCTAAAACCACTGGCATGCTTTATGTCTGTCAGTTAACTTAGATTGCACCCATGAAGCACAACACAACACAGACTTAACCAGGTCAACAAGGCTGTGTTACAAATGTCTGCTTTGTTGTTGTTGTGTACTTTCAATGTATTTCTGACTTATGGCAACTGTATCATGGGTTTTCTTGGCAACATTTGTTCAGAGTGGGTTTGCCTTTGCCTTCTCTGAGGGCGAGAGAGCATGACTTGCCCAAGGTCACCCAGTGGGATTCCATGGATGAGCAGGGATTTGAACCCTGGTCTCTGGAATCATAGTGCAATGTACAAAATACTACACCACACTGGCTGTAAATGTTTGCTACTATGTTCCACAAAATTCAATGGTGTGTATTTTCAGACTGGTGGGTAGAGGACTGCAGTCTAACCCCTTTGAAATCATTGGACTTAGGAGTATTAATTTCAGAGTTCCCTGTTATTTTAAGCACTTTACTTGATTTTCATTTTCATAATGGATGTTGTCAGTTTCCAGTGGTAGGTAAGAGAAACCAGCGTGCTGCACTCTCTTTCACCACTTATGAGTGGCAGTAAGGAGTGAAGACAGAATATGATATCCCACAGATTATAGCTCTTTAGCTGATCCTAAACCCAGTTTGGGAGATCCATTTTAACTAAGCCTACATATAGAAGGGAGTAGAAGGTTGCATTAGCTACTGTAATGTGCTTCTGGAGGTTTGTTTTTGTGTTCAAGAAGCTGTTGTGTAATTTGTTTTATTTTATCCTTAATTTAAAAATTGTATTTAATATTTCATTATATGTGCTATGCACATAAGACTGCAGTACAGCATTTGCTCTTCAAGTTTGGCTTTTGGAATAACATAATACTATGAATCTCACTAAAAAGAATGAGTTGGCTCAAGTACTGCAGGAGATAACGTAGATATTAGAAATCTCGAACACGTCAACTTGTTTTTATGTTGTGTATCTAATGTAGCAAGATCTTCTCCTTCTCACTTTGGTTGTTCATTAAATAGAACAACCCAGTGCAACCAATAAAAAAAAATTGCTCAGTTTTGGAAAAATTACTGGCCCAAGTCCAGAAGAATCAGTTGGGTTTCAGAACATTTGGAAACATGAATAAATAGCCTGTCATGGATTTAAATGGAACTTAGGAACTGACCCTTTCTGGATGGTGGCCGCCACTTCCTAATCTTGCTGGAAATAAAATATATATTCTTATAGTCTTGAATCCTCAGGATACCCAACTTGCTGCTATCGTCTCACTTTCTTATGGAAGGTTGGCCCATAAACAGCCCTAGAAGAATTTCAAATGAAACTGTGGAAAAGCATGAGTTATTTGTTAGATGAGTTCAGTCTAGAAGACATTAGATGTTCCATTCAACTCTGCTCAAATATATGCTACAGTATCAGGAATATATGCCAACAAATTAAAATTATTTTGTGAACAGTTAGGGAACAATGAGTAGCAAATCTTGACTGGCATACTTTTACACACACACACACACACACTTCATTGTCCACATTGACAAAATCATGTTTAAATTTAAACATAGATCAAAAGCTGAGAAGAATCTTTCTTAACAGTCCTATTTCATCCTATCAGTAGCAATGGCTAGCATCTCATCCACTGGTTTCATGATTAATATCATCATCATTAGTTTCATTATTAATAGTTTGAACAGTGGTGGTCCTGGGAGTCTAAGCATAAACTTTTGACTGCAATAGATAATCTTGCTTGTGTTTTGACACAAACTACAGTCTCTACCATCTTGTACAGCCTTTGTGACACAAGCTGAACAATCACTTCTGGTTTTATGTCAGATTGAAGCCAACCAAGTCAAGAGGCCATACAAGTCTTAAATACGATGTGGAACATATAACAAAGTAACCTAGTCTGCATAGACCCTATCCTCCTATCAATGAGGCTTCCATTGCTCAAAACACATTTATACTGGGATCTAAATCCAATTGTTTATCCTAATTGGGGTATAAATTGAATGACTGACTGATTGAATGAATGAATGAATGAATGAATAAGTACACTCACTTAATCAATGAGATTTACATGAATGCTGGCTTATCATCAAGCAATTGATTCAGTGGGTCTACTTTACTTCCAACTAGTAGCTGGATTTAAGCCTTAAAAGTGTTAGGAAGCTATTATTTGGAATGTATGCACATTTAGAATGAAGGGGGAACTTCAAAAAAAAAAAATCAGAAAGGGTCAGGCTGATTTTAGGTAGCAAGTCTAAATAAAGTTATATATTGTGGGTTCCATAAATCTGATCTCATTGTTTTGTGGTTTATGGAAGCTGTGTTTCATAATTCGTACAATGGCTTGCAGTAAGGCAGGAAGGGAAATGGTAAAAGGCACTGGGGCTGTGGTCAAATGACAGTATCCAGTACTGGCCTTCCACTGGCAGAACAATGGAATCGAGAGAGGGACGATCTCTCCTTCCCACAAGAGCTGCCCAAAACTGCACCAGAAGACTGGGAAACTATTCATAGCCAGGGCTCCATTCAGGAGCAAAGTAGTTTTAACATAAACATGACACTGAATGTAGAACAACACTGATGAGGTTATGTAAAGGTTACCTCTTCAAATGTCTCCATGATCTATATCAGAGGAGAGCAAGTTCTGTGGGCCTGAGGGCCAGTTTTCAAGTTAGGCAGGCGCTCAGAGGCTGGCTGTTCTTGGGCATTGCCTCAGGAGTAAAGGGCAGAGTTTAGTTGACGTTTTGAATAGAAAAAAAATGAATCAAGTGGATAAAATAGATGACTTTTCCATTTTATGTTATTGTTTTAATACCACTATTTTAACAAATAAAATCTCACACTCATACTTATTATTAAAATTGCATTTATATATAAATGAGTCACAAATTTACTTAAATTGGCTTTAATTAATATGATAAATACCTCAAAAATAACAGAATTGTTTACACATATACACACAATCAAAAGCTTTCTCTTCTTTGACTATACTCCATTTACCAATTTACTGCTGAATTTTGGTGGCAAACCACAATGTCAACTTAAAAGTAAAATTCTGGGAGCATTAAAAAGGGCTCCGAGTACTGACATGTTGAAAAAGTACTGTGTATGAAAAGGTACATCCTAATCTGCATTGTATGTTCAAATTCTTAAAATGGTAAGTCATACTTGTCAGTGAGTGTTTAATTTCCAAGTTTTAGTGTCAGATCATCCAGAAATAGAGATTCTTTTCTGTTTGGTGAGTATACATTTTCAAGGTAAAAGGTCCTCGTTCTAGTTCCACTGTAATCATTGCCTACGGTCAGCCTCATTGATTTCAACAGAGCAGGATGACTCCTGGTACTTTAAAGCTTACACAGATATTTTCATATTGAAATTGTAGTGCCTAACCTCCTTGTGCTTCAGTTCATGCCTGAGTGGGAAAAACATATTCTATAAAGCATACATTTAGCATACATGTCTTAGCATGAAGTAAGAACTCATGCATTTCTGTATGCTGGTGTCAGGAGGACTTTCAAAGTGAATGACTCCTGATACTATCAGTCAAAAGGCATTTAACCTTTCCTTTATTAAACATTGTGTTTATGTTTGTGTATGAGGAAATAAGTTGGAATAAGCAATGAGAATACATGAGAGAGCTAAAAATGGGTGACAATGCTGTATGGATTTACAAACTTCTGGGAATAAGGTAGTGTGATGGCTTTCATGCAGGATCCCACCTATCTGGGTGCAATCCCATCCACATTGGACATCCCAGGGCCTTCCCACACTACACTGCTATGCTGCTATTATTCTACTTTCACATCCTGTGGAATTCTGGGCTTTGTAGTTTACTGAGCCCAAAGAGCTCTCCGACTGAGAATTCTAAAGGCCCCTCCCTAAACTGCAAACCCCTGCATTCAACAGGATGTTGAAAGTAGAATAATAGCACTATAACAGTGTAGTGTGGAAAGGCCACCAGACATCCCAACCCCTCATGCCCTTTCATTGCACAGTTCTATAACTTTGTCAGTCTGGCAATGAAATAGAAGCTTTCCTTCCTTTCTTTTCCCTTTTATTTATTAGTTCTTTGCCTCATGTCTGAAGATTCAAGGAGGCATAAAACCAGCAAATAAAGAACCACTTAAATTCAAATCTTTTGCAGCGGTGGCTCAGTTCAGTTTTGCAAAAACTTTCAAAATAGTTGGGTGCAAGAGAGAATGTGAACATTCATTCGTAGGCAACCAATTCAAAAGGGTTTAAGCTATAACCAAGAGGGAACCCTTCCCTTTAATGCTCACCCTGTTGGCTTTTTGTTTTGTTGGTTGGCTTTCATCCATAGAAGTGATTAAGCCCTTGTGGATCCCAGAATCCCTTTTTCATCCCATGAAAACAATCTGGTAGGTAAAAATTCTAAGTAAAAATTACATGCTAAAAGATGAATCAAGACAAAGTTTAATGTTATTTCCATCTACAACTTCCATGATTTATGGGAGATTCTAGAAGTTATTGCCCACGGTCTAGATCCAGAACTGCAGCATTGTTGCTTGCTGCTCATAGACTGCTGGGACTCATTACCAGTACTCTGGCCCACTGAACGGAGCAGCTCCTCAGCAGTCTTTAGTCAGTACACATTTATCTTGCTCTTCTGCCGGGCCTCAGTTGGAAGATGCTGAAAAAGGAAAATGGTGGCAAGATGTTGGAGAGCAGAGCTGTGTGAATTACCTTGCCTAAGCCCCTAAACGAGCCAGTTGCTCCCATGTGCAGCATAGAATACAGTCCCATCACCCACTTTATGCTGTAAAGCATAATTCAGCTGATAGTTCTCTCAGCCTTTATAGGTAGAATACATAGGATGATGCCATCTTGTCCTTCCCCTCAGGCAGTGAAAATGTCGTAGGCTGTCCCTGTTCATCTGGCATGGTAAAATTAATACTTCCACTTAAGTTGAAGCCCCCTTCAGGCAAACAGTATTACATCCCTACTTGTTCAGATGAAACAGTCCAACTTAGTCCAGATTCATGGGATCATTATCGTAGTGAATCCCATCTCTTCCTCCTCATTACTGAGAACAAAATATTGGAACGGTTGGATTTGACCAACCCTAGCTGGAGCTACAATGACTTGCTAAAGCCAAATATTTTCAGCATTTATTTCCACATTAGCCGGAAACATTAGAATCCAGTGTATGTCCTTTGCTCTTGTACTCCTTTGTCTTATTTGATTTTTTTCGTAAGTTTGTCTCATTCATTAGTTTGGGTGTTTGTACTCAGTTACAGTACTTTCAAAACTGAGACAACCACTTCTTCCTTTAGAAATGAAAGGGGTCTACAGTTTGAGTGAGGGCAAGTGCCCATCTCAAGATGTTCTCCTTAGCTTACTCTGAAGGAAATTACATGTGTTCTGTTCCCAAGCATAGAATCACATCTTTCACTCATACTTAGCTGTACAAATTGCTACCTGAGCTACTGGAGAATGTACCGATTTGTAGATTCTAGACAAATAGTATTTATACACTTACACATTTATTTACATATTTACACATTTAAAAATTACCCGTGGGATGCCTTAAAGACTAAAACCATCAAATAGGTTCAAAATCTGATCTGCAGTAAAGAATGCAACACTCTTTTGGAGTGTAAGGTTTTGTTGTGGTTTCAAAGTTACAGTGTTAGTATTTCTAGACTATGGTGCAGTGTTTTGTTTTTAAAATTCCACATTCATGTTTGTGAACTGTTTGGTTTGAAACATCCATGTTTCAAGGTTTCATGTTTGGAAACAGGCTGCCATTATATATTATATATGTACCAGAGTAATTTTTAAGAAGTAATGTTGGTTTTATGAAGTGTTATATTTTTTTATAGCACAATAATCATTTGGGACTTTGTACCTTGTTGGACACAATTGTCTCTAGGGAAGCTTCTTGATCCTATTTTCTGTGCACTGTGTCTACTTTTGCTGCTGCTTACAGCTGCTGGCCTCAGCTGCTGGGTGAATAGTGTTGTGAAATGGCCTGAATTGATTTTCAGAGCCCTCTGTGTTTATGTGAAAGGATGATGCCAGGAAAAAGCATCCATAGATTCAATAGGGCAAGAGTCTACTGTGACAGGCTCCTGGAAAGGAACCTCAGTATTGGCCTTCATCTGTACATCTTTATTTATAAAGAAATAATAAAAAAAAGACCTATCAAATATTAGTTGTTGATCTAACTCATTGTTAAATGCTAAGCGTTTAGAGATTGGTACTAATGTTCTTCAAAGTATCCTCATCATTCCCCATGTCCCAGCTCATTGATGCTATTCCATTTTCACTCACTCACAAACACAAATACTGGAAACATATTCAGGAGTCATGTTGGCCACACACTAAAAAACAACAAAATCAAAAATCGGCAAAAGAGCAATACCTTTTTATTGGTAATCAAAATGCACAAAATACATCATTCAAGCTTTCAAAGCTGCTTCATCAGGCAAAAGCTGTTTAAAAAGCATACAAGAGAAGAAAAATGATGTTAGAGTCGCTGGCCTACATTTTGTATCAGATATTGTTTCTGTTGTAATTCAGTTGGTTTAGAGCAGTGGTTCTCAACCTGTGGGTCCCCAGATGTTTTTGGACTTCAGCTCCCAGAAGCCCTGAGCATTGACCATAGTGGCTGGGGCTTCTGGGAGCTGAAGTCCAAAAACATCTGGGGACCCACAGGTTGAGAACCACTGGTTTAGAGAGATCTCAATGCCGGCAGAGGGCATTCCCCTTCTTGGCCATGTGGAGGCTGGGACAAGGGACAGTAACATTTAAATTCTGTTAGCAGTAGTAACATAACTTCCAGGCATATTCCAACTCCCTTTGCACACTGTCCCATCATATGTTTACTTCTTCTTCTTCTGGCACACACAGAACATGCCCAAGAGCATTCCAAAAGCTGAGCAGTGGCTCTGAGGATGGACCTGTGCCTGCACGCACTCCAGCTGTTGTTGCACACCTGGGATGAGAGGCAATGCACAAGGAAGGCCAAAATACCTCTTTCTACAACTTTCACCTCCCATACACACATAAGCATAAACAGGAGTGGCATTTGGGTATCTCAACAACAGGATTCTAGCCATTGTCCCCCATGTGGCTGATCAACCACTGAGAGTCAGAACTTGAGGTCAAAACAAATTCTTCAGCAGTGACTGACCAAATGTTTAAACACACTGATAGCCTGCAACTCCAGTTAACTTTGCCCAAAGTTAACTTTGCTCTATATAATCTTGCAATAATGATAGATTCTGTTCAAACATCATGACCATATTTAGGTATATCAGGGACCCCTCTAATGTTTCACAGGGAATTCCATTGTTGTGAAACCAGCTACAGGCTACTTCAGCCAACAAGGAAGGACATAAGCTGTTTGTAATGGGCAGGAAGCAACACTCTGCAGCCACACATGTGTTCAGGATTGCAAACCAGTGGCCTGCATGGGAGCTTACCAGCTATTCCTGTGGAAGAAGGTATCTACATTTATTGATAGGCCTTCAGAGATGGATAGGTGAAAACTTACATAGTTCAGCACAACACATTAAAAAGGTTTGACACTTAACAGATCATGAGACCAAGGTGATTGCCTGCAGGATTACTCTTCAAAAGACACATGTGGCTTAGGTACCAGTGCTCAGTCCACCACAGAGGACCTTTCCTTGGATGAGCAAAGGTTATTTACCGTGAAGAATTACAGTAAGGTTAATCACAATCAAAATGCTTGCATGTTTTCATACAGATAAAGTGGCCCTGCACTCTGATATCACATCCTTACCCCAAGACAGTGTGACACTTTTTGCACACTACCGTACCAGTGGTCCTGCTTAACCCAGAGTGTAATCGACATACTGGACATACACAGGGCATTGTCATCTTAGCTGATCCATGCAAAGGCTATGATCCATACAAAGGCTATGATCTCAACTTTTGTGTGTGCCATTCTGGTTCTGGAAAAGGTGTGCCTGTTTCAAAGCACCATTGCAGTGCCAGGGTACTAAAGCAATGCTGACATCTGCCACTTTCCTCAAAGGAGTATCTATTCTGGATATTTGCTGGGCAGCCACATGGGCATAGCCTGCTATTTTTGCCATTACTATTTGAATCTGAGGGGGAGATACAGAAGCTCAATTTAGAAGAACAGTGTTGCATACAATTCTCCAGCTATCCCCTTCCCCACCTCCAGCAAATATGTTTGCTAATTTCCCATGTCTGTGAGTGACAGGGACCTCTGAAGAAAAGAAAAGAAGTTGCTTACTGTAATTGTCACTGATGGGTGATGTCCCATCAAAACAACAGGCTCAGCCTCCTAGAAGTACAGGTGCAAAGAATCCATGTATGTTGCTCACAGATGATCTCTCAAAGAACTATAGTTAAAAGTAAGCAATCTGAGGAGAAAGGAAAGGGATTTTAAAAAGCAGTGTGGCAGGCCCTTTAAGACTGATTAGTGTTTATATATCTGTGAGCTAGTGTGGATATAAAACCACTTCTTCAGATGAGCAGCAAGTAGTAAGGTAAGCAATCTGTTTCTCTGGTTTTGATACCCTATAATCATCTGCTCTCTCTTTTGGACCAACATGGACACACACAGGCCTTGATCTAATTCAAGGCAAATGCATTTCTGTACTCATACTGAAAGAAAGAAATGCAGATGCTATGCTATGCTATGCTATCACTTAATGGCCAATGTCATACTTTTAAATGCTAAATGTTGAAACATTAAAATCATGATTTCTGGAGATAAATTTTTAAAACAAAAATATTTCTGCCCACAATCAGGCTTAAGGGCAGGAATAACCATATCACTGGTCAATTAACTAAGAATAAAGCAAACATTGTGGGTTCTGGTCATAAACGCAACAATGAAGTTGTTCATTTATGATTTATCTTCTCCAGTTCTGAGAGTTGGTTCAAAAACATCCAGGATGTCAAGCTGAAACTTGAGAGGTGGCAAGGATTCCCCACTGCCTGGTTTGCAGCGCCAAGGCTCTCTGCGATGCTATCTGGGATGCCCTTTCATGCTAGCACAGTTAAAGCACTATGATTCCACTTTAACTATCACGGCAACATCCTATAGAATCCTACGATTTAGAATTTCGAGAGGGGCATTTAAAATTCTCAACCAGAAAGCTCTACTGCCTCAACAAACTACAAACACCAGGATTCCATAGGATGCAGTTAAAGTCAAATCATAGTGGCGTTGAAAGGGTCTGGATATTTTTCAGCATAAGATTTTTACAAATCTTGGGAATTGTCAGGCTATCCAAGTCAGTGAAGCTAAGCTATCCTAAACTGATTTAGGAGCAGAACAGTTCTAGGTTAGCAATGATCACATATGCATTAATAGCTTCACACAGACAAACAACTATGCATTCACAGGCTCAAAATTCTTTTTGTATGATGGAAGCAACATTTGTAAAATATAATGCACATAAACATCTTTATAGCGTGCCCGCTATCACCACGATTATTTATAGCTGCTTTGGATGTTCTGTTGATAACAATAAATGAAGATTCACAGATAAGAGGTTTGAAAATAAAGAAAAAGGAACTGAAATTAAAAGCGTTTGCAGATGATGTAATTATATTCCTGGAGGATCCACAAGAATCAATTCAGGTCTTGATGGAAACTGTACAAAGATACGGACTAATAGCAGGTTACAAGATAAACAGAGAAAAGACGATGATGACACTAAACATGACTTAAAAAGAGCAAGCTGATTTGGAAAGAAGATCTGGATATCAATTAACTAAGAAAACAAAATACCTAGGAATTATTATAATGAAAAAGAATCAAGAATTATTTGAAAATAATTATTTGAAGATATGGAAAGAAATTAAATGTGATATGAAAAAATGGAAAAATTTAAACTTATCTTTCCTGGGAAGGATAAATGCTTTTAAAATGTCTTTATTACCAAAGTTTATGTTCCTCTTCCAAAACTTACCAATAATAAGAAAAGAGAAGATATTTAAAGAATGGGAAAAGGATTTACAAAAATTTATTTGGCAAGGGAAAAAAACAAGAATTAGATTTAAAACACTTCAAGATGCAAAAGAGAGAGGAGGCCTTGACCTACCATCATTAAAAATCTATTATTACGCATGCTGTTCAGACTGGATCAAAGACCGGATTCTACTAGAAAACATAACTATTAAAGAATTGGAAGAAATAAACAACAGATTTGGATGGCATGGATACTTATGTTATAATAGATCAGTAGTGAATAGAGAATTTAAAAATCATTGTATCCAGAAGATATTGTGGAAGGTTTGGTCACAAATAAAGCAAAAAATTTATACTAAACTACCAGTGTGGACTTCACCATGAGAAGCTTACAGAATTACTCCAACAGAACAAGGAAATTTATTAACGTATCAAGAGTTATTGAAATGGGAGGGGGACAAACCAAGAATGTGTACAGCAGAAGAATTAAAGGCTGAAGGATACGAGCTAAACTGGTCCCCATGGAGACAAGTCACAGAAAGATTTAGAATGGACCAAAAATTATATGGATTCAAGAGAAAAGAGAATGAGTTAGATTTATTGATGAAAGGAAACCAAAAGAAGAGAATTTCTAAATTTTACAAATTATTGTTGAAAAGAGAAATGGAATCAGAAGTAGTCAAAGATACAATGGTTAGATGGACACAGAATTTGGGACACTCAATTGAATTAGAAACCTGGGAAAGAGTGTGGAAAACGGACATAAAATTTACATTAAATTTAAGAGAAAAATGTTATAAAATGCTTCACACATGGTATATGACCCCAGAAAGATTACCAAAAAATAACTAAAACTGGGAATGCAAAGTGTTGGAAATGTGATGAAAAGACGGACTCTTTCTTTCATATGTGGTGGACATGTAAGATAGCAAAAAAATTTTGGAAGGGGATACATGATGAAATTCAAAAAATTTGTAAGCTGAATTTTGAAATGAAACTGGAGGTTTATTTGTTAAATATGATAGGGCAGCAAAGGGAGATAAGAAGCCAACAGAAGATATTATTATATTTAATAACTGCAGCAAGGTTGACATATGCACAATACTGGAAAGAAAAGAAATATATTGATATAGAAGCGTGGAAGCTAAAAGTTCTGGATATGATAGAGATGGAAAAATTAGCATCTTCCTTGAAGAATGAACCTACCCAGAACTTTGAAAGAGAATGGAAAGGAGTATTGGATTGAGTAAAGATATAAATGTACAAGAAATGAAAGAAAGAAATAATGTAATAGCTCTTTTCTCTGTAAAATGGAAATTATGTTTGTATGTAATGGAAACAAGCAGATTCAACCGGAAGATTTAAGCTTGGAAGTGTGAGGTTTTTTGTTTTTTGAAATTAAACCTTCAATAAAAACATTTATTTAAAAAAAAATCTTTATAGTGTACTACTACATAGAATCACATTAAGATAAGTTTTTTACCCACATTCACGGAGCTGAGTTTGTCAATTAGATGTTAGATGTGAATTAGACATAACTATTTGGAATCCCCAGACTTGAGTGCAGTTATGTCTCAGAATACAATTTGTTTGTGAGCAAAAGAGGGATAGGGGTATTGCTTCGATGCCCTCATTGTTGGCTTCCTAGAAATATTTCATCGATTCACTGTTCCTTTGATCTGGTCCAACAGAGTTCATGTTCTTTGCTCTCCTTTGACATTTTTATCAATACACACAAGTGCCCAATGTACATCAATGAAAGACAGCCACAAACAAAACAAAAGAAACATAATAGCTTGCTTAAGTTCCCTTGGTGGTATTACTCTTCCACCACTCAAAAAGATAATAACGCTTGGTAAAGTGGAAAGCAATGAGAAAAGAAGAAGATCATTCAGAGGGTCACCACAAGTTGAAGCCAACTTGACAGCAAATACTAACAATTACTCCTCACGTATGCTTAACCAAAGGATTCTATTGCTGATTTAGTGGCCTTCAGTAGCTGGTCAGTCATTTTTCAAAACTTGGCAGTCTCATTCAACTAAAACAGCTATCCCTTTCCTTTTGATCCCAGGGATTTTGGAAAGGACATTCATGTTTACATTGTCCCAGCCAGTCATCCAGGGAACTTCCAGTTTAATTATCTGCTATGTATTGACGTAAGTAGTCTTTCTTTCTGTGTTTGGAAGGGAACTGGACCAAAGGTGACAATGAACAAAATTAGGCTAAAGGTTTATTTATTTGTCATAAGCAAAGGGGGTTACGTCTATGGTTATTATAAGGCAGGAAGGTACTATGCCCCAAGATATGTCCTGTGGACAGAATTCTATTCTTCTTTCCTAAAATCTCCTCTTAATTGAAGAAAGTATTATAAGACATCTTTTGATTAGGAACTGTAAAAACGGTACAGAGATAAGATTCAGCCTTAAACTGGCTCATAAACAGTGCTGCTTGTATCTTTCAGAAAAAGTAATCTCCTTCCATTATCTCTTCCTGTAAGCAAATAGTAAGTGTCCAACTTGATTGCTAGCTTTGCAGGAGGTTAAAAGTCATGTAAAAAGATAGCATTTTTAGATTAGAAATAATCTTTTCAAGATAAAACTGTCTCCTGTCCTGAAACTGAAAGCTTTGGAAAGTAATTTAATAACTACATTTATTCAAGAGCAAACTTGCATTTTCATTATGGTTGATCTATATATGGAAAATCAACAGAACCCTCGCATGTATCTAGAACTGGTCCTTCACCTTCCAGTCCAGAAAACTTGAATGAAACCACTATTAAAGAACTAGACAAGAACCTCCAATGAAAGATACATCCTTATTTTCAAAGTCAGAATCATCGATCCCTTTCCAGTATCTATATATGGTTTTGTACAAGCTGGACAATGAAGAAAATAGACAAGAAAAAGAAGCAAATGTGGAAGGGATGTAATGGATCACCAAAAAGACAAATTGGTCTGAGAACAAACTAAGCCCAAACTCTCACTAGAAGCCAAAATTACTACTGTAAGCTGAAGTCATTATGTTTTTGGACATATGAAACGACCTGAGTGTGGAAAACATAGTAATGCTGCAAGAAATGGCAGTACGAAAAGAGGAAGACTACATTACAAATAGATTTGTTCAATAAAAGGGAAGCCACGGGCCATTTCCGCACTAGACTGTTATGGTGCTATTATTCCACTTTCAACATCCTATGGAATCCTGGGGTTTGCAGTTCCGTAAACTGGAAACTCTAGGATTCCATAGAATGTTGCAAGTGGAATAAGGGCACTGTGGCCACTTCCGCACTTGCCTGTTATAGCGCGATGATTCCACTTTCAACATCCTCTGGAATCCTGAGGTTTGCAGTTTCGGGAGGGGCCCGCCGGCCCCTCCCGAAACTGCAAACCCCAGGATTCCAGAGGATGTTGAAAGTGGAATCATCGCGCTATAACAGGCTAGTGCGGAAGCGGCCTCTGATGCTCAATGTCATTCTGCCACCCGCTGTAACTCGAGCCACCCTTCTCGCCCTTGACAATCAAACCGAAAGCCATGGGCGGGGAGCCCACAATGGAACGCCGGGCCATCGCCGCGCACCAATCAGAAACAACCAGCCCCTCACGCGCGACGAATGGCTGCTCAGAGAAGCGCATCTCCCCTCTACGTCAGAGCCGGAGCCTTACATTTTGCGGCATTTAAGGTGTCTTTTACGGCAGGCAGTCCTCCCTCTTTCTCCACCTCCCCACTGATAAAAATTATCCAGGAGAGGCGCAGCAGCTTCCGCCAATGAGCGGCGGAGCTGCTATGGAAACGGGGGCGTTGCCGTAAAGCAGAAGCCGGGGCCGGTGAAGTGACAGCGGGTGAGGAGTGTGTCATTGGAAACACCGACGGACGCGGCGTCGTTGGGCTCCTGCCTGGTGTTGTCTCCCCTCTGTCGCTCCGCTCCTTCCAAGCCGTCCTCCGCCATGGCGGCGGCGCTGGCCCGTAAAGCCGCGGACTATGTGCGCAGCAAGGAGTTCAGGGATTACCTCATGAGGTAGGAAAGCCGGAGAAGGCTCGCGAGAAACGGGCGCGCTCGCGCGCTCTCTTTTGCCTTGCCAGGCGTTCGGGGACGGTTAGGCTTCGCGTGCCGCCTCCGCTTTCACAGGCCGCCCACCTGTTCCGAAGCTGAGAGATGTTACCCGAGCAGCCGCTCTCCTGCCGCGTGTTCCGTGTTTGTGAGAGTGCGGATTCGCGCTGCCTTTCCCCTTCGCGTTGCTTTTGTAGCCAGCAGGAGGTGGCAATCCAGGGTCCCGTTTGGGGTTGTTGTTGTTATTGGGCGGAGCTTGACGGGGTGATGCAGTTCGGGAAACTGCAAGTCTCTCCATGCGAGGAAATCTTAATTCCTTCCCTCGTACAGGAATCGGATCGTCCCGGTGGGTCCCCTGCCCCGGTCGGCCACAAACGAGGCTGAACCTCTGTCTCCTCCCCTTTGCGGGAGTCGTGATGGCGAAAGCCAGCTAGTGCAGTGGTCCACCACGACAGGGCAGCCGGGGCAACAGGCCTTTAGCAGGAGCCAGTGGGGAGACCCGTGGCTCTTGGGGAGGGATTGGGGGAATTCGGGCTTCAGGCGCCGTAGAGCTTACTCCTGAGTAGACGTGGAGGTAACCGTTCTCCTTAGTAAGCCGAAGAGCGGCCGAAAAACCGGAACGCAGAAGGGCTTCTGAGTCCCAAGAAGCGGAGTCCCCCGTGTACGCGAGCGCGTATGGTCTCGCCGTGTAAACGGTTATCACATGAGGAGTTAAAAATGATGATTGATGAGGGCAGGCTTCTAAATGTATAGGGAGTCTTCCGGCTGCAAAGAGAAATGCTCTGCCAATTTTAGTACTTCCGAATGTGTGAAATTCATACTACTTTTCAAAATCTTTCTGGGTATGGCTAAGTTGTTAGAGACGCAGGGATTCTGGCCCTTTAACAATTTTGAATGGAGAGAACTGTACAGGGGCACCTTCGATGTTGCAAAAATAGAAACTGCACCTGCCCAACGCTGTATTAAGGCTGTACGCTTACTTGAGTTAAGCCATGTTGAAATTAGTGGGAGATGCTTCTGTGTAAACATTGCTGACATTACCATGATCATCATCTGTATTTATTGCCTGCCTTTTTCTGCCATGAGACTCAAGGCAGTTTGCACAGTTAAAACAGGTACCAATAAATTGTACAAAGTTACACATTTTATTCATTTAATTAACTAATTTGGATCCCACTTTTCTCCCATATGGGACCCAAAGCAGCCCATTGTTGCTTGCCTTCAGGTCATTCCCAACTTACCAAGACCCTAAAGGGTTTTTTTTGGCAAGATGTTTTCAGAGGGGGTTTACCCTTGTCTTCCTCTGAGACTGAGAGAGTGTGACTTGCCCACAGTCACCCAGTTGGTTTCCAGGGCCAAGTGGGGGTTCAAACCATGGTCTGCAGAGTTGTAATCCAGTGCTTAAACCACTAAACGTGCTGGCTCCCTAAAAGTAGCATAGATTATATTGATGTTTTTTTCACACCTGGTTGCCATTCCTTGCATCTGTTCTTAAAGCATTATCTACAGCAGTGGTTCTCAACCTGTGGGTCCCCAGATGTTTGTAACTTCAGCTCCCAGAAGCCCCAGCCACTATGGTCAATGCTCAGGGCTTCTGAGAGCTGAAGTCCACAAACATCTGGGGACCCACAGGTTGAGAACCACTGATCTACAGTCTCTATTTTGCATTCTATTTTGAGAAATGCCGACAGAACAAATATTACTGCTTCTAGCCTTTTATCTTTTGCAGACTGAATAGTCTTCCAAAGCCTAAACTGCATTTCTCCTCCCTCTTATCCTGATATGAAGAGGAATAGTTGCACTCTTGAGACTTTAATTTCCAAATGATTGCTTCAGAGTAGTTCAGTTAGGATGACCTGGATTCATCCGTTAAATTAACTTTTCTATGAGTTCACAGTCAGCCCCTTGATGTTAATACAGGTTAAACACTTCCCCAGGAAAGCACTAATATAGACATGTACTCTGTTATAGGTTAGTTGTTAATGCAGGGAAAATAACAACTTGACTTCAGTGTCTACATAAACATTTTAAAATACAGAAAAATAAACGGAATTGAATTTGGACCAGAATATTCCTCCAAGTTAAAGAACTCTTGACAGTGGAAGTATTTATGGAAAAAGTATTTATGGGAAAATCATTTCTGCTTGTTTTGCAAAAAGCCATTAACAAGCAATACTCATTTTTGTTCTACTTTGTTTCATTTACTTAAAATTTCAGAAACAATTGTGTGGACTAGGGGACAAACACCATGTAAAATTCTGTTTTCTTTTCCAGATTTTTCTTAAATAGATGAAATGCTGATGTTATATTGATAATGCTCAAGATGTAGAAGGGAAATTAACTCTACTTACACCTTTGCAGAACTAGTAGGATAATCCTTCAATTAATTATCCTCATATGAAATACAGGTACAATAGAATCCAATACAGTCAGCCCTCCATATCCATGGATTCTGTATCAACAGATTTAACCAACCATGGCTTTAAAATGCCCCCCCGCCAAAAAATCCAAAAAGCAATGTTTGATTTTGCCTTTTTATGTTTGAGGAACACCATTTTACTACACCACTGTACATAATGAGGCTTGAACATCCATCAATGTTGGTATTCACAGGGGGTCCTGGAACCAAACCCTGGCAGATCTCAAGGGTCTACTGTGTGCTGATTTATTTTGGGTTCACTCCAAGTTAAATGGACACAGGATTGCAGCCTGAGGCCTATATAGACTTCATGATTTGTCTGTTAAATAGTACTGGTGAATCAATAAGATGCAGCATCATGCACTAATGAAATACTTAAGACTGTGACCTGTTTTTTTTCTGGGGTGACTCGTAAGTCTTTGTTTTCTGCAAATGTTGCACTGGCTTGTTGAACATTTTTAGAAAGAGTTTAGAAATTCTTAGCTTGTTGTGGGTTTTCTGGGCTTTGAGGCTGTATTCTACTAGTATTTGCTCTTGATGTTTCGCCTGCATCTGTGGCTGGCATCTTCAGAGGATCTGGTGGCATGGAAGTGAGACAAAGTATATATACTTGTGTAGTCCCTAGGTGGGGACTATTTAACAATAGGCCATTACACAGGCCAAATGTCTGGAACCAAAATCACACACACACATGTAATAGTGCCAATACATGATTTATTAGGAGTGCGATGCATTGTACAGGACTTCAGTGAGCGATCTGGGGGCGATTAGCAGAAACCAAACATTAGAAGCAAAAGATTCTTTCCCACAGTAATAGATATCAAGAAATCTTGAAGGAGTTCAGCTCAGGCTGGTAGTTCTTATCAGAGTTGCATTCCTGGCTTTGTTTATCTAACGGTCTCTGGTTCGTTTCCTTGGTTACAAGCAAGCAGCTAATTAACTACTACTACTACATGTCCTGTACTGAAATATGGAGGGCTACCCAATACCAACTGTAATTGCTTCCTCCTACCCTGCAGACTACACAAGTGCTGATCTTGTGTAGTGCTGATCAAATTTGCAGATGACATCAAATTGGGAGGGGTTACTAATACTCCAGAGGACAGGATCAAATTTCAAAATGACTGTGACAGATTGGAGAGCTGGGCCAAAGCTAACAAAATGAATTTCAACAGAGAGAAATGTAAGGTCCTACACTTAGGCAGAAAAAATGGAATGCACAAATATAGGATGAGGGACGCGTGGGTGGATAGCAGTACATGTGAAAGGGGTCTAGGAGTCTTGGTAGATCACAAGCTGAACATGAGTCAGCAGTGTGATGCAGCAGCCAAGAAAGCCAACACGATTCTTGGTTGCATCAATAGGAGTATCATGTCTAGATCGAAGGAGGTAATGGTTCCACTCTATTCTGCATTGGTTAGGCCTCATTTGAAATACTGTGTCCATTTCTGGGCACCTCAATTCAAGGAGGATATCGACAAGCTGGAATGTGTCCAGAGGAGGGTGACCAAAATGGTGAAAGGTCTGGAAGCCATGCCATATGAGGAACAGTTTAGGGAGCTGGGTATGTTTAATTTGCAGAAGAGAAGGTTAAGAGGGGACATGATAGCCATGTTTAAATATTTGAAGGGATGTCATGTTGAGGAGGGAGCGGGCTTGTTTTCTGCTGCTGCAGAGACTAGGACAAGGAGCAATGGATTCAAGCTGCAGAAAAGGAGATTCCACCTGAACCTCAGGAAGAACTTCCTGACAGTCAGAGCTGTACAGCAGTGGAATATGCTGCCTCGGAGTGTGGTGGAGTCTCCTTCTTTGGAGATTTTTAAGCAGAGGCTGGATTGCCATCTGTTGGGAATGCTTTGATGTGTGTTCCTGCATGGCAGGGGGTTGGACTGGATAGCACTTGGGGTCTCTTCCAACTGTATGATTCTATGATCTAGGCATATATACCCTGTCTCACTTCCATGCCACCAGATCTTCTGAAGATACCAGCCACAGATGCAGGCAAAACATCAGCAGCAAATACTAATAGAACACGGCCTCAAAGCCCAGAAAACCCACAACAAGCTGTGGATTCTGGCCAAGAAAGCCTTCGATTTTACTTCAGAAATTCTGTTTCTTTTAAAGATCAGAGTCCTCTCTTTTAAATCTTGAGTGGCTTGAAAAACTAAAAATGCAACCACATCTAGAGAGGTAGCCACAAGCTTCTTGAGGTACTTAAAACTTCACAAGGAAAAATGTGCTCACTCCCATAAAAAGAACTTTCTGCAGCTGCTAGATTTTTTTGGTAAACAAGTTTACAATTATGGGTAAGCCAATTTGATAACTATGCTAAAGAGGGAAAATCAGCAGACATGGATCCTCATACTCTGTCTTATTTTACTGCTGGCACCCTATTTGCAGTGCATGCAAATATACATTATCTAAGCAAATTGAGCAAGTCTGGATGGTGAAGAAAGCTTACAGTACTTGCATGACTGGTAGGATTTTTTTAAAAAACAGAAGATAGAGACATTTAACACCCACAAAATGTCACATGAACTAGACTGGAGTAGAGGTCATAAAATCTGTTTATCTTTAAGAATATCCCAAGGTTTTTTAAAAAAGGTTTCTTCCATGAAAGACAAATATATTTAATTGAGGATTGTAATACCTCATTGCCTAATTATTATGTTAGAGCAGTGGTTCTCAACCTTTGGGTCCCCAGATGTTTGTGGACTTCAGCTCCCAGAAGCCCCAGCCACTATGGTCAATGCTCAGGGCTTCTGGGAGCTGAAGTCTAAAAACATCTGGGGACCCACAGTTTGAGAACCACTGTGTTAGAGGATCAGTTCTCTTAACTATGATACAGTTGGGTTCAAGCGTGATTAGACATGATACTATTGAGAAAGAACTTGATAGTGATACCAGATCTCTCAATTAAAGCCACTTTATGTTGCAAAAGACAAAAACAGCTTGTACAATAGAGATCTTTTCCAGTCATTTGAAAAAAAAAAACTGTTTTAAACCAGAGATTCGGTGAATCAAGAAGGCAACGGTATCAGTTTAATTGGAGAAGACATTAGTTCTTAGGCTATATTGAATTACTTCTCAATTCAAGGTAATAACTGTCTTTATTTTTCTTTTTATAGCATTATTTGTACCTTTTGTTACTAAGCCACTTCTTAGCAGGTGCAATAGAATATTACTTCAGCTGCTGATTTGTATGAACTACAGTGGTCCCTCCATTTTCATAAGGGTTTGGGCCGCAGAACGCTTGGATAGGTGAAAAAAGTGAATAACTTCCCTCGTGGTCTCCCCAATTCCCTCGCCTTTGCCTTGCACCTTCTCCACACCTGGGCAAAAGACAAAGGAATGGAAGGGAAGGTACGCATGCACCTTTCGTCTCTGCCAGCAGTGTTCCCCACTCCCATTCCCTTGCCTTTTGCCCAGGCGTGAAGAAGGAAGGTGCATGCACCCAGGCAAAATGCAAGGGAATGGGAGGTGGAGAATGGGGAGGAGGCATGGGCACTTCCTGAAAAATCAAATTCACAAATGTCAAACCCGCAAATGTGGAATGAAGACCGTGTTTGTTGTTGTGTTGGGGTCTTTGATGTGTTTCAGCTTCTTAAAGTATAAAGTATATTTAATGGTTGCAGTGATGTCTGAGGTTCCTCACGCCGTTGTTTACTTCTCTTCATTCTCATGCATTTGTGGGTTCATATACAGTAGACCCTCCATATCTGTGGGGGTTCCATTTCAGGACTCCTTGCAATTGGGAAAAAAATGTGAATTCTCATATCCCATATTATTAAATAGCAATGATGTGTGCGTGGACATTTCAGCATGTCTGTGTGCACATCTCTGCTATTTTAGGTATAGGACAAGATACTTTGGGATTGCTTAAATTCATATATCCATAGATCACTTATATGGAAGGTTCACTGTAATTCTGTGACGTAGATTCAGAAATATTTTGCATGAGTGGAAAAATAAACTTCTTCAATACCCCATCAGATTCTATGTGTTTCTTGTCCTCCTACAGACTTCCCATGCAGTCTTCCTGTAGACTATTCCAGAGTCTCTTAAGCATTAGAAAAAATTCTTGGGGATCCATAGTTTCTGGGGAGAGAGAGGAACCAGAAAAGCCCTGTTAAGAACAGCATTTCACTTGCTCTTTTAAAGATCCCACCCTGTGCTTTTGACAGACTCTTCTTAACTTCTTTTTACATTACTGGGTTTTTCCCCTTGTAACTGGACTGATTCTGGTCTAAGCTGGGTTTGTCTTTTCCTTAGCTTCCTGGTTAGTTCTTCTTTCAGTCTCATAACAGCAAATAAGCCATTTCACTTTCTGTGATACTGAAAACTTAATGGTAGAACTGCAATGAGAGCTCTGAGTGTGTAGATGAGAAATCCTAAGGCCTCTTAACATTCATTTCCAGCAACTTAGAGGCTGCTTCCATGTGGTATAATCTTGCCTTGGAGCAGTGGCATATCTATATATCAACTATGTACCAATTACATAGCTCTTTCCCATGCATTAATCCCACCAGAAGGGAAAGAAATACCTGAGTTGGAAAAGAAGACCTGAAGACGACTGAGGTTTTTGGAAGCACCCCTCCATAACATGGGATTGCACTGTTCAGGAGCAGGTTCCACACTGTTGTGAGCACATGCAGTGGAGCTTAAGCATGTTTATTAGAGTTATAAAGACGAAGTGTGGTATACAGTATTTCTTGATTTCTGTCAAATACCTGTCTTAACCATGCTGAATGTTCTTTTTGCAGTCAATAAGTCTGTGTATACATTGTCTGGAAGGATGTGTCATTGCCTTCAGTGTGACCTCTGATTTCATTAGTGATTGTGGGGAATTGTGAATGGCATATTTTAATTGTGAGAAGAAAGCACTCTCATACTTCTGAAACAAGGAATGGGATACCACATGCATATTGCTGTAAATAATATGTGGATTTATAAATGGATTCACTGAGACTGAATTACTTTCTGACATTGGATTTGAACAGATTCTGACTGTCTGAAACAGCTTCCTCTAAATTTAAAAATAAACTCATTTTATCAACTGTTTGATGAAGTAGCATATTAAAGTAGTTTTGATTTATGAAGAAGAACAGGTGGCATTATTAATATACCGGCTGTATTTTATTCCCCAAGGCAAATTATTCTTTTTTCTCTCTCTTTCATATATTCCCATACATGGTGAACCATTATGACTTCTCTTAACAGTACGGTAAGGCCCTATCTCTTCTTTCCTTCAACCACATGTAGTCATTGTGTTTTTCTGTAGTTATGAATTGATCCTAAAATCCATTAAAGGTGGGGTGCCATTTCCAGAGACAAGTTGACTAAAATGTTCATTTTTCTGCTCTTTTTGCAGCATACCTCTTATATCTATCTAGCCATTATCTTATGAGATTTTCATAATCACTGTTTGAGAAATATATGGACATATTTGCTTCTCAGCCATTCTCTTGTGCAAAAAGAAACTTACAGATGTTTAATGCATATTGTTTTCACCTCCCATTGTTCGACAAATCAGGAAGAGAAAGAACTAAATTTCTAATTTAAAAGGCACAGTAGTAATAAATTGATCTAACTCAAGGGTGGGCAAAGTGTCGCCTTTGGTAATCGCCAAAGTACCCCCAGTGGTAAAAGTATTTCTTTTTTCCTTTTTCCAGAGTGACTTCTAGAGGGTGTGGAGGGTGTTTCTATCACATATGGAGGCTCCCTGGCCTTCCTAGGTGTTAAAAAAATCCCAGAGTGCTCCAATTTTTCCCAAACATGCCATCTAGGAGGTGGGGGGGCATTTCCACCACAATTTGGGAGTCCTGGGCCAGTGTATGACCATGAGACACCTTTTTTGAAATGGAAAGTGACTTCTCATTTTTTAAAAAAAGGCTTCTCTTGGATCTAAAATGGCCTAGGAAGGCCCTAAAACATAGTGAGAATGTCATCGTGTCCCCAGAGGGAATTTGGGGGATTTTAAAAATCCTTTGTTTGTTTGTTTATGGTGTGTGTGCACACGTGCATGCGTATGTTGCCCTACAAGGTCTTCTCGAGAGCTAATTTGGTTCCCTTGCGTTCAGTAGTTCCCACCCCTGGTCTAATTCATAGAGACATACAAATTTCCTTTGTACTTTGCATACCTGCCTACAAAAAGGTATTGAGCGATACTCTTCCACATTTGTCATTTCCACATTTTTATTTTGTTTTTATTTTTAAGTGGGTTGGGTGGCTTATGTATAAAAAATGTTGTTTTGCTTTTAATTTGTTAACGAGTAGTAAAGGAAATGCAGAATATCCCAAGTCCTCAGCATTCTCTTAAAATGACCACTGGCATCTGGCCTGAAAGGAAAGGGCATGCCACATGACTAATTGTAGTTGCACATGTTTATCTGTACCAGTCCTAGAAAAAATGTTATGCTAGGCTAGTATTTTCATCTGACTTTAGCAGTGTAGAGGGAGGAGATGATTAATACCCTTTAACTACAATGTTTATTGTTTATAATAAATAAGAGAAGGTGCATTAAGATGTAAGATGCATTAAGATATTAAGAGGTAAGATAAAATCAATTAGGGTATCAAGATTCTCTTCCAGTTTGCCTTTTTAAAAATATGCTCTTAAGAGAAATATTTTGCTAAGATTATCTAACAATTTCCCCACAAATCATTTACAGCCTTGCATTTTCATACTATAAAGACTACATTTATGTAAGATAGATATAAAAATATTGCCAAGGGAACAACAGCTTTGTATTTATGGAAAACAAAAGGTTGAGGACACTGTAATAGTTGAGGACATAGTAAATTACATGAACTTCCAAGAGATAAATACTTGGCAAGATGTTCAGAGCCTTTAGTTAACCATATTGATAGGGATAAAATTATATACTTGCTGTCTTGTTCAGCTAAATCAGATCAATTATCTAAATTTGCAACCCAACACAGAATTTTTCATGAAAATAAAAGAGATGATAAGAATATTTCTTATAAGAAGTGTGGACTCAGTAAATATATTTATAGGTTTTGAATTTGTACATTGTCCTTAATATATTTTGATACATTTAAAAGAATTTTTAAATCTTACGATCCTACTTTGTATTGTATTGTTTGATTGAATATTGTTGATTTTTCTTTTGGGTATAGCCTGGTTGCCTAATAATAAAATTGAAGAGGCAACATGGCTACAATTAGCTTTACTACTAGAAATCCTGGTCTGAAAATAGGAATTAACGGGGGAATAAAATTCCTCACTTCTGGGATCTTTTCTTTACAGCACTTCTGGGGGCCAGTTGCTAACTGGGGACTGCCTATTGCTGCTATCAATGACATGCAGAAGTCACCAGAGATCATCAGTGGCCGAATGACATTTGGCAAGTAGTAAAATCTGACTTTGGAATACATTGAGTAGTTACTAGAAAAAGAGCAAATGGATATGCATATGCTGTATGTAATAGTATCTAAATTCTGCTGTGTTGGAACAGACATACAATATATAACAGGATGCGCATTTTTGCAGCTAGGGGCCACATAATGGTAAGGCAATCAGGAGTAATATACCTTGCTCCCATAAGCAACTAGACACACATTCATATTAATTCTGCCCAACACACAGGGAGGACAGAATTAAGTCTCCCCTCATAATATGTCACTCACCAGTGATGTATTTAAGTCCTTGCAAGGTACTTTCAAGTCAAATCTGGAGTCAAGTCTCAAATCTGAGAGCCAACTTTATATCCCAACCTGTAAGCCAGAATAAAGTCAGTTTTAACAATTTAAATAGAGTCGGCCCTCCACTTTTGTGATTTTGCCACCTGTAGCTTCAGAAGTGGAGAATAGAATCCTTCTTACTTCCCATTTGCAAAGGTGGAGGCTTTTTCAGAAGCAGGGAATAGGATCCTTCTTATTCCTCATTAGTGAAGCTTCAAGAGCTTTAGAGGGAAGGATCCTTCCTCCTCAAGGCCATTGCCTAATACATTTTCTGTTCCACTGTGAGATACGCACTCTGCAGTCTGGGCACAAGTCTTGCCTTCTGCTCTTAGGAAAAGTTTTAGAAAGCTCCTCCTGTATGAAGCAGGGACAAGCTGCTGAGACCCCACCTCCACCCCATTTGCTCTGAGAAATGTATCCACACTTTGAGCTTGAGACAGATTGTCATGTGACCAGTAAGTTGTAAGGTTTCTGGATGAATGTGTTATGTTACTGAACCAAGGGCAGCAAGTCAGTCACTAAAAATATGCAAATCTCAAGTAAAGTCAAGTCAGAGTGTAATTTTTGCTGAGTCAAGTCCAAATCAAGTCACTGAAATGACTTAAGTCTGACTTGAGTCCGAGTCAGTCGACTCAAGTTTACATCACTGTCATTCACCTTGAAAATAATTCTCCATGTCACCAGACCAGTGGTTGTACAGAACAATTTACATGAAGAGGATCATTACTATATGCTGTCCTTCTCATAGTTTTGTGGTAATGTTAAAGGGTGCCTTGGACATTTATGAAGGCCATATAGAAGGTCAAGCAGGGTCACAGAAATCTGCTGTTGAAAATGGGGAGAAGCTGAAATTGTACCCAGTATTCTTCAGCTCTTCATGGAGGCCTGATTCTGCAGTTTTGCATGCCTGAACAGGTGGAAATGAGGAAAAGCTCAATTGGTATCACTTGAATAGTCTTCTCCTTGTGCTGCAAGACAAACTATTTTTAGTGGAGTCCAAAAATCAATTGATGGCACAGGTGTCTACTATTCAAAGAGGAAAAATTCCACTGAGGTTGTGCAGTCCTAAAGTATCTATCTGACTTTCAGCAGCTATCCCTAAATCTCCTCTGTTGGGTTGAGATGTGCTATTTGTAATCATTTAAAGAACTTGGGGAGGGGGGCTGTTATGTATTAGATCTATGTTATATGATATAGACACATGTAAAAGTTCTGGGTTTATTCATGACTGTTACCTAAACTAGCATGTGAAATATAGGCAGTATAACTTCCCATCTTTTCTATTTCCTGGAAATGACTTTATTTGGATTCTATAGCCTTAAAAAAACCTGAAAGGTAATTAATAGTTAATTGCATCTGTGGTAGAATTCTGTCTAGGGTGGAGTTGCATAAAGCTTTGTTATAATTACCACTTTTTTAAAAAATTGCTAGAATGATGCTTTCATTTGATGAGTAGATGCAACAGGCCAGAGAAATAGCTGATAGATGATATATGCTGAATGGCGATGTGAACTTAATACACTAAACAGCAAACTGATACCTTGCTTCTTCAAGTAACCAAAATGGTATAACCCTGGCTGTAATGTTCCTCAAGTCATGAATGCCAGCGCTGCAGCGAGGACTATACATTTTCCATAATAATAGAACACCGAGTGTCAATTAGAAAATAAAGATGGAGAGCATGAAAGAGAATGCTTTGTGTGAGCTCCTTAAAACTTATAGCATATTGAGGGAGGGTATGACTGGCTGGCAGAAATCCTGAAGAGGAAGCCTCCTGCTAGTATATGAAGATAAAGTGTAACATTTTATTGCAGCTTCTGGTATGGTAATTATTATCTCTATAAAGTGCAAACTGGCAAAATAAGTATTGTTACTTCAGAGTAATAAATTAATCATTGGTTTAGAGTGTAACAAAGCATAGTTTTAGTTCTGGAGCCCACTAAATCTTGTTAATGTTGTTTTTTACAGCACTTTGCTGCTACTCATTGACCTTCATGAGGTTTGCATATAAGGTGCAGCCTAGGAACTGGTTGCTATTTGCCTGTCACTTTACAAATGAGGTTGCACAACTTATTCAAGGAGGACGATTGATTAAATACAAGTAGGTGTACTTTAAAATGTGACATTATAATTAAAGGAGGCAAAATATATAGCTTTCCATTTTATAATTCTGTTTTATTCATAATACTTGAACTTTAACTCCTGACAAGCTAGAGAATTTCATTGAATCTTTTTTCATCATTTTCTTTCTTTTCCTCTCTCTTTTTGGCAGCCTGGAAAAAAAAAAGAACTGAGCATTTGATAAGTGAAAATGGAAAAGGTACTCCTCTTCTGATTACCACCAAGGAAGGTCTTGCCATCCACAGTTGCTGTGTCAGATAGTTTTACATCGCCATAATCACCATCCCCATGAAAACATTCACGCCAACATTCAATGTTCTCTTACATTTTGTAACTTAACTTTTAAAAAGTGCTGTACAGCAGTTCAAAATGTTATATCAATGCTGCCTTACAAGTAATACATTTTTTATATTTATGAAATTTTTGAAGTCATACACATACCACCCTTTCCGAGTGATAAAAACTGCTTATCAAAAGACAGAATTTGATTTTGAAAGTTTTAACAGTGGGTATTAGGGAGTCATGCGCACAAATGTATTTGAGAATTCTCTTTCTGCCTCCTTAAAGGCATTGGAATTGCTATAAAATAATACTTGCATTCAGAGGCACCCATTCCTGAATGTTCTTTTCTAGTTAAATTGTACATCAGCCCTCCACTTCAGCACTTTTGTGCTGACTGAAAGCGGGTACATACTAACTGCTCTCAGGTTCAGGCCTTTAACTGCTAGTTGCTAAATCTTAGATTCACCCACCCCATGAAATGAAAAGGGCAATGAAAATTCATAATGATAAAACAGGCTGGTTCAAATTTATCATCTGTCCTTCCACAAGCCTGCCATATGGCTGTACTTCAGTCATGATTATTTGCACAGAGCCTACTTTTCCAAAATCTGACATTTTCATATGAAATACCAGTCAGTTTCTTGTGTGGATTAACAACCACACCATTTGAGCCTATGTACAAGGGAGTGTTTGAACACAGGTACTGCAGAAATATTGCACAGCTCTGTGGTAAGGGAGTGCAGTTCTGCATTGCACTGAGCACAGGCTGCGTCATTCTTGACGGTTCATGTGAACTGTCCCATTTGTAACAAATATTCTAAATGTAGTGGCTATTAAATTCATGTCAATGTGTACAAACTCCACATTTTCTCCTGAAGATGTTGCTAGAGATTTTTTGTAAAATTTTACTGAACACAAAAGCACTCAGACCTAAATTAAAGCCTCTGGGCAGATATATCTCAAGGATACTATGTATTTAACTGGATAGTTCTGAAGACAACATTTAATCATTCTCTCCTTACCCACCTGCGATAGATCAGCAGTTGTAACATACCATATACAGACTGTGTCTAATGATTTTATTTTTAATGCAACAACTTTGGAGCAGTAAGCTTTCCCTTTGGGGAGAAGTTATGATTTGAACATTTTAATCAAACTAATGGCAATAAAACTGTTGTGAGGGAATTTTGTAATGACCATTTTCAACAATGTTAATAAAAATGCTACCGAACTTGCATTACTGGATTGTATAAAGATATATAAAATTAATGGGAAATCTATGAAGGATGGGATTTTGCATATCTGAGGTTCAGTCAGTTGTAATAATCTCAAGTTAATATATTCGTTAAAACACAGATATTTCTCACTCTTTGTGCTTATTTATCTATGTGGGGGTGGGTTCTGTTGGTCTGTTTGGTGTACTGATGTAAAAAATATATGGATATGGACAGGAAACTGAACAAAAAGTGTAACCACTGGTAATGATTAAATTCTGATTCTCTGAAATTTAATTGCTTCTTCACAGTGTAACTCTTGTTTCTGCAGCCAAAAACATGTTTCCCTTTTAAAAGAAATACAGATTATTACCATTCTGACAAAACCAAAATTTCAGATTCCTGTTCCAGCCAACTGATTTCACAGAGATATTACTATAGTCATATCTCTGAAATTAGTGTCCTGTGTGAATGTATGTGGTATATATTGATAACTGGTCTTTATTTTAATGAATGAACGTTATTCTAGGATTTTACAGTATTATACAAAATATGACCTTAGTAGTTAAATAGAAATTAATAGAAGTCACTGAAGCAATGCATAGTTTCTGTGTTATCCTGAGATTAACTACTGGAACACCAACTTATTTTTCATCTACTAGTTAATATACACCATTTTAAGTTGTTTAAATACCTATGTGCTGTAATAACATATTGTTGAATCTGCACACTGGCATTTCAAACATTGCTGCTGTTACCCTGTTTTCTGGGGGTCCTGGGAGGGACATCTAAATGCGCTCTCAATTATACAAGTTGGGGAAATTAGCCAAGAGCACAAGCTAGCAATACGAGAGACAGGGCAACGGAGCGAGATCTTTCACCCAGTATCTACGGGGTCAGGCTGAGTCAAGGAGCAAACAGATGTGGAACTAACAATGGTGATCTTTATTAAAAATACAAACGATGTATGCAACACACCCACACAGATAACTATTGAAATAAAGGTTGGAGTGGGACAGGAAATTTCAAGAGCGATAGTTGATTTGGGTGATACTACACCTGTCCTGAAGCCCGGGTATATCACTGCGAAAGTTCGAAGGTGCGTAGTCTCAGTACATGGAACTGAGTGGAAGGCTCGCCAAGCAAAGCGGCAGCAAGGCTGGATGGAAGTCAGGAGCGATCCAAGGAAGCTCACAAAGTCGGGGGTTTTTATAGGGAAAAATGTGACCACAGGCTATTCTGTACTTGGGGGAAAAAAATGAGTTTTGGGCTGGAGACAAAGCGTCCGAAAGGTCAGAATTTAACATGATTGAGTTAGTTCCGAATTGACAATGGAATAGACAGTATGCAAACGCAGAGTGCTTGACAGGTGAGGACTCTTCTAATCAAGCTGCCTGCTCGGGGCAGGGAGTTCTTTGTACGTGGCGTGCATACATAATGAGGGTACTTGCCTTGAGGTCTCCTGAAGCGGCAGTTTGGCTATTTCTGGCCAGCCTGTATTTGTTTTGAAATATTACGGCGATTAGTGACCGAGCCTGTTTGCATGCTTGTCCGGGGGCCTTGCAAGCATGTGGAGAGGGATGATAGAAGAGAGCCGAATTATTGATATCTAATGCCACCTCAAGCGCAGCCCAGGAACTGCAGTAACACTGTGAAGAGCTAGGTTCATATAGCTTAGTTCTCAAAAGACATTGCTTATTATGTCAGTAGATATATTTCTGACTTTAGATATCACACTAGGGAATGCCACATAGGAAATATGAGGAGGAGAAGGAGGGGATGATGATGATGATGAAAGTGGGAGAAGACTTGTATGAAAGCTGAGATTTTTTTTTTTCCTAAGGAGGGAAATGTCAAGAGAATTTCTCACTATACAGTATATTTTGTTGTTGCTGTTGTTATATCTTGATAATATAAAGGGATGGGAATCATATGGCCCTCCATGTGGAAACGCCACCTGTTCTGGTCAGCATTGTCAGTAGTGTGGAATGCTGGAAACTGCAGTCCAATATCTGGACGGCTATATTTCCACCCCTAATTATATGAATCTATTACTGATAGGTAGATCAAGCTTTACTGTAGTTCCTATCTCCTTGTTAAAGAATTTCAACATGTGATGATGGAGTAGCACTGACTGATCTTTTCTTTGACTAAATCTGATACTGTCTACTCCTCCCTCTATAGCCTTTTATGCCATCCAGAAATCTGCTCCAGAAGCTTTCCTGGTCTTCTGGAGCAGATCATGAAGATATATGAAGGGAGACAGGAGACAGCTGGGTAGTATCAATGGAACCCCACAATTAGACGTAGGCCTTTATGATAATAGAATAAAGTATGCCAGGAAGGTAATAGCATCAGGCAGATGCCTCTGTATCATATACAGTATTTTGTGTCTCTGCATGGCAAAATGATAGGAAAAAACATTAGTTGTTCACCTGAATGAATGAATGAATGAATGAATGCAAATTATCTGGTCATTGTCTCAATGATCACCCTTTTTTTTTTCAGCAAAAGCATTTAGTGTGCAGTATGTGGATATCTAAAAATGCTAAGTACCTTTACTATAGTGAGAACAAAAATACAAAATCCAAATTGTGGATTCATGGCCCTTATTAGGCCAACCAAAATAAAAAAGCAACCACAACGACACAAAACAACATTCACTATTCAGGCAGTTACTTCTGCGGGTGTGGGTGGGATTAGAGTAAAATAAGCAGAAAAGGACAATTGGCACACACTGGCCAGGAACAACCCTCCTTATGGTCGCGTTTCCTGTGTTAATCGCAATAAATCAGTCCCTACGGATGTCGCACAATGTGTTGGATGTAGGAGAAGGGTCACTCTTATAGCGCGGTGACTCCACTTTCAACATCCTATAGAATCTTGAAGGGTTGCAGTTTAGGAAGAGGCCGCATTCCATAGGATGTTGAAAGCAGAACCATCGCGCTATTAGAGCGTAGTGCGGAACGGCTGTAGTTTTTCATTCTCAAGACGGCACTAGTGAGCACCGATCCCACCACAAGGACTAAGCTGCGCCTTTCCGGTCGCAAGCCATTAACAAGAGAGGGCAGCCTCAGAACTACGGGCACAATGCGTCGCCTTACGGGAGAAGGAAAAGGCCTACGTCCCTGCACCGTCAACGGGGTGGGTTAGACCCGGAAGAGAACAGGCCCTGCAACAGACCACTGTGGGGACAAAAAGTCCCCTGATTTATGTAGGGAACTAAGCAGAAGGGGCTCCATGCATCAGGTTCCCCTCTGAACGCCGAGCAACAAAAAACATACGACACCTCTGGAGACAACACGACTCCCCCATGTTGTACTTCGACCCCGCACATGGCGGCGCTCAATCAGCAACCGGAAATGTACTCACGGAGCGCAGCTAACCTTTCCTTACCCCTAGCGAGAAGATGGAGCCTAGAAAGAGGCGTGGCCAAAAGCTGGCACGGAAAGAGGGGGCGGGGCTGTGGCATGATAGCGGGAGGGCGGGGGAAGGGGAGGAGGAGGAATACAGAATCCTGATGGATGGTTGATTGGAGAGACCCGACTGAAGAAAGTGTTTCCGGGGTTCCTGCGACGCCTGGTTTCCGGTTTAGTGTTTCCTCACGGGGCGAGGGCGACCGGAGAGCGGGAGCAGGCGAAGCCGCCGGGCAAGGAAAGCGGGTGTTCCGGAGGGGCTGCTTCTCAGTGGCGCCAAGTTTCGGCTGTCGGGCGATGGAGAAGCTCCGGCGGGTGCTGAGCGGGCAGGACGATGAGGAGCAGGGGCTGACGGCGCAGGTGTGGCGGGCAGGGAGGGGAGGGGAGGGGAGGGGAGGGGAGGCGCCGCCGCCGCCGCCGCCGCCGCCGCCGCCCTCGCTCTCTGTTTCGCTTTCATGTTCTTGTCTTCTCGTCCAGTTGTCTCGGGAGTCCCTCCTGGATCCCCCCCCCTTGGCTCAGAACGGAAAAGGCGAGGGATGGCTTGAGAGTATGTTGTCAGCCAAGCAGGGTCCCCAGAACGATGCCCCATAACAGCTACTGATACGTAATTTTAAAACAGGTTCATGTCAGTTTTGGGCCGGGCTGCAGCTCTGTGCGCGTTTACTCGAGAGTAAACACCGTGGCAGTAAGGGTGCGCTGCCACCTGATGGCTTCTTAATAACGATTAAGGTGGATTCTTATACTCCACCTTTTCTGTGGCTGGACGCAGTAAAAATTTCCCTTGCTTTGGCCAGTAAAAGTCTTATCAAGGAAACGAGAATAGAGGAAAAACTGCTGATTCACTTAAAGCCCTGTTGGATGGAGATGAGCGGCTGTTTTGTCAAAGCTAGAAATTTCATTAAAGATGATGTTAAGAGCAAAGGAGTGGGCGAGGAGTGGGGCTGTAACTTACAGTTGAAAACTGGTATTATTATTTTATTCATTTTCTCTTAGTAATGAGATTCGAACAGTATATATGAAATAATTCAGATTAAAGCTATGTAAATTATTTAATAAATATACAAGTTATTTTTTTTTGAAACGTTACTTAAGAACAGTTTATAGAATTAAAAGACATAAAAGTATTAAAATTCATTAACTTAGTAACCGTTCCTTATTTGCTGCATGTGCAAGGGAAGAAGTTAGATTTTCATTTTGTACCAGAGTTTACAGATTTTTTTTTACTCTTGATGATCTCCAGTTTTCAGAGATTGGAAAAAGTAATTTATTGAGCTACAGTGCCTACAACCATATTAGCTAGGGGATTCTGGGAATTGTAGTTCAGAACAGTAAGCTCTAGCTGATGTGAAGGTAAGCAGTTCCCTCACTGTACATTGCAGGAACTCAAAACTATGAAACAGGATTCTGACATAACCTTATGTAAATTGAGAGATAATCATTTCCTTTGTCCAGAACCTCTACATGGAATGGAAGGTCTTAACTGAGGGATTTTATGCAATGCATGAAGGATTTTATGGAAAGCATGGGAAATTCATGGGGTTGCAATTATTCAGCAGATTACTTAAAGGCACACGCATACCCACACACAGAAAAGCGGAGGTGAAGGCTTTCAAACTTCACAGTGTGGAGAATTCATTTAGCTCAGTTACAGAATACACTCCTTTGTATATGTAAGGTTGCAGGTTCAGTCACTAATGTGTTCACTTGCATCTAAGAGAGTCTCCACCAGCCTGAACTTTCAGAGTCACTGTCATGTTGGTTAGCTTTTGATTCCTGGGGGCAGGTGGTGTCAGGAAGTGAAGATGAAAGATCCAAACCATGCAAATGAGCTATTTCTTGCTCATCAAACGTTTGCACTGCTTCTTAATTTGGCGGTGGCTGTCTTATCAACATTTTTGTATGGCACAGTAACACTGGACACAGACTATTTTGAGGTGGTGTGGCTGGGGACCTTAATTTATCAAAAATGTCTGGTTTCCTGAGTTAGGTTTAGGAGCTGCAGAACAGAGTGATTATGTTCATTATATGGTTTTAATGGTTCGTTCCAAGTAGCTAATAGCAGCCGCTACACACTTCTATGACAATTGTTTAATCTAGACCTAGTGTAAGCATTACATGACATGCTGCTGCAAGTATAATTGGTTTCAGTGTTGTTGTTGTTTAAATCAAGTTAGCTGTTCTGTCCTTTTCTTCCATCCAATAGAAAAGTCTCTGCATAGAGAGAGGAAGAGGCCTGTGTACTGTGGCTTATGGAAAGCAGTGTTAAATGCAGCATAGTATACTTCACTTACACTGGTTTTACTTTGCATGCTGGCTGTAAATAACCCCATAGTTTGGGGTTACCCCTTTGTTTTGTTAATGGTTTATTTTAGTATCAGTACACTGTGTTCTGGGTCACCCTGCACCTTAAGTACACTTCTTTCTGAATACAGCATCTCCTCTCCTTTAGTGTCTATCCTCTGTGATTTTAAAACTTGTAAAGCTCCTGACGCTTTTTCCTCGTGCATCCTCCATTTCTATTCACTGAGGATCATACTCGTGTTTCTTGAGCAGCTAAACATCTTTGCATATTGTTTTCATTCTGCCTGGTTACTCTGTGGATGTGTTTATTGTAAAGTAAATTAGGATGCTTTAAATTTATTGTAAGTAAATTATGACACTTCATGTGAATTACAGAGTCAGACATCATTGATTATATTAGAAAGAGACCTGTGTATATTATGTAGGATATCATTTCGACCTTCGGTTTCTGGCTCTTACTTTTGGACAGCTGTTGTCCTGATGCTGATAGGGATTCTAATGCATATTTAACCAGGAGGATTTGTACTGTTAGTGCCACTGCTCCCATGCAATTTGGATAATATATCAGTATTGGCTGTTGAACTAAAGCACAAGCAGTAATGTAAATCAAGAATAAGGAATGTTTTGCCCTCCAAATGTGCTTGGATTGCTTAGCCCTAGTCAACACAGTCAGTGGCAAAGATTATGAGGTTATGTGTTTAATACTTTAAATGTTTTTATCCGTTGTACTTCATTTTAGAGG
The DNA here is from genome assembly GCA_948472985.1 of Iguana delicatissima. Lineage (NCBI taxonomy): Eukaryota > Metazoa > Chordata > Lepidosauria > Squamata > Iguanidae > Iguana > Iguana delicatissima. Next base: position 354,043 of record CAOKZL010001216.1, on the reverse strand, counting down.
TCCTGATGGGATGAGAGGGAATAGATAAATCCTTTAAATAGAATGTCCATGTGCTCTGCCTTTTGGTGTCCTTCCACCTGCTGATCAGACACCGCTGATGAATCAGATGCTATCTAAATGGCAGCCCATTCAGTGCCATCCAGATCTGTTAGGGCTGTGGTTATGGACCTGGGTTGGGATGCAGGAAGGAGATGGAAAGGATAAACTTCATTCATCTGTTTGTATCTGAAATAGCATCTACTAGATCTCCTATTTCTGTATGTATGTTAATACTTGCAAAGAACTCTTCTGCTTTTTTGTTTTAAATTTCAAGAGGCTTGCATTGCATGTTTTCCTGCAATACTTCCAGATATTTGAGTTAGGCAGGGTTCTAGATTTTTTTTCAAAACATGTGCTCCAGGGGAATCACTGCTCTAGAATATGAGTGCTTCTTTCTTGCCTGATGTTATTATTGAATTGCTGTTTTTCCCCCCCTTGCTGCCTATATAAGGATAAAGATTTGGATGAGGAAAGGTAAGTTAGATTGTCATATGTTTTAAAGGTTTTAGCTATTCATTCCTGTGCAAAGGTGAGACTGTTCTAAATTTAACAATGTCCAAATGCATTACCTAGTTTTTCGTTAAGAGGTGGAAGAATTAAGGGTGAGGACTGGCTGGAGCTGATCTACTATCTCCCTTCAGCATAGTATCCCTTATGCAGGATTCAGAAATAACCACAGGATCCGCAGATTTTTCTTTTACTTTTGGTTGTCAATGATCTTGTGCTTGTTGGTGGATAAAAAAACTGATGATTTCACTCTGTGCTTATTGTCACTTTTAAAAGTTCAAATATTGTACATTTCTTTTTTTTAAAAAACTGCCTGACTAAAATTAAATAAGAGTATGTACTCATTAAACCTGAATTAATTCCAGGCAGTGTACATATGGCTGATGTGGGGTTGGTTAGGAGGCAGTAGGGCAAGAACTGCGGATCTTCTTCGTGGATCCTGGAATATAGCTCTTACCTCCAGGAAATGGCACATTTTATAGCACTTGGGAAATCATCCATTGTGCCCATCTGACTGATCTTGTTTACTCCTGTTTTTATGATTTCTGACTGCCCATGTCTGCAACTTGCTCAAGGCTCAAAGCAAACAAGAACATTTCCTTTTCCAATAAAGGCAAACTATTCTGCCTACTTACTATCTTGCAGCCTTTGTTTCTTGAAAGTTCCAGTCTCATAGATGAACATATTTCTTGCCCTTTTTAAAGGCAAAAGCATATGTTCTAGAACAGGGGTGCAGAATCTGTAGGTTTCTGTGGCTCCTCTTATGTGTATGCCCTTTGATAGGATATGCTGCAGTGTGGGTAGGCAGCTGTTCCTTACCTTCTTGAGATCATTGCAAACAAGCATTCAGTGGACTGAAGGAAGATGGGAATGATCACTAGGCCTCAGGAAGCTGGATGGGGAGCAAGAGAGACTCATGCTGAGAGACACAGGATGTGTGTGTATATGCATATGTATGTATATATCATTCAACCCCTGCCAGCACCTTATACATGTTTCGGACAGAATGCTTTTGGGTTTCTAATGAGAAAAATACTATCTGTTTTCTTCTGGGGTGGGGATGACATTGAAAGGTAGTGTAATAGAAAGAGAAGGAACAGAAGCAAAAGCAAAACCACTCATACTGAAAATGAAGATTTCCTTTTAGCCACCATATGTATTCTTAGTTAGTTAAAAATTATCAACATGATTTTAATTGCTAGTGAGATCACCAGTTTTGCACAACTTCATTCCATTGTAGTGGGATGAAGAGGCTTTTCTATAATGGCATTTTTTTATCCAAAGCGCATGCTGTGTGCTCTCCAGAAATCATCTGGCTAGCAGAGATGATGTTAATTAAAAACCTTGTTTAACTTAGATAAGGATAGTATTGAGCCTAAAGCTGTTGTTCTGTTAATACAATCTAAAATCTGTGTTCTTTTTTCACCCAAAGGTGCTTGATGCATCATCACTTAGTTTTAGTACCCGAGTGAAATGGTTTGCCATCTGTTTTGCAAGTGGAATTTTGTGTTCTATTCTTGTAAGTAGATGCTTTTTTGAGTTTATGAAAAAGCAAGTGTTTTGGATTTGTATGTTTATACCTGTTTTTCATTTCTGTTGTGGGGCCAATGTTGTGTAGATCTGTGTGCTCACAGGCTAAAAAAAATTTGTTTGCCTGTTCAGAAAAAATGCTTAGTACCATGGCACTTCAGAAAAATAGTAAGGCAGTGTATGTTTTAGTATTTCTTTTGTAAGAATCTCTCTGTTCCTGACAAGCAATCATAGCAGTCCGAAGGATACGTAGGGAGTCTTTTTTTGTAGGAAAGCCATTCAAATAGGCACTCTTCCTGGGCAGTATGACTGGGTAGGAACTGTTTGTAACACTGTCTGTTATGTACAGTGCTTTCACTTGCTGCCTTGAAAGGCTAGTGATTGGTCCAATGGGGGTTAGTGTGAAGGGCTGATGGTGGCATCAACAAATGCAGAGAAAGAGCCCAGCAAAACCCAAGTACATGTAGCCTCATAGGGCAGGCTAAGAAACTAGCAAGATAACTCTGTGTTGTTGGATTCACTGTTGTGAATGTTCTTCACAGTGGGAAATGTACTTGAGGACCATAAATCAGGCAGTAAGTTCTTTTAAATTGTAAATTGCTATGAATCCCAACTTTGGGAGAAAAACAGGATATATATGTATATATAAACAACAACAACAGCCAGACCTGCTTCCTTGCTGATATCCACCTTGCCCTTGAAAATCACATGCCATTGATAGCTGGTTACTTTGCTGTTAAGCTAAACCAGGATTTCCAAGAGAGCCTTATTCATCTTATTCTGTCCAGATGCCTAATTTGGCCAACCAGATCCCTTTCTTTGCCAAAACAGAGACCCATACTATCTTTCTCCAAGAGTTATTCCCCTGTAGCAATAGAGGGTTTTTCCACACTACATCTGTATCTTCAGGATATATCTAATGAGATCACAGGAGTATTTTTCATATTTTGGAGTTCCTCTGTTAGACACAGTTAGATGTGGACTCTTCATGTATTTCCGTTTCAGTGTATGCCCACACAGAAAGATTTTTTTCAGTTTGTTTATAAGCCAGTTTTCTTTGATGTGTGGCCATAGCAGTGCAGTCTTTCCTTGATTAGTCAATAGAAGGGATTATATAAGTTCATTTTCTTGTTTTGTGTGTGGCTCCTCAATTCTCATTCAACTCTGGTTTGCCAGATTCTTCTAGATTAAGTTGCCATGGCAGAGAACATAATCTGCATCGGTGAACGGGCAAGGAACTTGAACGAAAAATTGTAAGAATCTGACAGCCCAGGAAGTTGTGGAAATGGTGTGCATTCATGTACATTTAGATGGAGTGTTCCTGTACTATCCACTAGTTTGCTACAGTGGCAGTGTGCATGAAATGGTTCCAACACCCTCCTTGAGTTTAGACAAATCTTTACAAAATTCCTTTCCTTCTCATCTTCTTCCTCAAAACCATAGAACTCCTATTTACTTAGCTCCAAACCTTCCAAAAACTGAACCCAAACCATTCTAGTCAGTTGCAGTCTCACACAGCATGATTGTGACCTAGTTTTTCTGCCTCACTGCTGTTGCTGTGAACCATTGTCAAATTTCAAAAGCTGATTTTCCCGTACAGATGGATTTTATAGTATTTAATTCTGAGAGCCAGAGATATTTATTTGTTTGTTTGTTTATTTATTTAGATTGATATCCTGTATTTTTCCCCAAAATGAGTCTAAAGAACGTTTGCAGGAAAATTAAAAGAAATACAGTTAAACATACAATAAAACAAATACAAGCATAAAAGACTCATCCAGTTAAAAGCAATTTTGATAGCAATGAGGTCAGCTCCCTACTAGAATAAATCTGATTATCAGGTGAATTCAAAAAGATCAGTCAGCATGATAGTCTTTGATTCTTGTATGTTGAGTTAAACAGAAAAAGTGGCAAATGGTGTGTTGTATGTGCGCATGCTTAGCACATATATGAGTTCTATACCTGGAGAGTACAACCATTAGCGAAGAAAATTAAAACTTCATTTTACTAATGCCGTTATTTTGGGTAGTTGAAACATTTTTAACTAGCATATTTACCCAGCATTGCCCAGGATTTTATTTTCTCATAGGTAACACTTGTTAGAAATACCTTAGGAATTACCTTACCTTAGGAATTAGATGCGGTTGAAATACACAGATTTGTGTCTCTGATTCCCTCAACTGTCCTGTCCAGTACCTTTAACTTTTCCCCATATTCCCCAATCCAGTCTGTATTCGGAGTTACTAGCATGCAGAGGTTGGGTTCTTGAGGGGAATACACTGCCCTCCTTGTTGGTAGGCCTTGTCTCCATAGCAACTGGCCTATTCAGAGCTCTCTGGCTGAGAATTTTAAAGGCCTCTCCCTGAACTGCCAACCCCAGGATTCCATAGAATCTTCACAGCCAGCCAATCATATGAGGTCTTCTCACCTCACACAGCCAATCATATGAGGTCTTTCCCTGCCTGACACAGACAAACTCACAAACAGACAGACTTTGACTTTTATATAGTAGATAATTCATGCTTGACATTTGGAATATGTGGTTTTCTGAAATGGCCTTTAATTATGTTTTTTTTTTAAAGGGTAAGTAAGCTTTATCAACCTGTACATACATTTTTACTAGTTTCAAATATTTAAATGTTTTGCTGCTAAACTTTTAGAGGCTGTTTGTTAACCCCATTGTATCCAATTACCAGTAGAAGGTAATAGACCAGTGTGCTAGAAGTTTGCTGCTGTGTCGCTCTGATAAAAATATAAATATATTCTACTTAGACTTCACTGACGAGTCATGTTTGCAACTGCCTTTATTTTGTCTAGGGGACAACAATGCTCTGGCTCCCAGGTGGCGGTATGAAACTCTTTGCAGTATTCTACACATTAGGAAATATTGCTGCTTTAGCCAGGTATGGAGGGATTTGTTCCATGTTGCATTTTTTAAATGTGCATGTCTGTGTGCCTGCTTCATTTCGGGAGAGCTGCAGTTACTAAAATTGAGAATAATATTGAGTATGCAATCTTTAAAGCATGCACATAATAAAAACTTTGACTCTCCTTAAAATTAAAAATTGCTTGTGCAAGTACACAGTAAAATTTTAAAAAGGAAGAAAGTAGGGGGGAGATGGGTCTCAAGTTAAATAAGTGCTAGACAATTATAGGTAAATAAGTCCCTGTGATAACTGTATTATCACAAAATTTTGACACATCACTTAAATGAGCAAAAAGAATGAGGAGTGGATTGAGAGGATGCATTTAGATCTGTGATCACTTGTATTGATCTTCACACGTGCTGAACTGCAGTTCCTATCACTTTCTAGGCTGCCTGTGGATGGTGGGATTTGTAGTCCATATATATATGGAGAGCATAAGGTTGGGGAAGGCTAGTATAGGGTATATGCACATATTTTTCAAAATCCAGTAGCTTACGTCAATAGTAACTTCATCAATCAAGAATTTTAGTTTCATATTATTACTCTGATGAATAATAAACTTCTACTCTTTGTTTTTGTCCCAGTAAAACATTTGTACTTATATGTAACTAGTGTATATACCTGGCAGTGCCCAGGATTTTATTTCTCATAGGTGATACTTGTTAGAAAGATTTAAGATCCTGTGTCTCTAATTCCACAAACTGTTTTGGCCAGTACCTGCAACTTTTACCCATATTCCCTAATCCAATCTGTATTTAGAGTTATTAACATACAGAAGTTGGGTTGCTGAGGGAATACACTGCCCTCCTCCTTGCTGCTAGGTCTCATCTCCATAGCAACTGACCAGGCCCAAGAGCTCTCTGGCTGAAAATTCTAAAGGCCCCTCCCTAAACTGCAAACCCCAGGATTCCATAGAATCTTCTTAGGTGGCCAATCATATGAGGTCTTCACCTGACACAGCCAAGCATATGAGGTCAGGTCTTTGCCTGACACAGACAAATTCACAAACTTTGACTTTTATATATTAGATTAGATGTCTCTTTTGCTGACAGTCATTAAGCTTGGACTATTGTTGCCATTGCAGACAGACTCTTTAAAAATTAAAAAACTATTTAGTTGTTTCAAAATACGTGTTCCATCAGTTGACAGTAATGTGTCCTTAGTTTGCTAATGTGTCCTATATCCAGATGGGCTTTTAGAAGTTTTTTTGGCAATTACTACTGTGCTAAGTGTAACTATACCAAGTTTCAGTTATTTAAATAGTTGATAATTCTAATGAAGTTTTAATGAGAAGTACTACAAGAAGTCTCCTTTGTAAAATTTTATGTTTAGCTGCAATTTAACGTCTCTGAATATTGTTACCCCAGCATGAACAATTTCTGCTGTGAGTATGCTGTCCACACTTGTGCTCCAAGAATGGGATACTTAATTTTCACATTATTTTTGGTTGTAGTACAATTTTTGCCCTTTCAAAAATTTGTCCCTTCTTGAGAACTTTGAATTTGATTTTCCTCTCCCTGCTCATTCCTGATGTAGTTAAACACAATTTAATAGTAGACATGGCCATTCTTTCCTTTGTTCCAAACCAGTACTTGTTTCTTGATGGGTCCTGTGAAGCAACTGAAAAAGATGTTTGAGCCAACAAGATTGCTTGTGACCATTATTATGCTGGTAAGTGAAATCTGCTTCATTCCCTGAAAGTAACAGAATTCTGAGCATTCCTGAGGATATTTTAACAACGTTAGTAATAGGAATGTATAGGAACTGTTATTAGATTGTGTCATAATTGATTGAGAAGATGTTTTAAATCTGGAATACAAAGAGCAGTTTTCCTGTTCCACTGAATAGATTGGTTTGTAGTTAGAAGTGAAAACTTGGTATATTTTACATAAATCTTTAAAGATGGTGATAAACTCTTGTCAAATTTACAGAATAAATCATCCAGAGAACGAGAAGAATAAATTATCCAGGCTTGATAGCTTCTGCAGTGAAATTGCTTAATGCTTTTGCATTGAAATTACTTTTCCCTTCATGGGGTCTGTTAGGGATGGATGGGAGGTGTATAAATCTAGAGAGCTATTAAACAACAAAGCATCCTTGACAATAAGAGATTTTGTAAGATTTTCCACATGGCAGTTTACTGGAGTGATGTTGCATAAACAGTTTGTGAATGCCAATTTGACACGCTTTCTTCCTCTTCAGTTGTCTTTTATACTCACCCTATGTGCTGTGTTCTGGGTAAGTAACATTACAATTCTGTGCTTCATAAGCATGAATTAAGCTGTGGCAGCAAGCTTTGCTTTGTCTAATTGAATTCTGTGTAGTCCTTTGATTCAGTGCTAACACAACCCAGATTGTGCCCTAAATGGTGTCATTTAACTGTGCTCTATTCAAGCCATGGGTTATCTATCCTTTGTTTAAAAAACAAAACAAAAAATAATTATGTATCTCTTAACATAATGGTCCACAAGATGCTATCCTATTCTAGAGAAAAGAAAGCACCAATGTGTTGCTTTAGCCAGGGACACCCAGTTCTCACATCCCCTCCAAACCCGTGTTAAACATTTGTGACATTTGTTGCAGGTCACAGCCCGCTAGTGCCTGGCCCCAACCCACCTTCAAACCAAGATACTCAAAACTCTCCTAGTTGAAACTACTGAGTGGAGTCAGTCCAGGGAATTTAGAGATAAACTCCAGAAGCAAAAGGGGTAACCCTAATGAAACAACACCTTTCTTTTTGCAACCTCCCTGTAATTACCAGTTATTTACATACAATCTGAAAAGAAAATGTTAAACATCCTTTGTTTGCAGTTTGGTGTTTCAGTTGAGCCCGTGTGATATGCTCTAATACACACTTGTATTGTGGTAGCATGGAACACAGGCTTTGTGCTCCCAAAGAGCCTGTAATTAACATTGATGTTTAGTATACATTCACAGGGATGTGAGACTGAGAAGTTCATAGTTAACAAAGTCTGCCCAATTGGGTTTGATGGAAATTATCTTCAAGTAAATGTGCATAGATTTGTCAGTGTATACCACTTAAGCCCGTATGCACTAATCGACTTGGATATGCTACTTGTGCCCTCTACTGGAAAGTAGCTGCAGTCTGTGTTTATGCTTCAAACAAAGGTCAACGTGATATTGGAGTTACTAATTATTGATGTAAACACAGCACCAAATTCAACATGTTTATCTCACTTTCCATAGTGGCATAAGAAAGGACTAGCCGTGCTGTTCTGCATTATGCAATTCTTGGCAATGACCTGGTAAGACCCCGAAAACTTTTATCACTTCTTACTGTAATATAAAGCAGTTTTGTGAAACTAGGTAAGTAGGTGATATTGCAAGCCATACCAATGTGAGATGCTATGGTCATCTTGATTGTTCTGTGGGCTTCTAAAAATGTATCTTATCCATTTATCACAAGAGACAAAAATCAGAATTTATTTCACACAGAGCTTTTCTCCCCTGTAATATTGGGCCGTAGTCCAATATTAGTATTAATACTAATTAATTAATACTAATATTAATACTAATATAATACTAATACTAACTAGCAGTATAAATAATAAATGTACATATGATTAAGAAAATAGTAATAATGAAAAAAATTCCCCCAAAGACCACCTTGCCCACCACTTTTTTCTTTACTGTATACTCAAATGGGAAGGGAGTGTTAGATTAATTCTAGAATTATCTTGAATGTGGAATTATGGGATGCTCTAAAGTCTGAGCTGATATTATACTGTAGAACATTTGTTCTAGAGTATTCTATAGCAGTGCTACTTGAAGTGGTAGTCCATAGGCCAGAGCAGTACATGAGCTGTTGGCTTCCAGTCTGTGGCAAGTTTCCAGAAAAGGAAAGAACAGTTGTAGTCAATGGGCACAAATATACTGATGGTCTCTGACACATTAGGAAATAATCCCTGCTACTCACACCATCAGATCGCTTAAGAAGCACTGTCTATAGCTTGTGTTGGCTTACTTGTTACAGAGCTCATGTAAAAAGCAGTCCCTGGATGTAGATCTGAAAATTACTGATGCCTGTTGAAGCTGGAGGGAGAAATGCTTTTAAAGATGCATTGTGAAAAGTAAGGATATTGAACAATTCAGAATTTGATGTGCTATTGTATCATCACCCTACCTTGATATCACAATATACCTTTCGAACTCAAAGGCTCAAGAAACTTTTGAGAAATGCTGCCCTAAATAAACTTATGTTTCATAAGAGAAACTTTTTGTGAAACCCTCTTGTCATGCCTTTTTCCATTTCACCAAATGATCTCTGATCAATTATTAAGATTTACATGATTCTCTCCTTTACAAGCGTATACAGGTTTCATTTAACTCAAAGAGAACCTCTGTTCTTTGACTAATCTGGTCTGCTTTGGGCCTGGCATGCCCTACCCACGCCCCAAAGTTCCATCCTTCCCAGCCATGCATATTGTCATCTAGTTGAAAGGATGAGCCTTGGATAGAAGAGCTCCACAGTTTCCCCTGATCTCAGATAGGAATAGGATTCCACTCCCTCCCCTAACTCCAGTTCTCAGTGGGGAACATAAGTAGCGTACGGGAGAAGTGCTCCTGTTATCTTCAATCTAAGATTGGAGATAAGAGAGGCATTCTCTCAGCAAGTGTAAAATGATGCACACTGGGGCAAACGTGCACATACATTGGTTGTACTGACAAGAAAAATTTTGAGGTCATAATGTGTAAAAAAAAAAGAAAAAAAAAAGGCAAACTCCTTGTAAGAAAATATATTTAAAGTAGGACTATCAGTACTATAATGTCTGCAAACACATCTGTATTGTAGATGGATTTAGAATATTGTACAGTGGCCCCTCCACTTTCATTAAGTTTTGGGGTGCAGAACCCTTGTGAAAGTGGAAAAACTGCAAATAACTCCCCATGCTGTCCCTCCCATTCCCTTCTGGGGCTCCCTCCTTCCATTCCCTTGCTCTTTTCCCTGGTACGCATGCCTGCCTTCTCCACGCCTGGGCAAAAGGTAAGGGAATGGGGCGGAGTATACGTGAATCTTCTTCCTCCATGTGTGGTGCTCCCCCTCCCATTCCCTTGCCTTTTGCCTGGGTGTGGAGAAGGAAGGCAGGCCTGCTAGGGCAAAAGGCAAGGGAATAGGAGGAAGAGAATGGGGGGGAGTGGCATGCGCACCTCATGAACAATCAAATCTGCAAAGGTGAAACCTGCAAAAGTGGAAGGAGGACTGCATACAGTTCTGGTGGCCCTTTCTCACAAACGGATATTGAAATTAAGCTGCAGAAAAAAGCACGTGCAGCATCTTCAGTGGTTTGAGCCTTTACCAAACAAAGAGTGGCTGAAACTTTCAGAGGGAACTTGTTAGCAAATTTGCAAAGTAAGATGTGAAATAACTTCCTCACAAAAGCAAAACTTGAGATCATCCAAAGAAACAGACAATAGGCACACAAGAAGCATTACATCACACAGTACATAATTCATGGGATCTGCTGTCATAAGGCACAGTAATGAACATTCACTTAGAAGGCTGAAAAAAGGAATTAAATCAGAGTACATTAGGGCCACCTGTGACTATTGCTCTGTTGAAATTTATTGTTGAGATATTGTGATAGTGAATAAATTGCTGAAGGGGAGAGAGAGCTATAACCTTCAAGTCCTGCTTGTCAGCTTCGCAGCAACATCTGTTTGACCATTGTAGAGGAGCAGTTGTTTGGCTCAGCTTTGTGTTCTGATTTTCCTCAGATTGAGTTTTTAGTTATTGTGTCTTTTTTTTTTAGTATGGATTTATAAATAAATAAAATCTATTACTTTCTGTGGGTATGTTTGATTTTTGTTTTATTTTGGTGGTCTTTGCATTACATTAGCCTACACGCCTCCTCTGGGGAGGTCAAGTAATGTATTTGCAACAAAATCTGAAGTGGAGACCAGATCAGAAACTCTTGGCAGTACATCCAGTTCTGTTAAAAGCCCTTTCATTCAAATGTTTAATCTGAATAGTTAATCTTAAAGTTTTATTACACTTGATGACTTCCTTGAAGATTGACTAAAACAGGATAAGTGATCTGGAATGTTACATTCTCCTTCTTCTCTTTCAGGTACAGTCTGTCATATATTCCTTATGCAAGGTGAGTCGCCTTGTTTTTGTTGCACAAGACCTTGTGGTTATGTTGCACTTTTCCAAAAACATGATTCTTTCAGAAAACAGTTTAGAATTTTTCTTCATGAAATGACCTAGCATATCTTAAAACACTTGAGTTTATTACTATTGCTACCAGATCTTACACTGAACCTAATCTCCCATCATGATTGAGCTACCTCAAGTAGGAATACAGTCCTAATCCTGGGTTCTAGCTTGCTGAAGAGGTTATGAGTGGGTGGAGGTTCTCCCTCTTTGGCCGTGGTGTGGAGGGAGGAATGTTCCATCTGCCCTGGCAGCCCTGTTCTGCCTAGAGTTTTCTACTGGAAGTGCTCGTGTCAGTGGAAAGCCCCCAGTCAAGCTATTCTACCCTTGAGCCAGTAGAAGGAAAGCAGAAGAAAATATACACCTATGACAGGGCCTGCTTTTTCTCTCTCAAATGGGTAAGGCAACTCCCTCCATTAAAACACTAATGAGTAAAAAGGTGTTTCAGTGGTTAATTAGAATTCCTTTAGAATTTTATGATTGCATGTTTTCTATGTGGGTTTTAAATATTGTATATTACTTAGCTGAGTCCAAATTTATAAAAATAAACTATGATTTTTAGTAAAATAATAAACAGAACAAAGAATTGGAGTTCATATGCAGTTCAAAGCAAATACAGTTCCTTACAGTTCTTTTAAACAGTTTCCTTATGTCTTGGAACCCTCCTATAAGCACCAGTAACACAAACAGCCCTTTGGTTACACTATTACCAAAGGTTCAGCCTTTAAACCTAGGTCACACTCTCTGACTAGATTCAAAAATAGTTTATCTTCTGCCTCTTTCTAGGTCTTCCCTGAGAACCAACCCCTCCCACTCAGACAATACCCCTTGGCTGACCAAGGAACTTTATTCCAGAGCTCTCTATGGCTGAAGGAATGCCAAAAAGACACTCAGTATCTTTTTGTCAGTCTTCCTCTCAAGCCTCCAGCCCCTCTCTCACACTAATGGGTTTTTCTCTTGAACAGCTATTCTGATCAGCTGGCAACCTCTTGCTAGGTTACTCTGGCACTCAGGATAGCCCCCCGCCCCCCGAACTCTGTCACAACCACCACAGCATCACCCAAATGAATTTGGAATACAGTGGGGAAGATCCATTTCTTTCCAACCCCCACTTGGGACTGCTCATCTTCTGTAGTTCCTTTCTTAGAGCACAGGATGTCATTTTGAAATACTATTCTCTGAAAACAAATTGTACTGTTGGTTGTAAATATCAGCGTACAAATTGCTGCCAGAGTGTTTTTGAAGAGTGTAGTTGGCTGCGAGCAAAAGTTTGATTTGCCAATTGTCCTCACTGCGCTTTTCCATTATATTAGTTGAGGAATCCTTAGTATGTGTAAGATTTCAGATAGGTAACATTAATTCTAAAGTAGAGACCAGTAAGTTGCTGCTTCTGAATTTCTTTGAATATCATACTTGCAAGCAGGTCCTATTAAATTTGTAAGGCTTATTCCCAAGAAAGTGTTCTGAACACTGTGGGAACTGGAACAATCACTCTTCATGAGCTGTCACTTACTGAAAATATATGGAGGGAGACCCTTTTTTCCAGCTATCAGTAACAGAATATTTGAACAGAATTCTTGCATCCAGAAACTTGATTGTCACTACTGTCATGCAGTGTAAAAGTAAATTTTAGAATAATAACTGGTTAATAACAAATTTGCACATTAAGAAATGGCATGCAAGCCCGTGGTGAAGTGATGTGTTTATTTTTCCTTTAAAGGGATGCTGTGATGAAATGCTTCACATCCTGCCTAGGTTAGAGTGAACAAAGAGGAACTGTTCAATAATACTAGAAGTCAACTTTGTTTCTCCATGTTTACTCATTTGCATCATCTCCTGAAATGGTGATAATCCTTCCACAATTGGGATTAAATTATGCTAGCAGAATAATCTTTTTTAAAAAAATGCCCACAACACCTGCATCTAAGGAAAACCTTAAATCCACACTTAGTGACTTGTTTACCTCACATAATGGTCTTAAAACCATTGGATGAGATTCTGCTAACATAATTTGTTCTCAAAATTAGCCTTTGGGCTTCAGGTAAAATGTATGTAAATACTTCTCTCAGTTTTGCTATTTATCTTTCCTATTTGTGCATTATTTGTTATATGCTTCCCAAAGACCTTTAATATTGTAAAATGATGTATTTTACTAAATTTATACCTGATGGAGCTCTGTTTAAACATATGCTATGGAAAGGTTGTGAACATGTAAGAAGGCAGTTTTTACACACATTTTTTTTTGGTTAAGCTTTTTAAATACCAACTTTTTATACTGTGATACTTTCAAAATACTTGACTAAAACTGCTTATGAGTAATATATTAAATAAATGATTACAAAATAAATATATTTTAAAATGCCATAGGTGTACTCCTTTGCTTTGTGAATGTAACAGAGAGGGTGCTTTGTAGAATAATTTCCTTTTAAAGTGATATATGAGTTCACATGTAATTCCTCACCAAACCCCTCTGGATTATGACTATCAATCCTTGAACTCATCAACTTTTGCGCATTTGGCTTAGCTGCGTATTTCTGGTGGCACACCATGGTCTGTTATTTTGGGTGGAACAACAAATCATAGAGTTCTAACAAATAAAAAAACAAATAAGGAGATCCTATATACTTTTAGTGTAGCTGAAGTATATGCCAACCAAGTTATGCTAGATCCCACAGTTGTGCAACCATTTCCACAGTGGATATCACAGCCTTGAACATACCTGTTAAGCAACAGTCGATTAACACTTCACCCACCAAACGAAAAGGGAGACAGAAGACTCTATGGCTTGCAGAATTATTGGCTGCAACCTCTGAGAAAGTTCAACAGCTCAGCTCAACCATTTTCACACTAGCATAGTGTCAGAACAGGATTCCTAAATGGCAACTTAAAGATTTTAATGAAAACTACTGACTTAAGTTTGAGTTTTGGCATTAACTTAATTCCAGAATTAAGCATTAACAATTCCAAAATTAGTACTTATTTCAAGAATACTGCCAAGGAATGAACAAAATTTACATTTACCAGCTGGTTCTTTACCCAAAGTCTAGTTGTCTTGGATTTCTGCAAAATAACTTGGTGCTTTTCCTTAGTCTCTCACTTTGGAAACTGTTTAGGTCATAAAATCCAAACCATTTATTTTAGCAAATTATAACAGCACCATAGATTAACGAATCCCATGGGTATTTTTTTAAAACTGAGAATGAAAACAATTTGGCAGAGGATGATGTTCTCTGCATCCACTGATCCTCCTTTGTTCAAAATCTGGATACCACATAGAAATTCCTCATCTTTCCAGGAAACAGACCGTTGAAGCTCTTAACCCCAACACTTTTGCCGCGATCAACATGGGAATCAAAGGAGAGGGGGAGATAAGGATATGGCATTCAAAAGAAGATCTATAATATTAGTAAGTCTTCAACCACTCTGTTGGAAGCCAAACTCTGCCAAGAATATAAGCTTCAGACAATTCCATTCTTTTAGAAGATGGAGAAGGCAAGCAGTGGGTTGGTTATTTTGGATTAGATGCTGACCAACAGAGAACTGGTCAACAGAGTGGAATAGTGGAATCTTTGGGTGGGAGTGACCATGTTCTCCTGGAATTTGTTATACAAAGGGAAAGGAAAGCCAGACTTAAACAAATGTACACTCTGGGCTTTTAAGAAAGCTGATTTCAGTAAATTCAGCCAATTCACCCAATAGTGGGTGAGATCCTTTGGTCATAAATGCTCAAAGCGAACGGAATTTATGATGGATGGGAGTTTCTTAAAGGCAAAATACTGAATGCACAATTGCAAATAGTTCAAATGAGGAAGAAAAGTTGGAAGTGTCTAAAGAAACCAGGGTAGATGTATAAAGAAATTTCAGATGGACTGAAATGTAAAACCAACATGTATAACAACTGTATAAAGAGAGAAATGATCAGAGAGGAATACAAACAAGCCAGTACTTGTAAAGAAAAAGTCCAAAAAGCTAATGTCTGTACCATAATTAATTTTGGCTTGCTACATAGATTAAAAATAATGCAAACATTTTACACTCAGCCTCCATATACACGGATTCTGTATCCATGGATTCAACCAACTACAGCTTGAAAATATTCTTTAAAAAAATCCAAAATTAAAGTTTGATTTTATAATTTTTTTATAAGGGACATAATTTTACTACACCATTGTACATAATGGGACTTGACCATCCACAAATGTTGGTATCCACAGGGGTCCACTATGTATATATGTATATTGTCTGGTGCAAGACGAAAAACGGGGAAAAGATAGGGTTACTGTGTGGATAAGGTTGTGAATTTTTAATTGGACAGAGAGTAAATGGGACTGCTCAGTGCTACTTTTGCCTGGGTCTTTTCCCATAAGGAAAATGGTGTTCTCGCTGGTGCAAAGAGAACAAATTATATAGTAAGGGGATTTTAGCTCAGAATAGATGAAGAGGCAGTACAAGAATACATAGCTTCTGTAAATGAATTCAAGTTTCCAGGACCACATGAATGGCACAAAAGGGTACAAAAGGGCCCTGCAGATATAATCTCAGCTGTTGCCAGTAATCTTAGAGAATTCTTGGAGAACAAGAGAAGTTCCAACTGATGTAAAGTCAAAGGCTTTCACAGCCGGAATCCATAGGTTGTTGTGGGTTTTTCGAGCTATCAGGTCATGTTATAGTAATATTTGCTCCTGACGTTTCACCTGCATCTGTGGCCAGCATCTTCAGAGAATCTGGAAACATAGTTCCAACTTCCAGCAGAGGTTCCAGTTTCTAGCAGAATGAGAGAAGATGAATGTTCCCCATCTTCAAAAGGGGAAGGAAGACCAGAGCAGTTAATTAGCCTGTCAGCTTAACACCAATATCCAAAAAGGTTCTAGAACAGATCACTAAACAGTCAGTCTGTGAACACATAGAAGAGAATGCTGTAATTACTAATAGCCAGCATGAGTTTCTCAAAAACAAAGTCATACTAACCTTACCTCTTTCTTTGACAAAGTTAAAAGTTTGGTAGATCAGGGGAATACAGTAGATGTAGTATATCTTGAGTTCAGAAAGGCTTTTGATGAGCCTCCCTCTATGTTTTTGCTGTAAATTGTGAGTTAAGCTGTGCTATTGTTAGGTAAACTTGTAAATGGTTGACCAACCAAACCCAAAGAAATCATACCAATGGTTTCTCTTTATCCTGGAGAGAAGTGACTAGTGGGCTGCCATGGGTTTCTGTTTTGGACCCAGTGCTGCTCAGCATCCTTATAAATGACTTGGATGATGGAACAGAGGTGTGTGTTTATCAAATTTGTCGATGATGCTAAATTAGGATGGGTAGCTATGGACAGGATCAGAATTCAAAATGGTCCTAAGAGGCTGGAAAGCTGGGTGAAAATGAACAAAATTAACATCAACAGTTCAAGAAGGAGAGAGAGAGGGAGAGGGAGAGAGGGAGAGAGAGAGAGAGAGAGAGAGAGTGTGTGTGTGTGTGTGTCTATGACCATTTCCGCACGAGATTGTTACAAGCGCTTTGATTCCACTTTCAACATGCTATGGAATCCTGGGATTTGCAGTTTAGGGAGGGGCCTTTGAGGCCCCTGCAAACCTCAGGATTCCATAGGATGTTGAAAGTGGAATAATCACGCTATAAAAGTGTAGCGCGGACATGGCCTATGTCTATCTGTATAGTATCAGAAAAAAGAGCTACAGCCAGGGTTTTCCCCCCGCAAAGCAGAAGGTGACTGAAGTCCAACGTTTCACTGAAAAAAAAATTGCTGGAGCTCAGCGATGGGTCCTCGTTCCTCCCGCACGGCTGGGGCAGCGGACCTCCTCCTTCTGCTGGCAGGGGGCGAGTTTCAGTCCGCCGCCGGAGTTGCGGCTTTGCTGGCCGGGCCTGAGCCAAAGCCCTCTCGCCTCCCGCGGGCCGCCCCCCAACTCCTCCTCTCGCCTCCAACCAGCCCTCGCCGCCGCCGCCGCCGCCGCCGCCGCGTGGCTCATCCATCCGCGCCACCGAGGACAACGTTCGCGCTGCGTTCCTCGGACTCGCTCCCGGAGAGCTGGAAGCGCCGCTCCAGAAAGAGGTCCCCGGAGATGGCGAGCTGAGCGGCGGAGCGGAGGAAGAGGAGGAAGGAGGGGGCTCCCGCCGCCGCCGCCGCCGCCGCGCCATGTCCCTGCCTCCCATCGCGCCGCCACCTGCTGCCGCCCCTCGACCCCAGCCGAGGAGGCAGCACCCGTCGTCGTCGTCGTCGCCGGTCGCGGCTCCCAGGAAAGCGGCGGCGGCGGCGGCGGCGGCGGCGGCCCCAGTCCCTCTCTCCCCCGCCAAGCCCGCCCGGAGAGGTCGCGGGGCGCCTCCGGAGCGCGCCGGCCCCTGCTCCAGCTCGTGGCCCAGCGCCTCGCTCCCGAAGCAGGTGCCGCGCGGCAGGGCCGCCCCCAGCCACAGGACGCCCCCGCCCCCGGCCCCCCAAGCCGCTCCCGGCGCCCCCGGCCCGCCCCCCCGGGCGCCTGGCAGCCTCCCTCCCGGGGCCGCGGGCCGCCCGACTCCGCCGCTGCGCGCTCCTGCGAGAGCCTCTCCGGGGCGCCCGGAGGGCGCGGGGAGGCGGCGCTGCGCTTCTCGCTCAGCCTCCCGCCGGAGGCGATCCGGGTGCTGCAGCGCCGAAGCCTGGAGAAGGAGCAGCAGCAGCAGCGGCGGGGGCGGGGGCGGCAGCGGGGGCCGGCGCTCCGCTCCGCTTCCCCCGACGCCGCCCGGCGCCCTCTGGCGGGAGGCCCGGCCGCCGGGGGGGACCTGCGCGCGCTGCTCCAGGTGTCGCTGCTCAACGAGCGCCACCGCTACGACGACGTGGAGTATGAGGAGGAGGAGGAGGACGCGGCGGCGGCGGGCGGCGCTCCCGGGGCCCCCGCGGCGGACGAAGGGCTGGTGCGGAAGTGCACGGAGTGGCTCCGCGGCGTGGAAAGCGCCGCCGCCCGGGACCGAGCCGCTAAGCTGGACAGCCTGCCTCACCTGAGCACCCTCTGAAGCGCAGCGGGCGGGGGAGGGGCCTCCGCCTTTCCCAGCGGGCCCTTCGGTACTCGAGGGGCGCACCCCCCCGACGGCGGGAGCCTGGCGGAGGAAAGGCTTCCGTCGTGTTTTGCATCCCGGCTCGTCCCTCGTGGAAGGACTTCCCTCCCCACCGGCCCGCAGAGTGCTCTCTTTTCCCTGGGTCAGCGCGACAGCTGTTGCTGCTCCGACGACGGGAGAGTTTGCTTCGGGCGTGCTTTTTCCTCAGAAACGGCACAATAAGCGGTGACGTTCCGATACGAACAGGGTGAAGGGCGGCTGGGACTCTCCGGAAGAAATTGCCGAGACCGACTTGGAAACCTAACTGCAGCCCAGGGGTTCGGCCGCCCTCTCCTCCGTTCCCCGAGTGAGGCCTGAGGGAGGAGCCCTCCTGGGCGCTGGCGGGGAATCTGTTCTCCGTTCGGAGTGGGCTGGCTGTCCATTGTAGTCGTAGGAGCATTTTAAAAACGCTTTGGGTAAAAATCTTAAAAAAAAATAAGTGTGGTATCATGGCTTGGCTAAGGATCCTAAATAGGGCCGAATGTGACGAGATAGTAGCTTCGAAAGAGTGGTGGAGGTAGTTTAGCGCCTTCCTGTACAGATTTTTACAGGGATTGGCCGACAACAGATATTGTCTCCTTGGTCTGCTTAACTTACTTTGATAACATATCAGCATGTGTATAACTTATTTTATTTTAGTCTCTGGAAAAAAAGTGAGAGCACAGAGGGAGCTAGGTCTTTTTTATCTCACCTTCTTTTTAAAAAAAAGTCTTCTGTGGACAGCATAAGAAATGGCAGAGCAAACTGTTTTTGTAATCTTTTTTTCCCTCTTCTGGGAATGGAGACTGCAAATTTTATAAAGGGGCTTACATTTTACAAAACAGACAGTAGAGATACACAGAAAGATTTTTTAAGTACAAGAAATTTGTCACAAAGTGTTGAATAGCAAGATCTCTCTCTCTTTTTTTTTTTAACAAGAGTGAATACAATAGAAATGAAGAATAGCACAGTGATTTTGTAAATTTGTAGTGTTTCTATTTATTTGAATAAACCATTAAAATTGTTTGTGATTTGATTTGGTGGGGTCGTTTCTTAAGCACTGTATATTTTCACTGTCACTGAAGGAAGGAGAACATAAAGCTTACGCCACTGGAGAGAGGGACATGATCCAGCCACAGTTTAGGCTGTGCCCTATCTCACATAACTCCTCCACTAAAGCTAGGAAGTCTTAAAAGTATTTAATACTGATAGGCTTATGCCCATAGTCGTCCTTCAATCACAGAAACAGAGAAGGAGCTAAGACATTTTTATTGTGTGTTTAAACTTCACAGACCATGCGGCTGCCTTTAATGTCAGGCCAATACACTAACTTTGTAATCTGCACTGCAATGTTACCTGGGTATCTGAGATCTTTGAACATGAAGAAACCAAAATTTTAAAATGGAAGGGGCAAACATAGGGAGACCAAAATGTCAGAGGAATATATAAAATAGCAGTTACTTCTGTTTATAAAACTTATTTGCATACTTTTTTTTTAAAGATAAACAGGAGATTTCATGTGTGTACTGCTTTTGAAAGATCACCTAACATATCTAGCCTGTTACAATGTACAGTTTCATAGACGATCACAATAGAAGGTTAGACACAGAGTGAGCTAGCTGGCATTGGTGCTGTGTTCTGTCATATGGGAAACAATGGTGTGGCTCACAGGGTTCAGCTTTTTCATTAGCAAGGGACTATGACACCAGCTGCCAGTCCAAGGGGACTGTCATGTTCCCTCTGATTTTAGGTGCTGCTGCTGTTGGAAGGGAAGAGGGTTTTACCAGCAACAATGCATTGTTATGAGTTGTCTCTTTTGCAGTCTGGTGTCTGGAGATGGCTTGGTCTTGCATGGGCGAAAATGATTAGCTTTACAAAAGATCCGCTCCTGGTGGCGATTAAAACTACTATAAAATTCTTATGAATTCATAAATACAGTCATCTGCCATTCTCAGATCCCCCTTGTGGATATTGCTAAAAGGACTGACTCATCATAAGGGTCTGCACTTGGAAACTGACCACTACACAAATAGGGAAATTTGAATATGCTATGGTCAGTCATGTGTAGTCTGTCCCTACTTCCCAAAGACCTGGCCCATTTCTGCACAACACTGTTATAGTGCTATTGTTCCTTTTTCAACATCCGGTGGGTTTTTCCTGTTTGTAGTTTACTGAGGCCCAGGAGCTCTCTGGCAGGGAATTTTAAATGCCCCTCCCTAAGCTGCAAATCCCAGGATTCCATAGTATGTTGAAAGTGGAATAATAGCACTATAACAGCGATGTGTGGAAATGGTCCTGGATTTTTAAGGCCTATTCAGAAGCCTTACTGATGAAACTGTGTGTATATTCCTTTAGGTGGGAGTTCCAGGGATAAGGAGCTACTAGTGAAAATACTTGTCTGTAGTAAATGCCAGACCGATTGATCATAAAGTCTACCTGCAAAGCATGGCTTCAGAAACATCGATGCCCAGGCAGATTCATATGTATTTGGGCAGTCCTTCCAATAACTTGGGCTGCAAACTGTCAGTACTTTAAAAGTGTCCAGAAACACAAAGGTAGTCACACAATATCACTCCATCATGTTCTGACCACCTGGTTCCTAAACAAACATCTGGGTGGCTATATTCCGTGCCAGCTAAAGTGGATGAACTGCCTTTGAAAGAAGCTCTGATGTGTCTAGTCTGAATGTAACTAGTGCATGAATAAACAGATCAATTTTTCAGTTTTATTGAGTCCCTGAATTTAAAAAAGTAAGATGACTCTGATGGTGGTGGTGGTCACGTTCATAATTCTGTACTGGGTGTGTAAGAATTAGTGTAAACTTAAACCAGTGTAAACACTGGGTTTTAGGCTTGTGGAAGTCAGTGGGATTGTTTGTGTTCTTAAAATGAAACAGTTACGTAATTACTGGAAGCCAATGCCAGTAGCAGCTGGGGGTGGAACGCTGAAAAATAAAATGGTGTGATTGAGAAAGATAGCAACCAGGGCGCTGTCAACAAATGAGGTCATTTTGCTTCTAAATGTTAATTGAAGCAATCCAGCTAAGAGTAAAGGATATCTCATGTCTGTGCTGTGCTGAGCTCCATGAGAAGATATTTGCAAGTAAACTGGGATCTAACATCACTTTAAAAGAATTATGAGTAAGATTCAATTTAGGACTTTCTTGCATATCTAAACTAATATAATGGTCACAATAGCAGGGCTGTTGTAAGCATGAGGTTGGGGGAGAATCATGTATGCTGCCTTGAGCTCACTGCAAAGAAGGTGGATGCATATAATAACTCTAAAGAACGACCACTTGAGAGCCCACTTGGGGGGCGTTAGTGCAATGGGACCCCTTTGTAGGCAGAGGTCCTTCCTCTGGGCATTCTTCCTGGGTGGCAGTGGAAAACTCCTCATCTCCATTGCAGCTCCAGCATCAGAGCCCTGCACTTCCAAGAGGTGGTTAAAAGGGGCATGTTGGAGACTGCTGGGGGTGTGTGTGTCATTCCTCAGACACCTGCTTGAAGGTTACAATTACACACTAGCCCTATTGATATGTTTACCCTGCTTCCTATTGAAAGGGAGGAGAGAGAAAAATGGGTAGGGATAGCTGCCCCTCTCAGTCCAAAAACAGTTTTCCAGGAAGAACCAGCATGATGTAGTGATCTGAGCATTGGACCACAGCTCTGGAGACCATGATTTGAAAAGCCCTACTTGGCCATGGAAAGGCCCTGGGTAACCATGAGCAAGTCACATTCTCTCAGCCTCAGAGGAAGGCAAAGACAACCCCCCCCCGATAGGTTTGCCTTAGGGTCACCATAATGTGGGAACTTGAAGGTGCACAGCAACAGCTGGTTAGGACCTTTCCAGGATGTGTTTATCAATCACATTACAATCACAATCCTATAGGTGTTTGTTGTTGCTTGTGTTATTTACTGTCAAGTCAACTTTGACTCACAGCAACTCTATGAAGGAGAACCCTCTCAAGATCCTCTGTCTTCAACTGACCTACTCAGGTCTTGCAAACTCAGGTGGGCTGTAGGTTCCTTATTTGAATCAATCCAACTGTAGTATGGATTTGCTTTTCCTAGTGTCTTCTATTTTGTTGCTGTTGTGTGCTTCAAGTCATTTCCGATTTATGGCAACCCTAAGGTGAACATATCACAGGGTTTTCTTGCCAAGATTTGTCCAGAAGGGGTTTTCCTTTGCTGTCCTCAGAGGCTGAGAGAGTGTGGCTTCCAAAGATCACCCAGTGAGTTTCCACAGCTGAGTGGGGATTTGAACCCTGGTCTCCAGAGTCGTAATCCAACACTCAAACCACTACATCACACTGATTCTCACTTTTTAATTTACCAATCGCTATTGTCTATTCCAATGCTCACATTGTTTGATGATATCATGCAAATCATATATGTGTGTGATATCATTACACATATTTAAGTTGTACTTTTTTGGCCAGAGTGCAACAGAAAGATTTAGTTCATGATTCTGTAAGTAGAGTAAAGCCATTAAATCAACTGAATTTACATATGTGTTGACTCATCACTGATTTAATGGGTCTACTGTAATTGAGACTAACCAAGAGGATTTCATTCTTATAGTTACGCATTCTTGGATGACACATAACATCATCACTGCCTCCAATTTTCAACTTTATTCACCGGGAATACAGAAACAGCCCCACTACACAATGGGACAGTAAGCAGATGCACAGACAGAAAAGCAATCAGTTGCACAGTGCTAGTATTCAGTAGGAGCACACAACCACTGTATAACTACATGTATGTAGATTTATACTTTGCATGCATAATAGAGGATTTCAACCAGCATGTGGCTATTTACACTATAAAATCAAGATGCTTATGAGACCTCCATGTGAATTCGTGGGGCAAAATCCTTCCTTCTAGTAAAAGAAACCTCATATGTTGCTGTATTTCAAATGTATATGAAATTAGAGGAGTAAAGATTATACTGCCCAATAGCTTTGATCAAAATACCCAAAGCTATGTTTATACTTTCATGCCCTTGCAGGCAGAATCTGCACTTCTAGCCTCACCTGAAAGCAAGGTCCACTGAAACAAGTGAAATTTATTACTACACAAAAGATCACAGTTACTGAGCTTCTCCATCCTGAACTGTTTATTTGGAACTGAAAGGAATTGAAACTCATGGGATCTAGGCTGTACATACTTCCAGCTATGTCTTTTTTTTGGGGGGGGGGACCAGAGTGAAACAAATTGCCAGCCAGAAGTTGCAGAAAACAAGAGCATGGGTGTGTGTGTTGCATTTAACAAAGCTATACGCTTTAAATCCTGTAAAATAATTAAAATTAATTTTATTCCAAGGCTAAGAAATCAAGATTGTCTGTCAAAACTAGATTTTCTATAATAAAACTGAATCAGTGGATGGATCATATAGCCCAGATTCCTTTGCCCTTATATCAGTGTTGGAAAGCAAGTGGTCTTTTTTTTTTCCTTCTTGAGTATGTTCTCCAAATATTGTCATTATTAATCTTCCTACAAGAGCCTGGTTGAGCCTTTCCTTTGATTCCCTTCACTGTGAATATTTGTTCTATTTGTTACATGGTGTGCTGTGATCTGTTCACTGCACTGCCACAGGAGCACATTCATAAAGAGAACCATCTTGTACTTGTTGCCTGCTTTGCCCGGTATGCCACTCAAAACCAGCTGTCTTTCCACTTGAGGTATCAGTTCTGTGTGTATGATCTTGCCTCGACAAACTGCCAAAAAGCTAGCAGCTCACCCATTTTATACTTCAAAACACCTGGTGCAATTGGTCCAAAGGCTATTTGTATAAAATATTATTTGTGGATGTTTCCATCATGCCTCATGAATACTTGGTGAAATATATGCATCTCAGTTTCAGAGATAATAATGTTCATGCCTGCATTTCCTTTCCATCTAGGTTGGAACACATCTTTTGTGTTATTATAGTGCTTATTTATTACTCTACACACACTCATTCCCTGCCCTAAGCTATTGCCCCTGTTGCTCTATGGAGCTGCTGTGTGGATCCACTCACATATGGCAGTGCTGGACTTAGTGCAACACAAATTTCTAACAAGAGCTCTGGGAGTTCCTTAATCTTCCGCCTAAGAAGTTGTATGTATAGAATCTGCATGTTGCTCAGTTAAAATCTTGACCTAGAAAGCTGCTATTAAATATTGGCCCAAAATAATTTTTCTTCAGGTTTCCCCTTTAGTATTAATGACATATGAAGAAATGGCCCAGAATCATGGATGTTATTCCCAAACATGGGCGACTCAGGGATTCACCCTACAGTGTCAATACCTCTGTGAAACAATGGGGAATATTAGCTCAAAGAGGAGGCCTGTGAGCGGGGGAGTAAGCTTACAAATATTTTACACCTGTGTCTACCTACTAGTGCAGGGAAGAACCAGCAATCATATATACACAAGATCCATGCAGTCTCACAATCATAAAAGGCTCACTGAAGGAAAAGGGAGGAAAAGTTTGGATAGCAAGAATTCAGGGTGAAGTGGGTGATATGTACAGATCCAGAGAAGTGAAGAGCAATGTGGCTTCTACTAGGAGTCCAAGGATAGTACACAAACGTAAATTGGAGTGACAGAGTGACAACCAGCAACCAGTATATGGTGAAGGATTTAAATACTCTTCTTTCTGCCTGGACGGGGAAGGTGCTAATGGCTCTCTGGAAGAGTACAGAGAGTGGACACTGGGATCTGGAATGAGTTAATGGTCTTAGCATTAGTTGACAAAAGACTAATGGTAGTCTTGATAGCTCTTTGATTGTTGGACAGGTGTGAGGACAAATGAGAAGTTTGCTTGTCGGGTAGCACTCCATATTTTAGTTATGGGACATGTAGTAGGAGTTAAGTAGCAGCTTGGTTGTAACAAGGTATGAGAACCAGAGACCATTAGATAAACAAAGCTAAGAATATAGCGATAAGTGCTGTCAGGCTAAACCAGAACTCCAGGGTCGCTTGTGGGCGGGATGAGAAACTCTTTGCCTTTAATGTTTTGAATTTTGCTAATTGGCTCCAGTTCACTCACTGAAGTCCTGTATCACGCTCCTAACAAATATTGTATTCGCACTGTTATACTTGTGCGTGTGAATTTGGTTCCTGACGTTGCTGGTCAGACGAAAAGAGACTAAGACCATCAGCTGTCCTGTGGGAACATTGCAGATTCTATTGTCTCTAAGAGTTGAAAGCTAATTGTAAGTTTATTATTACTAGAATCTTCTGGTGATTCCCTGACTATGACCTGGCTATGCCTTGAGGTCTTTTCTGACTTGGTTTTGTAGCGCACGTGTTCAGCCAGCTTTTTCTCTTGGCCAGCATGGCTATACAGCCATAGCACAGTATAATTTATATTTATGCCAATTAAATCATATTTGCTAATTAAACTATATCAAAGAATGGGGGTGTACAGCCTATTAACAATGGACTACAAAAATCTGCCACCTTTTCTAATTTTGGATTCTCAGTTGTGCTCTTTGGTTGCAAAAGGTTATAGCAGTGCCTGACTGGAAAGTGTAAGATATTGATTTCCAAGAAAACGCTGCACTAGTGTTTAACTGCTGCTGTGCTATACTATATAAGAACTTCATTATTTATCCTAGAAAATTGCCCCCTTATTTAGCCTCTACTTGCCCATATGACCTTAAGACTCTTTTAACTAAATGCAGATTGAATACTTTGCATCTAATGGAAGTCAAAGGGCAATATGATGATATACCTAATGCAGATAGACAGTGCCCATATGGTTGTGGAAAGTTGGAATAATTGTGTCAGTTTTCCCCTCTGGAATGTTCCTTGCATTTAGAATTAAGAACTCAATATCTTGACCTCCTTACTGTTCATATTAGAGATGCTTTCACCTCAACAGAAGATGACATTTTTATTAGCAGAAACTGACTATTGTGTGTCCTATCAAATAGCCAAGTACCTCAAGTTAGCCATGATAAAGAGAGAAACTTTTTAACCTGTCTGGTGACAAGATATATTGTCAGACTTATTTTGAATGTTTTATTATTCATTCTGTAGCGGAACTGAGATAGAGACCCGCGGTTTTAGAAAAAAGATTTATTGTGCACAATGTCTCAGTGAGATAATTCTCAAAAGTCTGAGCCCCGCCTCTTTACATCCAAAACAATTTATACATCTCCAGTGCAAATTCATCACGTGTCCAAGAAAGGAAACTGACACAAACAACAGTTCTCATCATTTTCTGCGTAACCATACTAATGTTGCAAAGTATGGCAAGGCCATAGCGAGGCACATTTCATCCTCCCTATCATTCTATTTCACAGTGTCCTATTGTTCTTCTCAAACACAGAGTTACTTCAATTGCAGGGAAAATTAACTGCTTTTCTCAACTGCTTTTCCCTCACACCCAGAGGTCATCTGGGCTGACCCGAAACTGTCTCCACCACATTCCCTCCTTTATGCTTAATTCAAAACTTTGCAATTTCAAGCATGTACTATTTCCTATTTCGTTATAGCACAAGTGATACATAGCAGCAGAATACATAGCAGCATTAGGATTCACTAACACACATTACACGCTGTTCCCAATAATGGAGGGGGTCTGATTTGTGCGTAGAGAGGTTAGCTTCCTGGTGTAACCCCAGCAGAAATCTAGCCCAATCTTCTATTCCTCAGCAGTTGCTGGATCTGACAGGCGTCGCCTGGCAGCCCTGGAGTGCCAGTTGCATTGTCTAGCCCAGAATTCTTCTGACCCCCCTTTTCTGTAACCACCTTTTGGAACCTCCAGCTTTCTCCTTCCATTGACTTGAGCATTACAGATTAGAAAACACTTTTACATGCAGAGTAAAGACAGACAGATTTAGGAAAGCCATTATGTTAGTGCAAAGTACTTCTGCATATAGTGCTTTTACCCATACTTACTTAGGGAACCCAATAATCATGTCCACATGCCTGCAGACCACTAGAATGTTCTTCTAATATTGTATACTTCAAAATGCATTTTCCCTTTTTTTGCCTTCAACTCATTTACATAATGACAACAGGTTGTATTTTACCAAAATACTGAGTACCTCTTCACAACTGAAGAGATAGTCTAAACCTATTTCAAGCTGGGCTGACAGCCAACAACACATCTGCCTTACATGAAAACCAATTCCTCCATGGGGATCATGTGTTGTTATGTACCTGTTGCTTTTATTGTGAATCCTTTTCATTTTTGGCCAGCCAACTATATCAATTTGTGCACCGAGTGAAAAGTGATTCCCTCAGTGGCCAAATCATTTCATCTGAGAAGATGATCCCATATACCTATTTGCCATTGTAAAAACTGGTTGCTTTCCAGAACTGACTAAGGAGGACCAGCCCCCCTTATTCTCATATAACTCAATGAAACCATTGCTATAACTAAAGAAAAAATTAACACTGGGATGTTTCTGGGCATGCCTGTAGAGATTCAGAGATTTCAAACTTTACATTTCAGTGGGGATGTCTCTCAGCCCATGAGTACATACCCAGCCATTACTGACATTCAAGGTGTTACTATCTGATTGGCCAGTTGGTGGAATTGTTTCACCTCCCAGCCTCCCTTGTTCTGCATCAATCCCACACAAAACATCCGTCTGTAGTGATAAAATAGGTAGGCCAGGGTTCCTGCCCCTCCTATGCCTGCCACAACCCATGTTATTGTCTCCCACATTCAGGATCTGATCGTGCATAAAATGATGCATGTGCAACCACCGCATCCTGGCCACCTTTACCACAGTGGGAATGTTCCACCCACCACCCATAGGTCTCCTCCACCCATATCCAGGTTGCCCCCAATCCTTCACCCTTGTCTCCTGGTTTGAAGGGATGTGCCTGTAGGAAAGGGAACCCCTGTTCTAACATTTCCTCCCTTGTTGTACTCAGAGCTTTCCCTAATGCACTAATTCCTTCCTGTAGAGTTATGTTCCCTTAATCCATCCAAAAGGGCTTTTGCTGAAAGGTGACAACTTTATTACTCTGTGAGGTGTGTACTGCATCTTCTTCCCCATCATAATGGGCTCTGGGAAAATAGTTCTGGTTTCTCTGTTGTGGGCTGCACATGGAATAAGAGTGAGAGGTTTCTATAAAATGGGCTAAGGAGTATGAATGTG
This sequence comes from Iguana delicatissima, assembly GCA_948472985.1. Taxonomy (NCBI): domain Eukaryota; kingdom Metazoa; phylum Chordata; class Lepidosauria; order Squamata; family Iguanidae; genus Iguana; species Iguana delicatissima. Next base: position 325,704 of record CAOKZL010001216.1, on the reverse strand, counting down.
GTATCATGCCACTTGCCCTGTGCTGGATCCAGTCCAAAAAAACATAGCCAGGGCTGTTATCTGGGCCATACACGTTGAACTACTGTGTCTTCAGGATTTTGTTTCATCTTCTCCCCAGTTTCCTTAAATTCTGGAGTCTGCAGGTACAATGTGACTCCTCCGGGTGATTCCTAGAACAGTGGTTTAATCTTTGATGATTCTGTGGACAAATGCAGGTCTGTTGTTTGAGTCTATATGGTGTGGGCCTCTTTGGGGCTGACGTTGGTTTCCTGGCTGTTCCCAGCCTTCAACTGTCCCTTTCTCTCTGTCCTCCGCCCTTTCAGTCAGAGTCCTGCAGCTGCAGTTCCACTTTCAGCCTGGAGAGGCGCTCTATCACCTCTCTAAGTGCCCCATTACCTTCTCCTCTCCCAGCTCAGAGGTGCGCCATCACCTTCTTCTCCCAGCTTGCTTGGAACTCTAAGAGTGCTGGGTTCTGGGCCAGGGAGCCTTACCAATTGCCGCTCTATCGGGAACTGGTGGGGGGGCTTCTTCACAATTTGGACTGCCTTGCATCTAGGACTCTGCCTTTTCCTGTGTTCTTCATGCTCTTGCTGCCAACTTCTCCTTCCAGGATGTTCAAGCCCTTGCTCTTCTCTGTCTGAGGGATGAGGGACAAAACTTTTTCCTCAGTCTGCCCTTGTCAGTGGTGGAGCATACTCTTTACAGCCTCTGCTTCTCTCTCCTTTCAGTGCCTCCATTGGAGCTAGCACGGAGGCTTGCTGCTTTGCAAATCTCTCAGCTCTTTGCTAACCAGAGCCGTTCTCCAGCATACTTCTTCCATCTCTCACTGCCTTGCCAGCCTTCTCCATTGCAGTTATTCCTGCTGCTTGCCTCTCTTTTCCTGTCAGTCGCTTTGTTTTCAGACAGAGCCAGCCCTTGTCTTGGTCATTCTCAAGATTTCTGCTGCGGCTGCTGCTGGAACTTCAGCATCAGTCTTTTGACCCTTTTCCCTCTTCTGTCCAATTCTAAAGTTCTAAAAATCAAATGAACTAAGAAAGGGGGGGTGCACTCTCCCCTTTCAGGTCTGACAAGTTGGGAATGAGAGCGGGATGGGGGTAGCCTCCTTTGCGCCTGCTTTGGCTGCTGTCCTTATTCCCTTTCCATCTCGCCCAACCTTGGCTGAATCTGCCAGCCTCCGCTCCCCCTCATTGCTTTCCTGACCTCTTGGCCGGCGCCTCAGCCTGGCACGTGTGCTGCTGTAGCCATCGCTTCTCCCGGTCTTGACTCTCCTCTTTCATGCAAACACAGGCAGGGGCTCTCACTCTTGCAGGTTCCTTTGGAGGTGGGAGTGGCTGGCTGTAGCCTTCTGAAAGAGTCACTGCTGCAGCTTCAGAACCTCTGTGGGGCTTATCTAACACTTCACTTGTCTCCTCTTTGCATTTGTAACCCTTAGGAGGAATTTATTCAGGTACTACAATGCCCATGTGTCCAAAGTTCCTATGTCAGCTGCTTCTCAAAAACTCATTGTCAGATAGAGTTTTGCAGCTTTTTTCCATGTCAAGGGGAAAGCCAAAGTCAAGTCAGTCATTCCTAAACTTTCCCCTTTTCCTCCTCCGTTCTATTTGTTGAATTAGAAAGGACTGGCCTTTTCCTGCTTGCAAATTACACACTGATTTCTTCCCAATCTAGGCTTCTGTTTTCTTCTCTCCACTTGCCTCTTCCTGCCCGCTTGGAGTCTCCCTTCTGAGTAGTCAATGCAGAGGCCAGCAATTCCATCTTCTTATGCATTCGTCTATCCTTTTCCCATTTCTCCGCTTGATCCCTATTCACATATACCTTCTGGGCAATCTCCAACAGCTGGCTCAAATTCATACCTGCAAATCCTTCTTGTTTCTGTAATTTCTTCCGTATGTCAGGGTAACTCTGGGACAAAAGGCCAAATTCACTGTTTGTTGGTTGCCTGGATCATCTGGGTTCACAGGGGTGTATTGCCTGTAGGCATCAAGTAGCCTCTCCAAACATGCCCTGGAGACTCCGCAGGTCCTTGGAGTACCTCTGATACTTTGGACATGTTAACAGCTCTCTTCATCCCTTCTCTACGGCTTCCACTAAAAGGGCTTCATAATCAGTGAGGATATTCATCTGGTCAGGATTATTTGGATCCCACCCTGGATCAGCTAGGGGAACTCTGCCTCTCATCCATTGCTCGGGATTCGCCTCTGGTGCCCTGTTTCTGGCTAGCCGTTCCTCATGTTGAATTTATTCTCCTCTACTCCTCAGTGGTGAACAAGGTCAAAAGCAACTATTGACATCCTTACCAATTAGGCACATGTGAGGCCATGATACTGGGAGCAAAGTTCTATTATTTCTTGCTGGCTTTTCCATATAAGTTGCATAGTGTGTCTTCCAATTTAGTAGGTCTGACGTGGTGAGGTGTATATTCATAACCTACTCACCCAGCTCGTTGGCTGCTGAGCATCAACTACCAGTTGGTTGATCTGTCTGAGTGGGGCCACTACCTCTTCTTCACCACTGTCATCCTCTTCTCTCTCCACTCCCTTCACTCTGGGTCTGGAGGGGGTCTATCCTGTGGTCTCCTTGGCCTTTTTGCTTTCACCTTGGGCCCATTTCTAAGATTGAAGGCATCTGTGGGGCTTAGGGGATGCGTCATTTCCTCTTGCTCTGCTGGTAATATGGATGTAGGCTTTTCAAAGTTCCTGATTCTTGGGGAACCTGCATATTTGTCACTGAAGGGGAGGGAGGTACCGGGGGGGGGGCCTTGTGTTTCCACAGACTGTTGATTGATGAAGGGATTCGTAATACCTTTGACCCCTGGGGTTATTAGTTTTGGCTCTGTTACTTGCATAGATGGAGGTTCAGTGGCTTGTGCTGCCATAGGGGCCACTGGGGATCTTCCTGCTGGCACTGCCTGAGCCTCTCCTGCCTGTGCTTCCTGGCTGTGAATTGATGGAACATATGGCGGGGGTGCACATAGCTCTTCTGGTTCCTCAGGTGGAGTATCTAAAATTATGGGACCTCTTCCGAATTTCTTCTGAGTCTTGTCCTTCATGACTAACATGACCCTGGTACACTGCTCCTTGCACCTCTCTAGCCAAGGTGGGGATTCAGTCACTATAGTGTCTCATGAATCTATAGGCATGGGCCGGATGTTCCAGAGTTCCCTACCACCACTGCATACACAGCCTTAATTTTATCTGGATCTGGTCTCCCTTGGGGGTGGCCATCCAACCTTGAATGATGGCCACTCTATCTCACAGAGGTTTTTCAACCTGCCTGGTGTCATTTTGGGACAGCCATAGTCACTCCCATATCCTTTCTTAAAATTTTTCAACATGCATTGAAGAGGAGTTTGTTGGCTACTCCCTCCTCCCATCTCCAACCCAAAAGGACAACACACAGTAGGGGGGGTGGTTGAGCTGCGGGTAAGGGGTCCCAACAGCTCGAAACAAAGAGGTAAACAACTTTCACATGCACTGACTCACTGAGCCGGACGTTCCAACGATCTCCAGTAAGAACTGCAACGCCAAGCACACTCACAACTTTCACACTACGAACACAGCCTCCCACCTTTCCCGTGTGTGTGTGTGTGTGTATGTGTGTGTGTAATGAATCCTGCGGTTTCAGCAGCTCCACCTGTTGAGTTGCTATACTCGGGCAGGATTCTAGGGGGTGATCAATCCCTTCTTCTTCCCCAGTGTCCCACACTTTAGGGGAAGGCCCTTGACACACTTACCTATGGCTCTGTTCTGTGGCTGTGTTCTGTCAATTTTCCAAACTGTTCCTGGGTTCTTTAGCTGGCAACCATCTCCCGGCTTCACACCCCCACGAACAGGGCCGTCCGATAAAAGAATCGGGGGTACCCAAGTTCCCTATCAATGGGGCACAGATGCCAGAGGAAACAGCTGCCGCTTCAAGAGGGCAAAAAAAAGCCCATCTATCCCGGACCAGAGCCCCCAAAATATGTAGCGGAACTGAGATAGAGACCCGCGGTTTTAGAAAAAAGATTTATTGTGCACAATGTCTCAGTGAGATAATTCTCAAAAGTCTGAGCCCCGCCTCTTTACATCCAAAACAATTTATACATCTCCAGTGCAAATTCATCACGTGTCCAAGAAAGGAAACTGACACAAACAACAGTTCTCATCATTTTCTGCGTAACCTTACTAATGTTGCAAAGTATGGAAAGGCCATAGCGAGGCACATTTCATCCTCCCTATCATTCTATTTCACAGTGTCCTATTGTTCTTCTCAAACACAGAGTTACTTCAATTGCAGGGAAAATTAACTGCTTTTCTCAACTGCTTTTCCCTCACACCCAGAGGTCATCTGGGCTGACCCGAAACTGTCTCCACCACAATTCAACTATTTTATCTTAACTATGCTTGAATACGAGATTGGGTTGTTTTTATAGTTGCATGCAGGACTCTTGTTAGCCAGTGCAGAACAAACATGGGTGTTTAACTTGAAATATGCAACCTGATTCTCTTCACATTGCCACAACGTAAGACTCATTGTATCTGGCTTCTGCAGAGGTAGCAATGTTAGTCTACAGCAGCAAAACCAGCTTGTGACAACATAAAGCCCAAAACACACATATAAGCATTTGCATAAGCCTTTGTGGATTGCATTCCACTCCTTTAGATATATAAGATGTTACTTACTTACGGATGTGTGTGTGTGCATACACACCAACACATACACATACACCCACATACACACATAAATGTTGGGAGAGATGTGACAATGAGGTCAGAGGGAAATTAATTACAGGAATTAACAGACAGTGGATTGGATCCAAAATCTGCCTTTCATGGACAAAAGGTATGTAAAGGTGGGAGATCCTCCCAAACAGTGGAAGAGGTGGTACCACAGGGCTGCAAAGAGAGAAGGAATCAGCCAGGATCCCTCCCCTATTCTGCTAATAGAAGCATCCTAAATGGAACTCTGCATCCACTGGTGAAATAGAAGCTGGATCCAACTCCATGGCAACTGCATTATTGAGAAATCCAGAATCCAACTCTGTCTGTGTGCCTGCACTGGCAACTAATATAGTGCATAACTTAATAATGTCATTTGAAACACCGGAAATTAATTCCTCTGTTCATCTTCCAGTGAAATATGCCATCTGTGAGCAATACACTTCTGCGTTCTGCATAGGTCAAATAAGTCAGTCTCTACAGAAAAGAATAAATGGACACAAATTTAACACTGGATATATTCATTGTTTAAAATTGGTGGAAGAGCATTTCAACCTCCAGGATGTTCTGCCACAGTTCTTAAAGTGGCTATTTTTGGACAAAGAACCATCCAAGTGAAACTGCAATGTGAAATTTCTGGATTGTAATAGAGGTTCAGTTCTATCATCTATGGCCCAAACCCCAAATCGTGAGTTTTTAATATCACAATCCGTTTGTCATTTAATTAGCTTGCTGTCAGGATATCCATACCATTATTACCAGCGACTGTGTTGTTAATAGTCCCTGTTTACCACTCAATTGTCACTGTCAATGTTGTTTTTCATCTCCATCTGAACTCATCTGTCTTATATGATGACTATGTGCATGCAGGCATACACACTTGTAATTCAGAACAATGTGCTGTTTCATGAACTCTTGGATCATGATATATGTTCCTTTTTAAGAATCTTCCTTGTTTTACTGAACTGAGTGGCACTTAACTTCCAGATAAGCATGCCTTAGAGGGTAGCTTCAGATGACACTATTATTTGATCATTGTAAGTCAAGGTCACAATTACCTATCCAAATCACTATGTTTGAATGGATTTTCAGCCAGGCCATAGTATGCATTGTGTTAACATGAACATTATGCACAGTGTAAGGTAAACACCACTGTGTATAGCCAGCCCTCTATATCCACAGATTCTGCATCCATTGATTCCACCAATGACAGCTTGAAAATATTTTCAAAAAATCAAAAAATAAACTTTGATTTTGCCATTTTATATAAGGGGTGCCATTTGACTACACCACTGAAAATAATGGAACTTGAGCATCCACAGGGAGTCCTTGAACCCAGCACTGCTGCATTTCAGCGGCCCTGCTAGCACCGGCCCTAGGATTAGGTAAAGTGAGGCGGTGGCGTCTGGTCATAAACGCTGGGAGGTAGCAGCAAGGTGCTGAAACAAGGAACCGTGCATTATGCAGCCTTCGAGTGTGGTAGAGGATGCTCTCCCTTTGCCAGTATTGAAGACAGCTTCAAGGATCTCCTCATCCTGCTGTTATACACGGAATGGTCGGGGCGCCTTTTCGTTTCGTACAAAATGTCACGGGCCGGCCCTGGAACTGTAATGTGTTCTATGTCACCATCGGGAAAGAAGCCCTCCTTATTCCAATAACCCCTGTGTTTGACTGGCCCGGCTCTGGCCCTGGTTTTCTGGTGGCGAAGAGCCACGGCGGGAGCTGGGAGGGGGAGCCAGACTGCAGAGGGGAAAGCAAGAGAAGCCCTGGGCGCGCACCCGGCGCGGCGAGGCTCGCGGGAAGAGGCGGAGGCCGGCCGGCGAGGGCGGCGCCCGCAAGCCGGGGCTGCAGAGCCGCGCTGCTCCGCGGACTTCAGCGCGAAGAGGCGCGGTGTCTCTCGGTCCCGGCTTGTCCTCGCGGGTCCCCGGGGGCCCTCACTGCTGACGGTAAGACGGAGGGGAGCCTCCCAGTCGGGCGCGAAGGGGACGCTGTTCACCCGCCTCTCCCTGGAGCGCAGCGGTCTTGGGAGAGAAGGGAAACCCGACGTCCCCCGGCCGGTGCCACTGCGCGGAGGGAGGCGAGCGGCGGCGGCGGCGGCGGCAGCGGTTGCGCCTCCGGGGCAGGAAGGCTTCCCTGGAGTGTAGGGCTGTGTCGTCCGCACTAGCCTGTTATGGCGCTATTATTCCACCTTCAACATCTTATGGCATCCTGGGGTTTGCAGTTTAGGGAGGGGCTTTAAAGGATGCCGTGGGATGTTGAAAGTGGAATGATAGCGCTATAGCAGGCTAGTGCGGAAACGGGGTGGTCCTTCTTCTTCGTATCCTAGTCCAGTAAAGCGAGGGTTATACGAGCCCCCGAGTAAAGAATTCAAGGGCACTGGACGGGCGCCAGGCTTGATCTGTGTTCTTCACCCCACGGAAGGTGGTGGTCTTATCCCTGGGCCTGAAGACGAAGGGTCGCCTGGCCTCAGGGATCGGTGCAAAGTACTTTTTTTTTTTTTTTTGCATTACAGCCCCCGGCGTCACCGCCAACTGGTGAGAACACTATTGTGAAAGCAGTTGCAGTACAGAGCACCAGCTTTTCCGAGTTGCGTCTAGGTCCAGTGATCCCTGGCCATGCTGGCTGAGGGATTCTGAGGATTGTAATCCAAAAAAAAAGTAACTTTTCCCAAGCTTTTCCCCTCGCGTGCTGCCGGAACGCTTCCTTTGCGAACAAGAGATCCCAGGTTCGGTTCAGTTCCAAGGAGAGCTCTGGAGGGCACCTCCCCCTGCCCGCCCTCGCATAATGCCCAGCAAGGTCCTCGTTGAGTCTAGGGCCATTTCCGCACTAGCCTGTTCTAGCGCGATGATTCCACTTTCAACATCCTCTGGAATCCTGGGGTTTGCAGTTTCGGGAGGGGCCGGCCCCTCCCGAAACTGCAGACCCCAGGATTCCAGAGGATGTTGAAAGTGGAATCATCGCGCTCGAACAGGCTAGTGCGGAAATGGCCTAGATGGACCAATGCCATCAGGCAGCTTTGTGTATTCCTGTTAACCGCGCATTTCCCTTCTGGAGATACCAAGAAGAGTTTTAAAGATACAAACTGGAAATCTTCACCTCAAGTGAAGAGGGATGACCCTTTGGGATATTTTTAAAAGATGATGTCCCCCTGCTTGTCAAACCAAGGAGTGTCCCCACGTTGAATGTTTGCCTTTGTTCAGCTTGCAACAGCCCCCGGCTTCTGAAGCAGTTCTGTTATTAAACTGGCCACAATGGAGTCCTGAAAACCAAAAGCAAACAAAGCAAAACAAAACCCACCTCTGTTAAGAATATTTAATATACTGACATATCACAGTGTAGGATGGATTATGTTTTTTATAAAGTTAATGCACCCCAAATATATTTGGCAGTATTTATGGGATGACCTTGGGCAAGTCACACCCTCTCAGGAATGCAACAGCCCTCCATAAGTTGGAGTCTACTTAGGAACAGCAGCAACATTTTAGTATTGTATTCTTGATAAGAATGGGGCTCAGTGGGAGGGAAGGGAAGTTTGTTTGAAGACTACATCATCATCATCATCATCATCATCATCATCATCATTTATTTACTGTATTTGTCAGCATATAAGATGCACTGGTGTATAAGGCGCACTCCATTTTCAAACAGTATTTTTGAGGGGGAAAAAAGGTGAGTCTTGCGTCAGCAAACAGGATATATAGCATTGTCACTGCACATGGTGCTGAACAAGAAAAAACAATTCCCTGCTGTCAGTTTCACAATATAAAGACACAGCACACAAAGGATATGGCAGAGCTTTCCAAACTTTTCATGTTTGTGACACACTTTTTAGACATGTATCATTTCATGACACAGTAATCCAGTTTTTCTATCAAACAAGAGGTTAAACTAACCCCTTGTAAAAGATATGGACACATATATAAATTGCAATAACGAAATGTATGAGGATACAACATATCTTGTGAAAACCTTTCATATGTTTTTAAAAATATATTATTTATAAATAATAACATACATTTCCAAGATTGTTGTCATTTATGAGTATGTAAATATGTGCAAGAATTTTAAAAATTGAGTAAAACCAATAATTATAATTTCAATGAGATGTATGAGGTTGATAGGATGAACACAGCTTTTCAATATTTGGTGGAATATTAGATGGAGATGCTTCTGTTTTGTCATCAAGCTTTTTTAAGTTTCCACATTTTAGCAAGGAAAGACCCCAATGAGAGTGGCAGTGGTGGAAAAGGCAATCCCTTCCCCCAGCTGATCCTGACCCGCTGCCATTGCCCTGGCTGAGGAAAGACTCCAGTGAGAGCAGCAGCAGCGAGCCAGGCTGGGGGGGTCCTTCTTGGTCTGGGGACGCAACACACCAACACACCTCAGGCGACACACTAACGTGTCACGACACACCGTTTGGAAAGCCCTGAGATATGGGATAGCAGTGGGCGAGTGGATTAAGTCCAGCAGATACTGGCTCTTCTCTCCCTCTGAGGCCAGGACAGTGGCAGCTGGGATGGAGGAAAGATCTTTCATCGGCTTCTGGGCCTAAGGCGTTATGAAGCTGTGCCTGCCTTTTCTTCTCTCCCGCCGAGGCCAGGGCAGTGACACTTGGGATGGAGGGCGGGCCTTTGATCTGCTTCTGGGCATAGGCATCATAACAGGTTGCATATATAGTAGGTTTTTGTTTTAATAAAACATTTTCAAAAATATCCCATGGTACCTTCTTGCATTTGCTTTCATAGTATCAGAAAGTTTCAATGCTATGAAGAAACACATAAGTTCCTCATCTGTTACGGGATATTACCAACAGCTGAGAGATTTGCTGTGACTGAGCTGGACTAACAGTTTCCTCATATATTTAGATATCACACTTCCAAGCATTTTGGTAATACCAAATGTGCTTAAGAAGTGTAATACAACCTTTTTAGTTGAACTTGGTTTTAAATTTTTGTAAGCTACGGCCCTTTCCGCACAGGGTAGGTAGTACGGTGTGGTGTGACCTCTGATGGAGTTCGTCCGCACCATGGGAGCGCACTGGGTTGGACTACTTGTCGCAGTTCCACACCTCAGTCTGCTCTGGAGCGACCCAGAGTGGCTGCACAGTGTGCTTTTTAAAAACCTGTTTTTACAGGTTTTTCAAAAGCATGGAGCGCACCACTCCATGCTACTCTGTTCCTGCACTCCGGTGCAGATTTGCAGAGTGTGTGCCTGCAGATCTGCTGGGGGCGGGCTTCTGGCTGGCGAGCTTCTCCGGTTGGTGGAGAGTCTCCACCAACCAGAAGCCGCCATTTTGGACGCCGGAGCCGCCATTTTGGACGCCGGGGACTGTGGAACAGTGAGCTCGCGCTGCTCCGCATGGGGACGGACTTACCCGGCTGCTGGCAAGCTCCATTTCAGCGCGTTTTCCCCCGTTTCCCCCTCCACGTGCAGAAAGGGCCTACATTGACTTCCTTTCCAGGAGAAAAGTGGACAATAAATTAAATGAATGAATAAATTTTTTTTTTTTTTTGTGGGTGAAGAGGTTTCTCATCCACACCCACTGGTCTCCTAAAATGTCTACAGTATACAACTGATCCAGCATGTTCATCCCAAAGGCATCGAAATTTTTCAAAAAGTTCAGTAAAATTGCTGGTTTGGTTTGTGTTGATTTCTACAGTTCCCCTTCCTAAGTTCAGGAATGTTTCTAGTGACTGAAAACAGACGTGGCAAAGGAACTGGTAACTTCAGTATATGGGATGGAGAACTATTTGAGAACAAGTGGTGTGTGCGGGGGAGAGGATCCCAACACCTCTTAAGAAGCAAATGAAAAACTAGAAGTGTTTAAAATTCTTCTAAGATTTGAAAATCTCCAGTAGTTGCTGTGGTAACAAGCATTGCTGACGTGTTCTGTTGGAAACATCAATACAGCCGCTGTGGCACAGACAGAGGCGATTTCTTCACTACGACAGAAATGGACAGAATGTGCCTCAAACAAATTGGAGGTTCTTTCATTGGAAAACAGTATTTGAAACAGAGCTGCTTTCTGTCAAGTTGTTCCTTTGAGAAGAATAAAACTAAAGAAACTCAATATTTACAATATGTATGACGACAGATGGCTAATTGATTAATTGCTGAATAAAAATTACTCACTAAAATGTAACATTATACTCCTATGGTTGTAGAGCTGGCAATAGCAGGAGCCTCTTTGTTTAATCTGGGTTGGTGCTGGTACACCACTTTGAGGGTTGAGTTGCTCAGGTAACCAAGATGGTGCTGAGTTGGACAATGCCCTGTACTGGAATTGAAGCTTTTCTACAATGACTAATGTTGATTTATGAATTGCACTCTCACCTAATTAGATGTGGTAATATTGTGTTTTCTATATTGTACTTACAATGCTTGTTTACTTTCTTCTTTCATAACACCACAGTAGGGGAAAAAAAAGTAACGTGAGATGGCAACACACCTCCATCGTTACAAAAGAGCATACTTCCTCCACTTCTGCCAGTTAATTTCAAGAATCAGGTAATCTTTTCAAGGAAATCATCATCTGTTAATATGTTTTGCAACATGATCATGATTGTTGTAATAATGATAAGTTTGGGGAAAATCTGCATTTGGTTGTTGCTTCTTCCTGCCTTTCCAGTAAATCTTACAGTGTATGTTATTAACAGCTGCCAAAGCCAAGACATATACTGTGGGACTTTGTTAAAAAGGGAGGAAGAAGGAAACACCACAGCCATCTGTATCAGAGGAGACTATTTTTTTTTATGACTTCACAGACAATTTATAAAAACCTTCAGAGATGTTTGTACACAATAAATATTTAGCCATTTGGGATAATATTTTGCTTTAAGCTTTTTAGAATCATAAATAGTGAGGTTGCTGTTCTCCAAATTTCAGTTGTCACTCACATTATCATCGGTGGCCCTAATGGAAGGGGACTCATTGATTTGGAAAGTTCATACTCACTCCTGGATCCAGGTTTTTGGGAGTCCTTAGCCCAGCCATTATCAGTGGGTCTCCCACTATGGCCACTATCATCTGCTGCTGCTCCTTCTTTTTTGTGCTTGTTTGCAAAGGAGAAAGGCGATGGTAAGCAAGATAGCAGCTATCGCTACTTTTCCTCACTACTGCTAGTTGCTTTCTTGTTGGTTTGCTCACTCTGAGCCAGAGTGGGTGAATAAACAAGATGATGAAGAAAAGATTTGGGAGTTGGCTTTCTTTGTCAGTCTGATGAAATGTGGCCTCCTCAACAGTTGCCTAGCCATGCCACCATCGATAGCAGTCTTACCTATGTAGCTTCCCATGAGAATCCGGTATGGTAGCTGACTTTGGGTTGGTGATCACTTTTCCACCCTAAAATTGAAGCCACTAACCCAAGTGAAGTTTAGTACTCCAGCCTAAGCAAGATACAGGGATTAACTACTCAGTGAAACTGCAGTGGGTGAAATTCAGCATAGGGCTTTTGCTTGTGCAAAGAAACTTTTCTCTCTTCTTTACCCCTTTCAGCTCCTCATGACTCACTAAGCCCCCCAGGAGCAGATTTTCAGCATGTAGAGGACCTTGTGGAGGGACTCAACCCTGCCCTGTTGATAGGAAGTCAAACTATGTAATAAATTTAGGTAAATTAAATTGTGGGTACCTCATCTGGCTTGTGGTGATAAACCATGTGCTAAATCTGTAATGCAGTGACTGTATAGAATGTAATACCAGCTACATATCTCTTTAGAACTTGATGCCACAGTTATTGCAGAGTATAGGGAGGTATCCAGTGCACCGACTGGTTGGTTTTCTTGGGATTAGTTTCAGTTGTTGCAGCCTGATGATGTGGAAAAGACATTTGAAGTGGTCCATCCCACCATGTGTAGCAAATGTAATTATATCATTTGGGATAAGGAGCTGTTCAGGCACAGTTTGAAACATGAAGGCAATTGCAGGAGGAAGCTATTCATCCAGTAGAAGTTCACACCTATCACTGCAACTTAGAATATCTACAGATAGCTTGCCAACTCAATCAGTGACAAATACGAGGTTTGCAAGTCTTTGCTTGATTTAATTTCAAAATCATCTATATTCCTAGTTTTAGCAACTGACTAGTTGATGCCCTATCTTACAAACACGAATATATTATGCTGAAGGACCAGGAAAAGGGCTCAACCGTCCTCCATCCAGAGAACTTTGTTGCGGCGTTAGAAATGTCCATCATGCTTGAGCAGTTAAAGAAACAGCAGGCCTGCAGTTTCTTTGCACAGGCCCAATGTCAAGAACTTGCTATGACTGCCATAAAGGGAAAGTGTGCACTCTTCAAGATGGACTCATATATCATCAAAATTATCTTTACATTCCCCCAGGCTCCCCTTGAGCTAAGATTTTGTATCAGTGCCACAAAAGTCAGCACACAGGACATTTTGGACTGTTTAAAACTCTTCACTTCATAACTTGGGAATTCTGGTTGAGTGTGCACAGATGTTGATCACTATGTTTAGGCCTGCCCAACCTATCATCAAGCAAAGGATTCTCTTGGCAAGCCAGCAAGGTTGCTGTAGCCCCTATCACCTCCTGCAGGGCCTTTGAAAACAGTATCTCTAGATTTCATTACTGACCTTCCCCCCTCAGGTGGCTCTACCACCATCTTAGTGATAGACCTTTTCTCAAAGATGGCTCACTTCATACCATGTATAGGAATGCCTTCCACCAAGGCATCTGTTTCTCCTGAACATTGTCTGATTACATGTCCTACTAAGGTCATTGTTTCAAATCAAGGTCCCCAATTCATCACCCAGTTCTGGTAGACCATGTTCCATCTTCTGGATGTCAGGCTCCACCTATTCTCAGCATACCATTCACAATTGAATGGGCAAACAGAACATACTAGTGCCTGGAACAATACCTCCAGTGCTATGTGAATTACAAGCAGGATAACTGGGCAGAATTACTTCTTCTAACTGAGTTCACTTATAATAATTTACAATACCCCATTCCTTGTAAATTATGATTTCCTGTAGAAACTATGGGAGAATTCTTTGTAAATTATGGGAGAATATCTGGTCTTGGAAACATCCAGATCAAAAGATTCCACTAGAACATGATGAGGTGCACACAGTGTGCCTCGTTTTGTCTTTCTCACACTACAAAAAAGGGAGTTTACAAAATCAGAAGTGGTGTTCCAGCGACTTCCAGTGGGGAGGTGATGTGGTCTACTCTCAGTCCATTGGACATTATAATGATCCTGGATTTTTGAAGCTTGCCTATTCTTGATGTGTAGAATTTCAGATTATGTATTTGAGATTATATTATATACCTATAAAGCAGCAGGGATTTTTTTTTATAAAAATACCGCAAATGGAGCACATCACATGTGTGGGTTGTTAAATTTTTCCCTCTTGCTTGTGGCTCAGCTCCTTTGCAGACTTCATTCTAATGTCAGCTCCCCACCAACTGGAGTCAGAAATTTAATGTGAACCTAACTGGGCAATAAGTGCCTGTGGTGCTGAAGAGGAAATGAGCAGAGCCTAGTAGAGTTACATTTTTTGAACTACAGCTACCAGAATTCTTCAGCCAGATATCCACTGTCCATGCTTGCTGGAGGAATCTGGGCTAGATCTCAGAAAAAAACAGCTTTTCTAAGCCCTGGAGATAAGCTGCAAGTATTGGAGATCTTGTATCTTTCTTGCTTTAAAAAAAAAAAAAAATCACCGCCCCATTTTGAACATGATGCTGGAACTGGGTTTGAACCACAGGTTTGCTATTCTGGTGTCATTTCAGTAAAAATCAAATAGGAACCCACACAGTGATAGTGGGAAAAGTAAAAAACAGAAGTGCTAGAGAAGAGAAATCAGTGAAGAAATGCAGGGGGGCTGGAGGAGGACATTCTGAGCAGCTTTTTAAAAGTTGCTGAAGAGGAAATAGTATAAATATGTGGCTCGAGAAGATGGAATTCCAGCAGTATAGTGCTGCAGTACAGAATGCTCTTGTATGAGAAAATGTTGAAGGCTTAACTTACGGGTTAAATTTGCACAAATGAACTATAGGTTGGGGTGGCAGACATGTAGCCTTCCAAGTGTTTTTGGAGTTCAGCTCCCATTACTTCTACCAATTCAAGCCAATTGTTACAGATGGTTTTGTCCTGAATTTCAGAAGTATTTCAAGGGACATAGGTTCACCATCTTTGCTACAAAATAATAGAAGAAACAGTTATAAGAGTTGGAATAAAAATGGCACACAGATAGCACCAACTGTGACATGCCAGCATTAAGAAAATATCTTTGTTATCATAAAGGTACATGACATTATTTCAAAGTTGAGTGTCCATGAATTCATTCTATCTCCATTTTCTGCCTCAGTTAAGCCTCAGTGTTTGAGCCAGTAACATCCATATGTCCTTCAACATAACCAAAATTATCTGGAAAGGTTTAAAGTAGGATAAGAAAAGCCTTTGGCTAGATTCCTGAAATAATTAAAAACACTTATTTAGTGGCAGGTCGTTTTCAAAGCAGTAGACCAAACAGCTCTGTTGCAAGTACAAAGAGGGAAAATGAAAGAATCAATATGCTAACACAAATCATGCATAATATTGCCATAGTAACAAGGTGATAAATATAGCCATTCATTGCAAACTGGGAATGAGAGATACATACAGGTGCTATTTATTATCATTAACATTAAATGTAGCTGAAGTCTTTCTTACAAGTGTTGCAACATGACTTGTCCATCCAGTGCCTGTGAATTATAAAGTTGTTGCTAAGGTGCTTAGGTTGCTAAGAAATCAGTTTCTACACAAAATATTCATGTTTAATTGCAAAAATATTGGCCAGATTCTCATGTAGCAGTTGTGGCTACAGAGCACAATTAGAAGCCATGATTTGTTGTTAGCTTATGGTGTCTGGCTTTTTTAAACCATGACTTATCATTACATCCAAACCTAGAACTGTGGCTTTCCTTGGCTTGTCTTCACTGTTGTTCCTCTTGAATAAGCAGATGGCAAAAAAAAGATGAGAAGGAAAGAAATGGACTAAAAAAGGGGAAGGCAAGCAGATTTGTTTAGTTGTCACTGAGAAAATTCACAGATAAAGCGACCATCCATGTCTGACATAAAATGTAGCTTAGCTAGATGTGTGAATGTTAGTGTAATGCTGTATAACCTTTCAAATAATTGTTTCTCCTCTTACCTTGTGTACATAATCTTTGCCTCTGTTTGTTTCTACAAGATGTACTTTTTTATTTCATGCGCATCTTATGCATTTTGAAGGGGGATTTCCAAGTGAGCTCTCAAATACAGTTGCATTGTTAATGTGTATGGAGCATCAGTTCTTGGCACACTGCGAAAGAATGGCTTTGATAGTGATGCAGTCTGAAGGAAGCTGAAGAACACTGCACTGGCATATAAGTATATTTGTAGCAAATGTGTAATTCCTGTAAAGACATGGGAAATCTTTTAGAAGTGTCCTTAGAAACACATGGGCAGAATACTCTCATAGCTGCAAGATGTGTAAATGAAAGTGGTGAGAACTGTTATATGTAGCAGTGTCTCAGATCCACTGTGAATATAGCTGCATGTGTGTGTATGTGTGTGTGGTGAACCAATAATACTTATAATCAGAGGAAGTCTGTGCAACAGGCAACTGTAGACTGAGTGCTGTTGGTGTGCTTCAGAGACAAATTATATGAGATATTCATCATTGGTTCTCCTGATCTTTTGATTTGCGTTCAGATTTACCTGCTGATCATAACCAACTGGATTGGAGCGGTGGGGCTGGGGAAGGGAATGCATAATCCTTTCCCTGCAGTGTTCCCTTGAACTAAATCCAGCTCCCGCCTCATCTATTACTTGCTATACTGTGGAAGACATACAAGTTGGATTAAAAATCACCCTTCCTTGTGTTTTCAGCCCCACCCAATCCCTGCTTCCCCTTACAAGAATGGCATCTTTTGGGTTGCACTGTAGATTCATGACCTGGTAAAGATACTACTGTTATGGTACAACCCTGACTGTCGAGTCAAGTCTTAAGCCTCATGCCACAGACATTCTTGCCCCTTCTTAGAATTCCTGTGCAAGGTTATTTGTATGATGCTGTTGGAGTCAGACACCTGATGGAAAAGGTTTGACCAACCTGAGGCTTACAGGTACACTGGACAGCAATTCCTCCTCTCCTTCTCAATAAACGTGGTGGATGTGCTGACTGGTTTAGGCTTATGGAGGTTATAGTCTAACACGTCTGAACAGTACTGAGTTGATCTGTTGGTGCTCATTGAAGAAACAATGGCTACTGAGTGCTTTATTGGCCTAATCTGACATGACAGAGGGAATACACTGAAAGAGAGTCAGCATGGTCTAATGAGTGTTGGGCTAGAACTCTGGGAAACCAAGGCTTGTGTCCCAGCTCAGCCATGGAAACTCTCTGGGTGGCCTTGAGGAAGTCATATTCAGCCTCAGAGAAAGGCTGTGGCAAGCCTCCCCTGAAAAATCCTGCCAAGAAAATCCTGTAATATGAATGCCTTGAGGAAATGACTTGAAAGCACGCAAGAACAATGTGTTAGAACAGGGTGAGATCATCTGGTATGTGGTTGTACATTCGCTGAGCTGGTGAAAAGGAGTATTTAATCTACAACAGCTAAAGTTTGTTTCAGGTTCTTTGGGTAAAGGAATAAGGGCAGCCCCGCTTTGGGCTCATCAGTGTGTTCTCTTCCCTTTACTCTACACCAGGATAATATTATGGGCTGAACTGTAGTATTTCATAACATCAAGACATGTTTGCTAGCGTTCACTGAGTGCAAACTTCTTGGCTACTTAAATTTTTTTCCATCTCCTCACTTTGGCTTTTGTTCCCTCTGCAGTGGCCCTCCCATCCTTCTGCTGCTTTTGTAAACTTTGAGACTTTACACAAGCAGACCTTTCTGGGAACGGCCAGGATTATGCATGTTTGCAGTGTGTCCTTGGTAGCCGAGAATTACACACAATGTGAGACGAATGCTTGCCAGTCTGAGCAATGTGCTTATTAAGCAGTGTGCTGGTTCTCATCCAAAGACCAAAAAACAAGAAAAAAAAAAAAAAAAACATTTTGTAAAAGGGTAACAATAGTTTTAAAAGTTTATGAAATCTAGAAGCATATCTTTTATAAACAGATAATTTGTCTTCATGAGTAACTTCTGTTCCACTTAATTTTGCCTATTGTACCTTATTTCAGTAATTTCTGACTAAACTTCAGAGTATTTTATTCACTTGTTATTTATTCACTTATTATTAGAGTCCATTTTAATCAAGGGAAAGAATGCACTCTAACAACCTTCTGACCCTGAGTTTGATCTCTGTTTTAGAGATGCCATCATCGCTGTTGTTTTTGTTATTTTTTTCAGTTTAAATTAGTCAACCCAAATTCTTAAGGTGGGCTAAATGTTCCCGTTTAGTTTATTCACTTTGAGAGATAATAATTTTTTGGTGTGAATGATGCTGTTATTCTTAGTGAACACTGGTGTTGATCTTATCTTTAGAACCCCACTGGGTGACCTTGAGAAAGTCACACTCCCACAGCCTCAGAGAAAGGCAATGGCAAACCTCCTCTGAAGAAATCTCACCAAGGAAACACAATGAAAGGTTTGCCTTTCATGAGGATTTAGGGTGCATAACCCTCACAAAAGTGGAAAAAATGAGAATAAGTCCCCCCCCCGTGCTCCTCTTCCCATTCTCTTCTGGGGCTCCTCACTCCCATTCCTTTGCCTTTTTCCATGGCACATGTGCCTTCCTTCTCTGTCCCCAGGCAAAAGGGAACTGGAGGAAGGAGTGTGTGCCTTCCCTCCCATTCCCTTGCCTTTTGCCTCGGTGCGTATTTTCCGTGCCTGGGCAAAAGGTAAAGGACTGGGGGGGGGGAGACACGTATGTGCCTTGTGAATAACCAAATTGCAGAAGTCAAACCTGTGAATGTGGAGGGAGGACTTTACTAATTAAGGACATTTGGAGATTAAATGGAGGTGCTGAAGTTTATTTTACCATACTGAAGCTGGAATGAATTTATCAGGTTCTACCACCACCTGGTCTCTGAAGCAAAATGGCTTTTTAAAATCCATTTCATATTTCACATGAAACTAGGAACACTGAGGCCATTTCTGCACGAGACTTATAGCGCTATGATTCCACTTTCAACTTCCTATGGAATCCTGGGGGTTGCAGTTTAGGGAGGGGCCAGCTGGGCCTAATCTGTGGAAATGGTCTCGTGTGGAAATGGTCTTAGTTTTACCAGGTTCATACATTAGATGGGTCACCTACTTTTTAAAAATGTCTTGAATGCTAAACTAATAGGTCAATTTGAAATATAGTTTCAAATCTTAATTGTCCTTATAAAGGCATAGCGTATTCTGTATTGTGTGTGACCAGTGGTAAGTAACCAAGAGATCTTTCACATTAGATAATAATGTTGCTATAACTGCCATGGCTGCATCCTGTGGAATCCTGGAATCTGTACTTTGGGGAGGTGTTAGAGCAATCTGGCTGAGAATTCTCTAAAGTCCAAATCCCAGCATTCTGTGGGATGAAGCCATGATAGCTGTCAGGAATTCAGAGTGCTATAATTGTTTAATGTGCCCTAACTGCCATGGGTACATCTTATAGAATCTGGGCTTTCTAGTGTGGTGAGGCGTTAGAGTTTTCTGGTTGAGAATTCTAAACTCCGTAAACTGCAAATCTCAGAATTACATAAGATAATTACCATGGCAGTTAAGTGAAATCATAGTGCTGTAATGAGTAGTGTGAAAGGGCCCCAGGTTTTCAGTACAAATCAAGGCCAATGGTGTTATGCAGACACGCTAAAGTAATGGTTTGTGCTTAGCCACTGCATTTTTTGAACCTTTTAAATTCACAGTGCCTTTTAATATTAACTAATTGAAATTTGCTTTTTTTTAACTGAAGCTGAATTTCAGTTCTCACCACATTTCATGGTAGATAGTTCCTGACTATTTAAAAAAAATACAGGCATTCATTAACACTAGAGAATTTTATTGCTGTTATTCCACTTTAACGGCCATGGTTCTGTCCAATGGAACATAAATTGCTAGAAATACTACAGCACTTTCAAAATAGGGAAATGTCAGAGTTGTCTTTCAGACTTTCATATTGATATCAAAGTTGTATAATTGCTGAAATCAAAAGTAGATATGGTGCTAGGAGACGAGCCAAAATTTAAAACAGGAATTACCCAGTTTTCCATTCTTACGTTATCCAGATCAATGCAAATGAAGAAAAGACAGAAGCAGGCAATAAAGGGAGGACAAGGGATAGCAATCAAGCTTTAAGTGATGAAGAGAAAGAAGAGCTCATTAAGCAAGCTCTGCAAGAAAAGGTAATGCAATCTGATACTGTATATGCATTTGTTTTCAAAGAAATAGCTATGTTAGTCTTTTGCAGCATAAAAAGGAGGCAGGGAGGAAGGGAAAAAAGATTTGTGGCAGTCGCCTTAGGGCTAACAGGTTTTTATTTTAGCACAAACTTTTGTGGATATAAACACAGTTCTTCAGAAGCAGTGCTGAGAGATAATAAAGCCTGAAGTTATAAAGCAAATTCATACATTTGTAGGAGGGGGATAGAATGCAGTGGGATCCAGAAGCGTGCAAATCATGCCCATTGCTCTAAATTTTCAAAGGAGTGGGTGAAGTGGTACAGGTTTTTCTGTCTTTATTGTGGTCAGTAGTATGAAAGCAATAAATCTGCTTATCAAGTCAGTAATTTGCTTAGGTTCAAAACTCTCTGAGAAGATTCCTTTTGTTATATGTGCAGTGGTGAGGACTCTTGAATTAATATATGTAGTGTGCCGTGAATCCACTATCTTTGTTCATAGGTCTGCTAATTGGAATTTGTGAATATAATTCACTTCAGTTGTTTCTCTTTTTAGACTTCCTTTTTAATTTCCTTGTTCTGTGACTGTGACCTTTAAATCCTTTACTGTATGTCCAGGAAGGCTGGAAAGTTCTGCAACTGGTTTTTGAGTATTGCAGTTGCTAATGTCAGAGTTGTATCCATTTATCTCTCTTGCATAGAGACTGTCCTGTCTCACCATTGTAGAGTGGTAGTACTCAAAAACCACTTGCAGAACATTTCAACCTTTCTGGACTCTTGATGGAGTTTATTCCTGTATTTTCCCTGTCAGTTTTCTTCTGCAAACAACTGAGAAAGAAAATACATTTTTTGTTTACTGAGCCCCAGTTTTTACGTTGCAATGTTAGGTGTTAGGTGTAGGGTAGTCATAATAGATTTTGTGGTACTGTGATATCTTTGAATAGATGCAATATTTTCACTAAAGCCTGCACTATTTGACAGTACAGTTCAGTTGAGGTTCATGTTTGGTATGTCCTCATCATGAAACTGTAAGTAGTCCAAAGCTGTCTTTCCCATTTTAGGAACATATGTTCTGAGCCTTCTAATGCAGTGGTTCTTAACCTGGGTCTGTGAAGCCCTTATGGGGGATCCGCAAAGCCCTGCTGCTGGACACCAGCAGCAGCGGCAGCAACAGAGATGCGACAGCAGGTGCAGGTCCTGAAACTGCTCCTTGTTTGCATATGAGGGAGTAGTTTGGGCATTTGCACACATGTTCTGTTACGTCCCTCTGCAACCACATTCCTACCTCTGAGTCCCTGACAAAAGTGACCCAGTGACGGGCATGTGCACTTGTCCAAACTGCTCTCTCGTTTACAAACGAGAGAGCTGTTTCAGCTCTTGCCCCCTCCAGCCTCCACTGCCGCACCCTGATGAAAGCAGCAGGTGCGCACATGTGCCCAAAGTATGGCTCTGGAGACCAGAATTTGAATCCTCACTCAACCATGGAAACTCACTGGGTGACCTCAGCCAAGTCGCATTCTCTCAGCCTCAGAGAAAGGGAAAGGCAACAAATCTAACCAAGAAACCCCCCATGATAGATTTGCTCTATGGCTGTCATAAGTTTTCAAAGGGGAGAGACATCATGGCTAGAAAAAACCTCTCCCTGTCAGCAGCATTTTTAACTTATGGCAACCCTAAGGTATACCTATCATGGTGTTTTCATGGCAGAGGGGGTTTGTCTTTGCCTTTCTCTGAGGCTGAGAGAATGTGACTTCCCTAAGGCCACCCAGTGCTTGAGTGGGGATTTGATTGCTAGCCTCCAGAAGTCTTTAATAAATAAATGAATAAATATTTGAATATTTAAATCTGAATTTAAATATTTAAATCTTAAGTCTTGGGGGAAAGTTATATTTACAAGGGGCCCCTGGTAAAGAAAAGGTTAAGAACCACTGTTTGAATAAATTAATGGTCAGGGTGTGTTTTTTTTTATGGGAGACATGATTAGCTCTCTTGATCAGAGCTTGAAAACTTTACTTTTGGGGGCTGAAACTCCCAGAATTCCCCCACCAGTGTCGGCCATAGTACGCTCAGTACACAGAAACACTCAGAGAAACGTTTTATCTAACAGTTAGGCAATGAAATGTGGTCACTTGCACACTCTGAATGAATCTAGAATTTTGCCCTAAAAACTCAAGTACACCATCTGTTGGAGGTTTGTCATAGTAGCTACCATTTATTATTTCATTAAGAGGTAAAAAGATGCTAGAGTTGAAGTGCATTTTAAACAGCTCTTCCTAAGTGCATGGCATAAAGATTATTAGTGTTACATACAGGTTAGATATTTTATTAATAGGTCAGGGTGTGGAACAGGAAACCTTTAGAAAGGCACCTTTTAAAAATACAGCTTTTTTTTTTTTGCACAGTGCAGAGGTGAAATAATGTGCCCATTTAAAGGGGAAATCATATGTTCATTCCTCATTTGGAATATGGCTGTTGACCTGTGGACATCAGAGCACTGCACTATAATAATAACATTTAATCACAAGGAAAGTATTGTGGCTGTTGAAACAAATGTTGAAGACCTTGGATTCAACTCTGAGCCTGGATGCCCAGGTCTCAGCAGTGGCCAGGAGTGCATTTGCACAGTTATAAGTTGTGCGCCAGCTGCGCCTGGTCCTTGAGACATCAGATCTGGCTTCAGTGACACATGCCTTGATTACATATCCGTTGGACTACTGTAACACACTCTATGGCCATTTCAGCACTAGACTGTTATAGCGCTATCATTCCACCACATGGTCGGCCCCTCCCTGAACTGCAAACCCCAGGATTCCATAGGATGTTGAAAGTGGAATTATAGCGCTATAACAGTCTAGTGTGGAAATGGCTGCCTTTGGAAACTGTTTGGAAACTTCAGCGGGTACAAAATGTGGCAGCCAGAATGCCAACTAGGACCAGTTACAGGGAGCACATAATTTCCTTGTTAAAATAGCTCCACCGGCTACCTGTTCATTTCCAGGCACAATTCAAAGTGGTGGTGATGGCCTATAAAGCTCTCTACGGCCTAGGTCTGGGCTATTTGAAAGACCCTATCTCCTACCAGAGTACAAGCCTGCCAGAGCCCTAAGATCTGCCAGGGGAGGCTTTCTCCTGGTCCCGCGACCATCCCAGGCTCGCTTGGTGAGGACGAGAGAGAAAGCCTTCTCAGTGGCTGCTCCCACTCTGTGGGACGCTCTTCCATGGGAGGCTAGGTTGGCCCCCTCCCTGCTCTCCTTCTGCCAGCAGACTAAAACATTCCTTCTTAAGCAGGCTTTTATATAAGCCAGGAAGCTTTATTTATTTATTAACTTATTTTAAAAATTGGATATTGTTTTAGCTTTTTATAATTTTATGTGTTTTGAATGTTTTAATTCTTTTAAAAGTTTTAATGTCTTATCTACTTTTGGAAGCTGCCATAAATAAATAAATAAATAAATTAAAATAAATAAATAGCTTGTAGTACATATACTATGTTTGGGCACGGACTGTGCTTGGCTTTGGTGGGCATAACGGGGGGGGGAGGGCCTACAAAAATCCATAAGCATTTGAGGATGCATGGATTAGAGCCAGAATGGGCAAGAAGTAGCCTAAAGTCTGAATTTGCTCTCTTCTTGTTCTGGGACCCCTACGTGGTTTGATCATTGGAGACCAGGGTTCAATTCCCCTCTTGGTAATGGAAATTCACTGGGTGACCTTGGGCACGTTATACACTCTCACCCCCAGAAGAGGTGATAGGTTCACCGTAGGGCTGCCATAAATCAGAAATGACTTGGAGGAACACGACAACAACAACAACAACAACAATAACAACAACACGATTCCACCATCCCTACTACGATATTGAAATCTGGCAGTATAGTAAAGGGAGGAAAGCATGTTTTTGCTATAAAACAAAGCGCATGGCGTTGTGCACTTTGTTTCAAAGCAGAACTGCAGCTTCTGCTCCTCCACTGCTATATCACCAAAATCCAGTGGTGTATGTAACCACTAAGCAGATGAAGCAGGGCTAATGCAGCCCTCTACCTAAAAGAAGTTGCCTGCTTCTGAATTAAAGAAAGCATAAAAAAGGACTTTACTGTATATCTGAATACTAATTGGCCTATAAAAAGTGTGTCTTTTTTTCTGCCCCAACAGTTCAGGGTTAACTGTTTGCAGTGCCCTTTAAGGGATTCACCTGCCCCTTAAAGTTTACAGGGGAGCTTCATCTATCAACTAAATAGGAATCAGTCTTATTCTTGTTTAGGAAAAAAAAAATGCCACAACAGCTTTTGACAAAATTCCAGTTTGGGACTGAAGCCTTTGGCCATCTGAGCTTGGAAAAAAATTGCTTTTTGGAATACAGTTCTCTGGGTTCCCAAAGCCAGTGGCCATGCTGGCTAAGAGGCTCTGGGAGCTTAAGTCCAAAAATATGAGCTTTCCAGGCACTGTCATAATGGAGAGCCAAGATGTCACAGATAAAATGTCTGCAAATTTTATTTATTGTTCAGGGTGGGTTAAGGTGTAATAGAAAGACATAACAGTAGGTGGCAGTGCAGAATTACATTTATGTGGATAAGCCTTTCCAAAATAAGATAATAGCAAGATAAAATAAAATAAAATAAAATAATGTTTTTAAAAAATCACATTTTTCTGATGGCAGCAGGTGAGTGCTGGAAAGATAGCACTCTTAAACTAAACCACATTCTTGAGGAAAGATATCTGGATCCGATTCAATAAATAGATAAATTGTAGTTATTTGCAAAGAGATAGCCATGTTAGACTGTTTCAGTATAAAAAAGAGAGAGAGATGGAAAAACTAAACATGTGGCACCTTTAGCACTAACTTATTTTAGCATACATTTTAATGAGCTGCCGTCCTCTTCTTCAGATGGTTAATCTTAAAAGTGCCACAAGACTCCATTTCCCTTCCCTTTCATAATCATCCCATTTGCGAATGCAGAATATAGCTCTCTAGATATAGTCTTTTTTAAAAAATCAAATTAAGACATTATTGCAAGTTAAACATGATACTGCTGCAAATATACACTAATATTCTTTATAACAATTTAAAAAGTCCAATAGGAATGACTAATTTTCCCCCCTTTTCTTCAGCGTTATCTTGAGACCTACAAGAACTTGAACAAGCTAAGGAAACTCTTATGTGAGCGTTACAGGACTTTGTTGAATGAAAAAGTTCAAAAGCAACGAATTCAGATCAAGATGTTTGATCTCAAATTCCAACAAGAGCTTAAACAGAGAGCAAAAAAGGTAGGAAGTGGTATTCTGTAGAAGGAAAAGGAGTTATTGACTAGTAGGTCCATTGACAATTGACATCTCATCAAGATTATTCATTTGTATCCATAGGTATTTACTAGAGTTTTCCAGTTCTACGCTCCATGTGGTCTTATTTACAAAATTTGTATGCAGAGTTCCAACAAACATTGCATGCTACTGTTATCCATTATAAGATCGTGGCTTTAGGCTCTTCAGGTCTTTGTTTTTGGGGTGAACCTGTGTATTTCATAATCAGAATACTTTGTGGAAATATAAATTTATTGCAGACAGAAGAATTAGGAGTAAAATAAAGGATTTTAATTTTCTTCAAATGCAAATAATTGAAAATAATGCATTGTTTTTCTGAAATATAGCAGATATTTAGATGATTTCAGAGACTGGACAAACTTGTGCCCTGTATGTATGTACTGCAGGATGTGCAAAGATTGCTGTGAGGGGGGCAATCTTGTGAGCTTTCCAAAGACATTTATTTCTGGGGCTTGGAAATGGTGAGTGGTGTGTACAAGTCATTGGTGTACCCAAACTGATACAGTGCAGGTAGAGAATCTGAACATGAAACAAATGAAAATTTTGGAAACAAATTGAAGGTTTTTTTATTAAGAAAAAATAATACAAAAGGGAAAAATACCTTTATACTGTTCATAGCTGAGCCATTTTTTATTTTGTGCAATATAGGTGGAAAATTTAAATGGTAATGATGTACTTATATGCTGCTGTCCTAAACACACTTACCTGGGCATACGTTCCATTGAATTCAAACTTCTGAGTGGATATGTATGGGACTCTGCTGGTAGTTTTACTAAGTGTACGCCTTCTAAATGAATTTCTTCACTAATGTACATTCTGAAAAATATATTTAAAACAAATGGATGGTGAAGATACCTGTATGAAAATGCCTTATTTCTTTTAAAATTATTTCCTTGTTTCTTGTTTTCCATTCTTCCCACCTCTCAACTTGTGTGCAAATTATTTCATGATATCATACACTGTACAAGTATTGTTTCACTTCATATGTCTCTCTTCTTTATAGTATTTAGAATACTATTCCTGGTTCTGATATACATTTCCCAAATACTTACAGAGTAAAAGTAGAACAAATTTTAAATGATTTTGAATTAACATTTTCATTTCATTATCATTTCAGAATTTTCTGTCAGATCTCATCTGGGATTAAAGTATTTCATTGTAAATCTTGGTACATGTATAAAAAGGAAAGTTAGGATTTATCTCAAATGTGATAATCTTTGTTACTCATAATTATAAAGAGAAAAATCTTGCATATACATATATGTCATTTTACAGTGCATTGTAAAATGAGCTTGCACAACTGTTTTGAAAAAACAGCTTAGTTTTAATAGGCTACTTTGGGTACAAAGAGGACTGTCATCAGAACAACAAACTCTACTTTCAGAAGACTTCTGTTTTCTGCTAATATTTCTGAGGAGCACACCCTGATTTTCTCACGAAAAGAAGGAAAAGACACCTTCTACCTTAACAAAGCCAATATATCGGGCTGTCTCCACAAACCAATGCTAAAGCAGAGATTGTCGTCTTAGTAGCATCCTATTAATATGTGCATAAAATGTAGTCCGTGTCTCAGCCGAAATACACAAATTGGGAAATCAAAGAGAAATCCTTCACACCTTTTGCTGGCTTCATCCTGAACTTTTATTTATCTTAAAACAACTTCCTTAAGAGAATTTCCTCTTCTAAAGGCAACACTTCTCCATATTTAACAGGCGAATACCACATTGAGTTCCCTTTACAGCTACAAGATACTGAGGGACCAGAAGCTCTTTCGGTTGTGATCTTTTGAATTTTTAACTGCAGTGAATTTTGACGGCAATAAAAAGAGCAACATGGAACAACAGCTTTAACTTTATTTTTGTCTCTAGAGAGAAGAAAAGAAAAACACTGCTCTCTTAAAAAAGAAAGTTTGTCTTCTTTCAGAATATATTGGAAATTATCAATAGCACACTGTTGTTGCCTTTAATTTGTTTTGAGAATTGATTTAATTAATTTGTTTGAATAGCTCCAGACAGGATGATGGGAGAAGTTCAGGTATATCTTGCTGTGGTAACCAATTTGAAAATGTAAGAAAATGTTAAGCATGAACAGAGTTGCAGTCATTAAATGCAAATCTGTTTGTTTGATTGTTTATTAATGCATTTATATGCAGCCCCCCCCCGTGAAATCCAAGGTGGCTCATAAACAGTAAAGCAAAATTAACTAAACACATAATAGTACATTAAAACACAATTGAAAGACTGCCGTATTAAAACCATAGATTAAACAATATAAAATCATTTTAAAAATACAAAAGTTAAAATCAGAGTACTTGCCCACTCCCATAAGAGGGCTGCTTAAAAGCGATTACTCATTAAAAGCTTGCCTGGACAAGATGGTCTTTACCTGCCGATGAAAGGAGAACAGAGAAAATATTATGCCCATCTATATAAATTTGCCTTTGTTGTTAAAAGTGCCATGTGTAATTTCACTTAATGTTAAATGGCAGCTCGTATTACCTGGGACTGCATTGAACTCAGTGGACAGTTTTGAGAAAGTGTCTCCTTATATACAGCTGCCTGAGAACTGAAGTTTGCTGGGGGGTCCCTTCTCTGTGTCCCACCAGTGGTAGTAATATACTGCGTAAAGACATGGGAGAGGGCGTACTCAGCTATCACACACCCCAGATGTGAAATCCTTGTCCCTGGGGGATCCAATTGGCACCAACATTGTTCTGATTCTGGAACCACTTTAAAACTTGGATTTTTATAAAAGCCTTGGGGGCCCAATAACATCACTTGGTATGTATACATACATGTTTAAAATGTAATCCATGGGTGCTCATGTCCCCTTATATACAATGGCATAGTAAAATGGCATCCTTTATATAAAATGGCAAAATCAAAGTTTGCTTTTTGGAAGCTATTTTTTTTTTAAAAAAATTTCAAGCCTTGGATAGTTTGAATCTGCGGGTACAGAATCTGTGGATACAGAGGACCCGCTGTACATTTCAAGAAACTAGGTCCATTCAAAGTTTTTTTGACATATTCTGATGCTAGTCAGTTTTAATTCACTGATGCCTGCTGCCTCCTACACTTTCACAGACAGCTCTTCTATTAAAAATTTCATTGCATAGCCCGATCAGTTAACAGCAAAAACATCATGGTCCTGGACCTTAAAAAATGCAAAACATACCCTATATAACACATTTTGTGCTGCAGTACAGATTGCAGTTGGTACTTTGCAGGTGTTGTTTGTCATCATGCTGGGTGAAATGTAGCAGTGTATTTCCGAAGCAGGGAAGATTTGCTATGTAAGTCCTTTGCGGTTACCAAAGCAGAAGCAATGATCAGTACTGGGATCAACTGGAGACTAGGAGTGACCCCAGAACATGTCAGTATGAGAAACTTTGTCTTTTGAGTAGTGACACTTCATCTTGGAATATCCTGCTGGTTGAGATTTGGGTGCTACCTTGTTTTTGCCTTTTAGACTGAAATAAATGGGAAAAAAAATCAGAAGAGCTTTAATGTTTAATTTTATGTTAAGAGCTGTTGCTGTTTTCCTGTTTTAAAAAACAGACAAACCCTTTATTGACTCAAATTGCTTTGTTTTAATTATTTGTGATGTTATCGTTGCATTCTGCTTTTTCCTAATGTAAGCCTTTCTAAGTATAAACATCTTAAACTCTTGTATATTTCATATTTATAATAATAACAACAGTGAGTGGAGTGACACTACTATACTTTGACTCAATCTTTCATGCAAAAGTCATATTTATGGGTTCTGATGGCTATCACCCCTTTGTTTAAGCTTCTCTGATATTTACTGTTACAATCTCCTGATTTAAGGTGCTAATATAAATTTTTGAATACCACCCCTCACATTTCCCAAAGTAATCCTGCATTTCTTTTTGAATGTTATTTATCCAAGTGACATGCATTCCAATTCCTACAATAGCATGCGGGTGTTGCAGAATTTCTCAAATAAAATAGAAGAGGTGACAAACAGCAGCAGCAGCAGAGCTATCTTCCTATTAAAGAAAACCTACTGTGCTTCCTTGAAAATTATGCAGACTCAAAAGGTTATTTTTATAACTACAGTGGTCACACATTAGTGCACAGTTGTGAGACAATGCAGGTTTGGTAGATGTGACTGGGAAATGCTTTAAGTGATTATTCAGATGACAACTGACTAAACGCACACTGTAAGAGTACATGATCCAACCAGCATAAGAAAATCACAGTGCACAATTGCCCATATTGTGTTTCTAAAATACTCTTTAACTTTTACAAATCTTTATTTTTTCCTCTCTCCCTCTCTATTGTGCCATCAACTATGACAATAAAACAGAGCTAGGCTAAGATGAAATGACAAGGAAATGCGGGCAAATGCTCTTCTCCATACCATTTGAATTTCAGTAACTTTATTGGTACTATAAAGTTTGAAAGTGTGGAGAGAGTTAAAACAGTGAAGCAGCAGTAAAAGGCTGTAGTTCCTCCCACCCCAATAAGGGCTTGTTTTACCTTCATAATTTCTTTACAGTCACTGTATATGAACAAATTGCTTTACTTTTCATGGCAGATGGATTCTGAAGGAATGATCTTTGGATTTTTATTCCATTCCTTGCCTCTCTAATATCATGAAATTAATGTCCAAATATTAAACCAATCCCTTATAAATTAAGAGCTTGCTCACTTTGGTTTAAATAAGTAGCATCATAAATCAAATTCCTATTTTAAAAAAGTGTTGTAATAGGAAGATCAAATTAACCATCAGCCTTGCCTTTGATCAGTAGGCAGACTTGAAACAATGGCTTCCAAAATAAGTTGCAAATGCTAAGAGACTGAACTATGAATCTAGAATTCCCCATTGTGAATCAGAACTTGGAAAAGTTACACTGGGGGACTACAATTTTCAAAAAACCCCATGACCATTTTTGCTTATGGGTTTGAGGAGTTGCAATCCTAAAAAGTAGCTTTTCCAAGCCCTATCTTGCTTGCACCATGAATTTGCTAGACTTCAATGGGTTAGCCATCCCTTTCACCTTTAGCCAGGCATTTGCAATTCTGGGATAATGATAAGGACCAACCTTCCATAGTTGCTGTCACTATTAAAATGAGGTGATATATGTGAAATATTGTATAATGCATTTCAAGTATCAAATTGTTCCATTTTAGTAATTCCTACAGTACAACTAATTCTCTACATGATATCATTGTATGGCATCTTTAGTTTGAGGTGGCAGTTAATAGAAAAGGCTTTGGCTAACATCTGCCATCTAGACTAGATAATACTGAGTGAGATGGATCAGTGGTCTGATCCAATGACCTGGGTCAGATGTAACAGTAAACTATGATTTCTTGCTACATGAATGCGCCATGGCTTACACACTCATCTTCCCCTCTTCTGTGTGTCATAGTGACAGATTAGAAAGATCTTCCCACTCTAAACAAACCAATTTCCTGTGTTGTCTGAATTTGGTTATCTTCAGTTAGTTTAAAACGTTTAGTGAGAACAACCCAGGATCTGAAACCACCGCCGAGCTTAGCATGTTTTCATTAATCATCGATCAAAGAAGTCATAGTTCAAAGAAACCACAGTTCAACACACTGAAGTATCATAGGGAACTAGGGATAGTTTTAAACAGAAATGGAAATTTATGAGGCTTCACTTGTTCTTGGTTTGCAACTCCCATAATCGCTAGCCAGAATTTCCTGTGAGGATTACAAGAGTTTCAGTCTAACAGCTTCCAGCCAGCCAACATTTTCCCACCACTGGTTTAATACCAAAGGTGGATCTTTCTGCTTTCCTTTTCCTTAGATGCAAAAGAGAAGGGAAGGCTCTAAGCCATGGCTGATTCATCTAGCAGGAAGCCACGGGTTCCTGTAACGTTGGGATTTAGACAAAAAAAGGCAGCTTCCTGTGTTCATACAATTGACATTTGAATAAGGGAGTTTCTGGCTTAGTCATCAATTCAGCTTTCAGCTCAATATAACAACTACTGTACCTGCTGACCCAAACACAGAATGAAATAGCTTGTTTTCTAGATATTTGCTTCCTCCCACTCCCACAAAGAAATCTGAACCAATCTAAAATAAAGTAATGGAATGAATATTAATTGAACAAAACAAGAATTAGAGACTGACATCTAAAATGTGCTAACAATCTGCGGTTCAAAAATTTAACAATGCCTGAATGTTGCCTTTTTGACAAGATGTTGGTTCTAAAGGAATACATTCAGAAAAGGTGAGGGAAGCAAAAGAGCTCTTTCCTTCCTAGTTGGAGTGGATGAGTTTGCCACCTCCCAAATGTGCTGCTACACAGAGGCGTATCTAGGGTGGGGCAAGTAGAGTACATGCCCTGGGCTCCCAATGCTGGGGGGAGCACAAAAAGTAGTGCCAGAAGCAGCCAAGGAGGAGGGGGAGGAGGCAGGGGCCTGCAGGTAAGGGCCCAATTTCCACACTTGCCCTAGGCTCTGTTTCTGCTAGATACATCTCTGCTGCTACACCCTTGACTACTTTAGCCATTTCTGCACTAGACGTTTATAGCACTATTATTCCACTTTCAACATCCTATGGAATCCTGGGGTTTACAGTTTCGGGAGGGGCCGGCCGGCCGGCCCCTTCCAAAACTGCAAACCCCAGGATTCCATAGGATGTTGAAAGTGGAATAATAGCGCTATAAACATCTAGTGCAGAAATGGCCTTTGTCTTCTACACTCTCAGTGTAATGCTAGCGATACTTCTGTGGAGTATGGCCCATTAAACACAGTGGGACTTAGTTCTGAGTGTACATACATAGAACTCTTCTACATGCATACCAACCTTAACTGATGCAATTATCCATTTAAAGTAATTCAGGAGCACCAGACTAAATCCAGAGAGAGCTGTGATATTGGCCTCAGCTCTATGGTAAAAAGTGATGCCTGATGCCCGATGAAACAAAAGTCTTATTTGAGGTTATTTTTCCGAAATTAGCAGACCAGACAAGATTTTAAGACCTGGTAGAGTTCGTGCATGTGAATTTGGAGGGCAAAGATGTATCCTGTTCTCCATTTATTTATCTTTTTGTTGAGGAGTCTCCAAAATGTATCCAGAATGAAATTGTAAAAAGTGGACATACCACACAATCCTAGGCATAATTATGTAAAAGTACATTTCCGTGAAATCAATGGAATGTCCCTTCCCTAGAAACACAGGTTTAGGACCACAGTGGTAAACGGTTCCATGGTTTTCTTAATATCATGTGTGCTCCAATATGACGTTTAATTTATTAAGGCAGTACATGTTTGATGATAGAAAATTATTTTATATTAATAAGGAACTTAAGTTGTTACTTTTGTTCCTGTCTGAAGCACAGACAGGAATGTTAGTAGAACGAGGTCAGTGTGTTTATGTGTTTGTTAATAAACTTAAAAAACAAAGCAAAAGAAACTAATTCAAATACATGTACATTGGAAACGGGAAATTAACTATTAAGCTGATGATAAAACGCCATTTAAATTTAGGTTAAAGTTGTACAATAAAATCTTACCAGAATGAATCTGAAAAAAACTAAGAAAAAAATAAAGACAAAAAAATATTTAACTCCCCTTCCTATCCATATTTGAGCATTGGAGAGAAGGAAACTAGTGCACAAATTACTAAAAATCCAATTTCTCATGCACCTCAATACAAATCTTTCTCTTACTTTCCCTCCCCCTTATAATCTCATCTCTGTGCCATCTTTTTTCCTGAAGTCTTTGAGATTTTATAATTGTTTGGTGTCAGCAATATAGTTCCTTTAGTATTTTTAGAAATGGGGTGTAGATAGGAGGGTATCAGTTATTGAATCAGCTAATCGCAAAAGTTCCTACTCTTGAGTAGGTCATTTGAATTTTAACCTAAATATTGTATCCCCCAAATCTGAGAAATTTAAAAAACCAGCAAAAATCCAGGAGAACTAGATTTGGGGTAAAAAACCACAACTGGGTAAGGTAAAATTTGTATGCTTTTATTTATTGTGGGTTGTTTAATTAATAATTTAACTAAAAATATAATTCCAGAGGAACATTTATACTAAAAGTCTAACTTAAGTCAATCATTTCAGTTGAAAAGAATTAATCATTGCCCCTTTTGTTTAAAATAATTAGTTTACAATTCAGTAAATTTTAACTTACTATCTCTACCGTAAGTAGTTTTCCAAGTTCTGTTAAAATGATTTTCTAGTAAAGTCCCTTTCAAAATGTGTTCTATTAGCAGGAAAGGATTTTTAAAAAAAATTAACAGGTTGCTCTGAATCCATTGGTACATATTCCTGTTACACATGGAAGGAAAAGAAGAAGACAAGGGGATTGCCACAATTTTAGTTCCTCTTCCCACAAAAGTATTTTCTTTTGGGCAAACAGTAATTGTGTCTTCTAATGACACAAACTTGAAGGGAGCTAGAAGAAGACTACAAACAGGTTTATAAGCCTATCAGGAGGACTATGTGGGTACAAATTGCTGAGTAAATGAAAGAGCCTGCTTCCTAAGCTTGGATTTGTGGGTCTTATGTCAAAGCATTTGGGGTGGAGCAAAAGCATCAGGCGGTGTTAGGAATACCTGCTGAGTCTTAATTGGTGCCCAGTGTTGTTAATGGCTTCCTGTGGTTGAATGTTTACTTGTCATTTGTTTTGAGCTTTGTTTCCCAGCTTTTTGGGGGGAGGAATACTGAACAAAATTTCATCTTCTTTCTTAAAAGCGTCTCCCTGGTCATAAAGTGCCTTTCTGCAAATTGTCTCATGATCTGAGATACTTGGACTCCATTCCACAGTCACGTATTTATTTGGTAAGATGGCAGCCTCTGTTCATTTTTGTCACTGTTTTAGGAAATGCTTCAAATGCTAGAAAGTTTCCTAGGAAAAATGGTTGCCCTTTTGGACACCTCTGGGGCACCAGAACTCTCACTGTGGGTAGGAGTAAAGCCTACCGACCTCCTTTGTGTTTTAGTGACTGATTCGGTACCCACCACTGACACTCTTGTGTGGTAGAAAAGGTCTGCAACTATCAGTAACTCAGAAGAAGAACATGTCAGAATCTGATCCTCCTTAAATGCCTGGAAGTACCTTTAATTACTAAGCACTGAAAGGCTTAGAATCTGTACTGAAAGACTTTGACATTTAAAGACTTCTGTTTACTTGAACAGTAGGCTCAATAACTGGTTTAAATAGATTTCAAATTTCTTATGCTTCGTATCGTAAGTGTTTGATCCAAAGTAACGGCAGCTTGGAACAGTTCCCACTTACCTCCCCACAAACATTAGCATTAGTAGCATTAGTAAGAGAAGCATACCTCCTCAATCCCAAGAGAATAAGCTTAAACTACTAATTTAAATCTGGGTAATGAACAGCTGTTGGAAGATATCAAGTTTATATTGTGAGTAAACAAGTCTCTGAGTTATATGCAGATCTCCTTTAGTAATTTGTCCTTATGGAGATCCGTTTTGAGTTTTTTTGAATTACAAATACACCCTAAACAGCAACTCACAGCTCTTTGCGAAAATGCCTGTTAACTTCAGGAACTAGCTGTTAATCTACATATCTTTATGGTCTTTCTCAAATGCAGATTTTCACTTCTGGATATAAAATAGGAAAACATTTCATAATCATGAAAATAGTACTTTCAATTCAAAAGAGGTCTGATACAATACATTCATGACGTGGTATCTTTAGGGATGCATGTTCTCTTTAATAAATGTTGATACGGCAGGTATCTGAGAGGCCTGTTTCCCTCTCTGGCTATACATGTTAGGCTCTATCATTGAGTTGTCATTGTTGTTTTTTTAATCGTAGACATGTGGTGGCAACCATAATAGAAACCTTCCCATGTTCAGAGGAGAGTGATGTAAGCCTGTAGCAGGAGGCTTGCATTCATTAACATTTTTCCTTTCTTTGGTTGCAAATGAAGTAGGGATATCAGCAAAGATGCAAAATTATTATTTTTTTCTGTCACAAAGTGAAAGAAAGGCTTTACCCTAATGAGGGCTTACTTTCTAAGTTCGTATTTAATAACATCTTTCTCTTTGTTTGTCTGTAATGCCATTTCCGCACTGGGCTTTTCTAGCGTTATTATTCCATTTTCAATATCCTATGGAATCCTGGGGTTTGCAATTTAGGGAGGGGCCGGCCAGCCTCCACCTAAAGTGCAAGCCCCAGGATTCCATAGGATGTTGAAAGTGGAATATAACCCTATAACAGTCCAATGTGGAAATGGCCTATGTGCCTACTTAAAGGGGATATATGGTTAAAACTACCATAGAACAATCAGTTATACTGAGTTTATTGGCAAATAAACTTTTCTTTGAACCAGAGCAGTTCTAATAGGATGAAATGGCATAGAATAGTTTTATGACTAGAGATTATAATATTTATACTGAACAAAATTAAAAGCAATATACTAAAAAAACAATATTTTAAATTTACTTGCACTGGCCTTTATGCAGAAGTCACTTAGTAAATAGCTGTTCTGCAATTGGCAGCTATAAGACTGTTGTTGTTATTTGCTGCCATGTTAACTTTAACATATCAGTGGTAGATCTCCAAGAGCTGCAGTCATCACCAATGTGATGTCCATTAATTTGGGAGAGGAGAGCTGGCCACAGACAGTATTAGGAGTATACTTCCGCTGCTTTCCTTTTCAGCTGATGTATATACAATAAGCCATAAGGAACACCAGAGAGAAACAGGGCCCTCAGAACTTATTTTAGCATTATGATTCCATTTCTTTTACAGCCCTTTCAAAATCTCATCTGACCAGCTGTTCTTGTTGAAAAGTGAAAGTGTCGCTGCACCTATAAGATTTACTGTGAGACAAGATGTGACACTTGATAAAATAAATCATGTTATATTTGGATTCAATGTTTGTTAATTGAAAAATCATGTTATGTTTGGTTTTGATGTGTGCTAACCAATAATGAAATTTCCACATGCTCTCTTTCATTTTTTTTTTCTCCAACTTTCTTCTTTTTTAAGATCATTGGTTTGCAGAATGAATTAACTAAACTCGGAATTATAAAGAACCAGCAAGATTATGAGGACTTTTGGAAAATTGCCCAGGAGGGTCTTCATGCTTCCAGTCTCAGAGAAAAGCTTCCAGATATAAGAGCAAAGAGCTGAGTATCTGCAGATAAATTCACTACTATTAGAGCCCATTTCCATAAAATACAGTACAAAGCTTATATAAATTTGGGAACAGGTTCATGCAAATCCTTGTAATATCACCTCATGCACACTTCTGTTCTTTAAACTGACAACTTTCCCCCTCAACAGTTTTTCTTTCTGATTGGGAATCCAGACTAATATCGCAGCTGATGGGGGAACTGAAGAAGAAAACTGGCATGTAACGGAAGAGTTAGGTATTGCCTTGCACCTGTGAGCTCTAAAGATACCCCCTCTAGATGTTGTGTGCTATGAAGAAGCAATGGCTTTGGGAAATCTTGGATTTAGTGCAAATATATACTAAAGATTCTGCAGCAAACAAATCTTTTTCTGTTCCCACACACACAAATTTGTGAAAACTTTGGTTCTTTGTGTCTTTATTCTTCAGTGTTTGCTATGAAGTCTGTGTTGCTCTCAACTTCAGCAAGAACTCTCCCACAACAGCAAGTTAATAACTCTACAAACAGAGGCAGGTTAAAAAAAGTAAGCAAACAAGGTTTTTTTTCCCTTTTTTTTTAATCTGCGTTAAAGATTCTGCTTTAATTTGTGAGATTTTTAATTAAAGCTAGTAATTTGTTATATGTTTGCTTTCTTCTTCTCAATACAGTAAAAATGAGTGGTATTGGGCAACTGCTCTAATAGACTTCTTTTATGCAACAATCTAAAGAGATTTCTGTATTTCCTACACCTATAAATTTGAATGAAGAAACAACATTCTATCATTTCAAATCTTAGTTCGATTTTGAAATTACGAACATCTTTAAAAATCAGTTTTCCAATGAAGTCTGAATTTTATCTCTTAAATATGCTGAATATTATTGAAAACCATTATTTGATGAAATACTCTTAAGATTTTGTTATATGTGATCACCTTGGCTAGAATCGTATATGCACAAAAATGGAAAGAGTTGACAACATCTTCAGAAGAAGACTGACTGATTATGACATGATGGAAATAGACAAATTACATTATTAAATGACAAGAATTTGGAAAATCTTAGGCAAGATTGGCAATGCTCGATTACTCAGTAATAAGTTAGATGTATGACTGGTATTATAGAAGACAATAATATTATATGTTAAAACATGATATGTTATGATTTATTATGAAATGATATAATTTTTATTCTTATTCTGTAGTGTTAATGTAATACTCTACATGGTAAATAGTTTCTATAGCAATGTTAGAAGCAAATAGTAAGGTTCTTTTTTATTTCTATTTCTTTATATGTATAGATTATGTATCAAGTTTGATTAACATAATCTTAATTTTAAACATAACAAAATTAACTCTATAGAATTATCAAAATTAACAGATGGAATAGATGGAATAAAATTAAGTTTGCAATGGAATTGAGATTATATTACTTGGCCCTCTTCTTTCCTAGTCTTTCCTTTCCTGTATTGTAGAAGGATTATTGTATGTTAGGTGGTATGGGATATGTTGTATGTTGTCATGTTTGGTGTTTTGCATGCTATGTACTATGATTTACGTAATGGATTTGTTGTTTTTTTCATGTTAATTGCTTTTTAAGAAATACATGGATAAAAATTTATTTTTATAATAACAAAAAAAGCCAAAATAAAAATAGGACACTCCCTCAAATCTTAGTTCAGTTTTAAAATCCATACCTACCATCTCAGTTCTTGCTCATTCTTCTTTGAAAACGGTTCCTTCTTCCTTCTGCATTGTGTTGATATTCATTCTCAGATTCATTATAGCCCAAAAGGTTTTCTTAAAGCTACCTATGAAATGCCCGTAAAAATCCCCAAACCTTCTTATTCAATATTCCGTATTTTTCTATGTAGACAGTGTAACTTGTTAAGGGCAGAGAAAGACAACTTGTTCCCCTTCCCAAATTGTTATTGGACTTCTGTCATTCCCAGCCAGGAAGAATTTACCTTTTGCTGTAGGTGGCTTGCACAGGGTTCAACTTCCAAGATGAAAAGGATGTGACTTGTTTGGAAGCCTTTTCCCATCCCTAAGTGTGTGTGTGTGTGCGTCTTCATCTGTGTTTGTGCTTGGGTGTGTCTTAGGGGATGCCTGTCAACACAGCTTCAGATGGCCTCATCCAAAATTTAGAGCTTGCTTTCGCAGGCACTTCTGTGGCTAAGCCTTACTTTAATCTTGGCCCAAATTAAGCTCTTCTTTCCCCCTTCCCCTCCCTGAAATTAGAACTGTAATGCATCTACAATGGGAATCTTTTTGGGATGGAGAACTTCCTATCTCAGGCAAACAGATATTAGAAAACCTCTTCTTCAGTATGTTTCCGGATCAAAACCTGTGGTTAGGATCTAAAGAGACTTGTGGAGAGTGGGAACTAGTCTGTTATTTTCACTGAGGCACATAAGAGACTTTCTTGATTTCTTTTTCTGACTACAGAACCTCCTACTAGGTATGTTGCATGTGGTATGCAATGTGTATTTTAAGTGCTATAATTGTTTTCCTTCTTAATGTCTTAAAACTCAAGTTTTGAAAGAAGACAGATATTTCATCATTTGGAAAAACAAAAATTGGATATAATTTGTTTACAAGAGGTTCAAATAAGGACTCAAAATTTGAAATATGTCAGAAATCTGAAACTGGGTAGCTGCTTTGCAGCTATGATTGATCAGAAGAAAAGGGGGGTATTGATATATGTCAATTCAAGATATGGTGCACAGCAAAAATTTCAGGATAATAACGGGTGATATTTGGCGATAGAAGTAAATATGAAACAGGACAAGATATTAATAGTTGGAGTATATGCACCTAATGGAGCTAAAGGAGAATTCTTCCCCAAAATACACAATGAGATACAGAAATATGTACAAGAAACAGGAAACGCAAAAGTTATTGTTCTGGGGGAGTTATCAATCCAAAAGTGGACAGAACAGTATAGAAGTTAGTCCCCTGAAACAATGGTAAACTGCCTAAGAGTTTTTTTCCAAATGATGGATGATTTAGATCTTTATGATACATAGAGATATAAAAATGGACAATTAGATGGATATACATTTTTTTCAGACAGACATAAATCAATGTCTAGGATTTATATGATTTTGATATCTAAGGATTTGATGTTGAAGACAGTGGATATAGACATTCTTCCAAATTTATGTTCGGATCATAATCCATTGCAAATGAAACTTAAGATTATAGACAGAGAGAGGACATGGAGATTGAATGAAGAGGGAAAAGTACATTAAACAAGCAAAAATAGAATTAAATAATTATTTTAAGGAGAACATGACGTTGGAATTACCAATGAAAATAAAGCTGTGATGCAAGGAAACTTTATCAGATGGTCTGCAGAAATCAGGAAAGAGAGGAAACAGATTGAAGATTCAATTCTGGGGAGGATGAAAGAACTAAAGAAACAGATGAGGGAAAAACCGACAGAAAACAAGATAAGACAACTGATGAAGGTTTGTCGAGCTGAATTAAATCAACTAAATTTGCAGGAAATAGAACAACAGATGCGAAGAGTGAGATATACTTTCTTTGAACAGGCAAATAAACCTTCTAAACTTTTAGCCAGTTTACTTCGTAAAAGAAGGGTTAAAATATTATTACGGAGATTAGAGTCGGTGACGGGAAAACTACAAAACAGGAGGAGATAAAACAAGCTTTTTATAAATATTACATGAAGTTAATGAGTTCGATCGCCTCAACGAAAAAACAAAAAGAGATGGAAGAATATTTGGAAAAAAATGAACAAAATGAGATTCATGAAGGAGCAGAAATTGATTCTGAACAAACCCATATCGATGATGGAGACAGTTGAAGCTATTAGGAATTTGAAGAATGACAAATCTCCTGGACCAGACGGCTTTACTGCAAAATATTACAAAATATTGGAACATGAAGTTTCGATACCTTTGCAGAATACAATGAATGAGATAAGAAAGGAGGGAATACCTGACACCTGGAAGGAAGCTAATGTGGCTCTAATACCAAAAGAAGGAAGAGACTCAACAGATGTTAAGAATTAGAGACCAATTTCATTGCTAAACATAGACTATAAAATCTTTGCTGCAATTCTGGCTGAAAGACTTAAAAAGGTTCTTCAAGAAAATATACATGAGGACCAGAATGGCTTCTTACCAAAGAGAATAATGCGAGACAATATTAGGACAGTGCTAAATATAATTGAGTATTATGAGAAACATAATGAAAGAAAATTGGCAGTGATATTTGTGGATGCAGAAAAGGCCTTTGATATGATTAATTGGTCATTCTTGAAGATGGTCATTAAACAGGCTCAAGCCAGAGAAAAATTTTTCTCTTGGATTGAAGCAATATACAGTCAACAACAGGCACGATTGATTATTAATGGAGAGAGAACAAAACAGATTGAATTGCATAGGGGAACAAGACAAGGTTGTTCCCTATCTCCGTTGTTATTTATCATGACACTGGAAATACTTAATAATGCCATAAGGGAAAATAAAGCAATAAGAGGACTTCAGATAAAGAAATATCAGTATAAACTTAAAGCATTTGCAGATGATTTGGTTTTGTTTCTGGATGATCCTCTCAGCAGTATTCAAAGGTTGATGGATATTGTTCAAGAATACGGAGAATTTTCTGGATTCAAGGTAAACAAGGAAAAAACAGTGCTTATAACAAAAAACATGAGGGAGAAAGAAGAGAAGGAACTGAGCATTTAACAGGTTTTAGTAAAGGCCAAAAAGCAAAATATCTGGGTGTCTGGATTACAAAAAGAAATAATGAACTATTTCAGAATAATTATGAAAAAAAATGGAAAGAGATAATCAAGGATTTGGAGAAATGGACTAAATGTGACTATCTTTGATGGGAAGAGTGGCAGTTATAAAAATGAACATACTTCCAAAGATGAATTACCTTTTCCAAAATCTCCCTATTATTACAAATACTAAGCCTTTTATACAATGGAAGAGAATTTAACTAAATTTATATGGCAAGGGAAAAACCCAAGAAAAAAATGGAATATCATGACAGACTCAATAAGAAGAGGAGGGTTGGGTCTACTGGATTTACAGATATATTTCAAGGCAGCGGCATTTACTTGGATAAAAGACTGGATGAATCTTCAAAATATGAGAATATTGACATTAGAAGGAGGTGATTTAAGGATGAGTTGGCATGCCTATATGTTCTATGGGAAAGCTGCGGTTGACAAAGACTTTGTTCACCATTTTGTAAGAAAATCACTACTTAAAATATGGACTGACTACAAGAATAAGAACATTAGACAACTACCTTCATGAGTCTCCCCTCAAGAAGCCTTTTTTGGAAGATGGTCTGATTCAGATAAGTGGCTGTGTTATGACAACATATTAGAAAAGACAAATCTGAATCTTTCTAAGATGAAATCAAGAGAAAAATTGGAATTAGAAGGAATAAAGTTAAACTGGTTCCCTTACAGACAGTTAACTGAGAGATTCCAGATGGATGTGAAAACTTATGGAATAGAACAAAAAGAGCAAGGAAGAATGCTGAAGTTACTGTGGGAAAACCCGCTTCATTTATTATCACATGTATATCAGGAGATTTTAAATCAAGAAAGAGAAGATGAGACTGTCAAATCAGCAATGATATTGTGGGCTCAAAATCTTGGACATCCAATTCAATTAGAGCACTGGGAACAGAGCTGGCAACGGACACAAAAATTAACTGCAGCTCAGAACAGAAAAGAGAACTATTACAAGTTTTTTCATAGATGGTACATGACACCAGAAAAATTAAAGAAGATATATAATACGGGAACAGGTCAGTGTTGGAAGTGTCAGGAGAATGTTGGAACACTATTTCATATGTGGTGGTCATGTCCTAAGGCTAAAAAATATTGGAATGATATACATAATATGATATGTAAAATACTGAGGGTTCAAATTGATAAGAAACCTGAACTGTACTTATTAAATATGACACATGTGTTAGATGGAACTGTTGCAAAGAAATATTGGCGACTAATGCTGTATATGATTATGACAGCCCGTATTGAATATGCAAGGCTATGGAAAACTGAGGAGATACCTACAATAGAGCAATGGTGGGCAACTTTTATTGAAAATTGGAATGCAGATATAGTCTCTCAGAGATTAAAAGGAAAATCAGATGATGACATTAACAGAGAATGGCAAATTGTTCTGGAAATGGGTTGGGTGTTGACAGGTAATAATTCTTAATTCATGGTAGCATGAATAGTTAGAAGTAAAAATCAGTGGAATATCATCGAACATGTAAAGTAGGGTCGAAGAGCAGGATCTATCTTGTATGTTAACAAATACAATGTGATGCATAATGTTGATATGTCAATGAAATAACATTATTGAAATCCAGAGAGGAGTGGAAGATAGCGGTAATAGTTCGGTAAAATGTACAATGAGAAATGTTGTTTTATATGATGTAATCACAATAAAATTAAGTAAAAAAACTCAAGTTTTTGATTGGCTGCATAGATTAATGCTTTCTGAACTACTGTACTCCATACTGTTTTAGATATTCTGTTTTAGCTTTTACTATAAGCTGCTTTGAGTCCTATTTGGCAGAAAAGCAGAGTATAAAACTAATGAATAAAACTGAATGAATGAATGCATGAATGAATACCTCTAGTTTCCAGGAATGGTTTGCTTTCAGGCAGCTGGTGCGGGGGTCGGTGTT
The DNA here is from genome assembly GCA_948472985.1 of Iguana delicatissima. Taxonomy (NCBI): domain Eukaryota; kingdom Metazoa; phylum Chordata; class Lepidosauria; order Squamata; family Iguanidae; genus Iguana; species Iguana delicatissima. The sequence goes on along the minus strand of CAOKZL010001216.1, from coordinate 282,595 downwards.
GGTGGTTAGTAAAGTGATGGTTCCACACGCAGGCCATTTCTGCACTAGGCTGTTATAGCGCGATGATTCCACTTTCAACCTCCTACGGAATCCTGGGGTTTGCAGTTTAGGGAGGGGCTGACCGGCCGCTCCCTAAACTGCAAACCCCAGGATTCCATAGGGGGTTGAAAGTGGAATCATTGCGCTGTAACAGCCTAGTGCGGAAATGATGTCTGTTTTAATTCAATGTTAATGGAGTTGTCCAAGGTTCTAACCCTGTTTTGAAGATATAGTTCAGGACTTTGAAGAGCTTCTCCAGAATTTACACTAAAAGCCAGAATGTATTTACCACCCCAGTGACATGGAAGCTACAGCCACTATTGCCTGACAGGTTTTCCAGAGAAACATAATCATTTGCTATCTGAAGCAGAACAGTAAACAGTGGTCACTGTCGCCTCAAGTCAAGCCAGACAACTTAAACCAGACAAATTATTTTGCTACTTGAGGCAGGTACCTCTCTCAATCCCTGGCAATAGCAGTGTAATAATAACTAAGTAACTAAGAATTTGCTGCCTTTGCATGACATCCAAGATCTGTTTTTTTGTCCAAGAATCATGCCCTGAGCCTCAAGTGTCAACAGTCAGATCTAGCACAATCCAGAATCTAGCTTGGCAAGAAGAAGGCCTTTTTTAAAATACCATATTGCTGAGAACTCCTTAAAGAGAATAAGGATAGAACTCTTTGATAGGGAGACAATCCAAGCTTACTCCTAAGATCCTTTCCCACCCCCCTTTGCTCTTCTCCACTTCAGTGTGCACAGATTCCCAACTGTGACCTGGAAAAGAACGAAGCCAAAGCTGACTGACTTCTTTACACCTCCATGTAATGATCACATCACTCTTTCAATCCACACTACCTAGCACTGAACTCTGGACAAGTTGTTAGGTTGCTGAAACTGACTAAAGGGTTCAGTGTGTGACTTAGGCCCTTTCCACACGTTCCGTGGAATTTGCGCTGCGACACTTCCACGTGGTTTTTTTTTGTCCGTGCTACCGCGGACATATTGTACAATGGTCTATTGCTATTTCCACACGTTCTGTGGAATTCGCGCAGCGGATGTGATTGGCAGCTCTTTTTTAAAAAAATGGCCCCGTGCGTCATGACGTGCGTGCTCACGTCATGCCCCACAGTTCCTCCCATGATGACTCCCTCCTTCCATTCCTCCTGCTATCCGTAAAATAAACCGTGTCAATTTTTTATTTTCGCGCCCTATCTCGGGGGAATGGTTTTCGCGCCATAGCTGGGTGGAGTGCAGTTTTTCTCCCTATCTCTGGTGGGTTCTCGTGCCCATTTTCTGCTTTTATCTTTCTCTGTGACCGATGGAGGAAGAGGTGTTTCCTGAAGTTGAACGGCCCATTTTAGCTGTATTCTGGCTTCTTGGAGTTGTGCTGGCTGAACTGGAACATCTATGGGCTTAAGACCGCGCGAGGAGGCGCCGGCGATTGGCCTTTTATTGGTAATGCTGCAGAGGATTTAAGCTTTTCTGTGCCGCTGCTTGGAGGCTTCTCGCGGCGCGTTCCAACTGCTGAAGCTGTCCATGCCTACAGCCCGCCCTCCGATTACATCATGCAAGAATCAGCATGGTATGAGGGGGAAAAAACACCTTTTCCCCGTTTTTTAAAAAACCCGCGCGCTGACTGTTGGCGACTTAACCGGGCGGATTAAGGTGTGGAGCTTGCCAATTATGTACGAGCTAGTGCACTCGAACATGTGGGCGATGTCCATCAGAGCTCGCGCTGCCCATTTTATTTACCCCGTGTGGAAAAGGCCTTAGAGTGCATTCTTTAAACTAGGAGTCAGGGGGCCAATTTTCTGCCCCTGTGGTCCTCTGGAGGGGTCTCACAGACTGCCAAAAATAACTAAGAAAACAACCACAGCTCTCCAGTTCTGACTTTGAAAAACTGCGTGAGTGTGTGTGTGTGTGTGTGTGTGTGTGTGTTGAATAATGCAGGGGGAAGGCTGCAACAGATTTAAAAGGTGGATGGCAGCTCCTGAAGGCTTCTGGAGAGGAACAATCTGTCCCCTCTCTCACTGTCTGTCTCTCTGTCTCTCTCTCTCTTTTGAGAGAGGACAAAAGAAGGGAATTCCAAGGAATCTGGATGGGTCAAGAGAGATAACAACAGCCTTGGAGAATGCACACAGCCCCAGGCCTGCTCTTTGCCGACGCTTGCTCAAAACTGTCAAAGGAAACTATGATTTCACCATCTGTGACACCTCCCACCCCATTTATCATTGTGGTTTTTTTAAATCTGATAAATCATTTTTTTTTCCATATTAGATTACAGGTATCATTTTAAAACTGGAGTGGGAGACCACCTGAGATGTTGGTAGGCCACAGTGCCCATCATCTCTCACCACTGGCAATGCTATTTAGGGCTAAGAGCAGCTGCAGTACAAAAACATTAAGATTTCCCTGTCTTGTTTCCAAACAATATGAGTGCACCAGTATTGTATGCTGTGTCTGAGTAAGAACCTCCAAATTCATCCCAGAGTTTCATTTGAGTTGAACTTCAGAAAGAACACTAATGCTATCTGATGCTTTTGCAGACTTAATTGATTTTTGGTAGGTATTTATGGCTATGGAAAACAGGCTCCTGAAGACCCAGACCATTGAGCTGAAATAAGGAAGAAAATTGGTGTCACATTAAAGAAAGCCATACAGAATCAATTCACTAAATGTGCATGGATTTTTTTTTTAATTTTCCAAGAAAAATCGTAATTATATAAAACCCTTGTAATATCTCAATGGAAGTGTAGTCCAGAGCAATATATTCAAGTTCACCACAAACGGGCATGTCAGCTACCAATGCTGATTCCAAAGATGTGTACAGACTCTGGCTTTTGAGTACCCTCTAGGCAGTAATGTAGAACATTGTGCACCAATTTTTTAATGTATATCTTGCATTAGTCACAAGTCACTCCTTCACATGTAGACTATGTTACTAGACACTAATAGTACAAGTTAACATCAATCAATCTAAAGCTGGAAAAAAAGTCTAACTTTCCACAAATTACTTCTAGGGTGACATATTAATTTAAATGAAGTCAAGACCTATATACCTCTCGGTTTTCTCTACAATTGCAGTGTTTAAATCCAAAGTATATTTCATATCTGTTCTAAAAAAATTGCTTAAAGAAAAAAAATACATGTTACCTTTTTCAGTTAGGAATGCAGAAAGTATTACCCTGCTGCTTGCTTGGCAGGTCTGAAGTGAACTGAATGAATGTAATTATTTCAACACATATGAAGCCAGTTTTCAGTGCTGTCACATTTTTAGTTAGTTTGATCAAGAAAAAGAAGCCTGCAGCTAAGGCTAGCTTGATTTTAAGTATTTCTCATTAAGTTTTGTTGGACAAAATAAACAGATTGCAAGTAGAGGGGAGCAAATCCTGTATCTTATCTAGCTACTAATATTTAGAGCATTTTTTGTTTACCTGCCCCGGTCCTGAATACAGCTTTTTTTTTTTAAGGGTGTGGAAGTGACCATTCCATCTCTTCATAAAGCTCTTCAGTTTGGGGGGGCAGAAAGGATCAGGTTTGGAAAAACAGGCTTTGACCTGTTCCCTGTTCTACCTAAAGCAATGGCCTCAGTGAGGGATGGAGAGTTGGGAATTGCAAAAAAAAAAGTGAGGGAGTGAAATGGGAAGATGCTAACACTCTCCTTTTCTCACAAACCCATCAAGCTTGATTGGTCTTGAAGTGGGTGTCTTGTGGCTGAAGCAGGAGGAGGTAATCTTCCCTTTGCATTTTAGGGTGATGCACCTCCCCTTAGTTCAGTGGTTCTCAACCTGTGGGTCCCCAGATGTTTGTGGACTTCAGGTCCCAGAAGCCCCAGCCACTATGGTCAATGCTCAGGGCTTCTGGGAGCTGAAGTCCAAAAACATCTGGGGACCCACAGGTTGAGAACCACTGCCTTAGTTGGTGAGATTCCACTGGACCTTGAGCTAGTAACATAAAAATTCTGTTGCTAAGCGTTGCTAAGTCAGAACAAATACGAGCTAATCTAGCTTTTTGCTTCTGACCGGTGGCCAGCTGGCTGCTTGCTTTTGGAAGCTCACAAACAGGACATGAAAATGATGTGGCTTCTAATTTTTGTTTGCTTGCTTTCTTGTTTGTTTTTGTTTCTTTTCTGCCTCCAGTGCTTACAGCATCTGAAAATCAAGATTGCATTGTAGCTGTTACGACCAGTTTCTGTAGATAAACTCATTCTTCATAAATATGTGTGAGCCTGTAAAAATCAGTTCATTACATCTTGTCATACTTCCATGTGACACACTTTCATAAGTGAATTTTCCAGCCAAATTACTCAACTGATCCTGAGTGACTTCAACCCAATAGAATTATTCAGAATTATGACAAAATGTTTTACTTTGGCTCTGAAACAGAAGCCTTTTTAGAACTTGCTGTGGAAACTTAAGTAATTTGAGGTGATTTCTGTAATTGTTTCCAAACAGAGAGGGATTAGTGAAGATGTCACCAAACCGTTAGGAGGCCTTTCTAGTCTTTCATCCTGCCCCAGTCAGAGGTAACCCACATAGGTCCCTGTTTGCCTGGCCTAAGACAAATATATCTTGGCTGAATACTTATTGCTGTGCACCTCAATGAATCAGTAGAAATTGTTCACAGATAGGTGAGAAGAAAATAAAATGGAGAAGTACATAAGCTCCCACTATATACTTTAAAGTATTTTGAGTGCTGCTAAGAATTGAATTCGAAATTTTTGATTATTGTACAATAGTGAGCAAGTGAGCGAGCATACTACAACCAATAAAATACATATCTGAGAAATTGATAACCAAAAATAAAGCAAAATTTTAACTGATTCCATCTTTATATGTTCAGGTATTGGAATTTCATTCTTTTGTTTTTAAATCTAATAATCAATTGAGTTTAAATGGTCTTCCTGAAATGTATTAAATCTTGACATTGCTCACTTCTGAAAATATTTAGCTTGCTTCATTTTTAAAAATAATATTTTTTATTCAAAAATACAAACTAAGCCTTAGTCTTTCTTCTATACTGGTCATATATTTCAAAAGAAATACTTATGAATTAGAGAAGGAGTACACACTAACCAGAAGTTTTTTCTTTTCTCTCTTTTTTTTAAAGTCAAAATTAATGCATGGAAATAAGAAAAATGTAGACATGAAATGCAACCATATGCCCAGAGACAAATAGCCTCTTTTCCCAAAGTGATTAAGAGAGAGAGTTCTTCAGACTTTTTAATACTTTTAGGAGCTTGTCATTAATACAGACACACACACATACGCACACACACACACAGAGAGAGAATTTATTTATTTATTTAGGGGGTGCAGGGGACCCCAAAAATCACATTGGAGCAATTTGCAGTTTACAAGCTACATGATGCCCAGACCTGATGTATACACATCTGTGTGTACATTGTATGTATGTATATATGCACTTGTGAACAACAGGGATTTGAGATGACAGACACATCCCCCACTGTAATCACTACTGAGAACCTGTATATTTGAGAGGTCCATTTCCTCTTTGCAGCCCAAAGGTGCTTTAAAACAGGCCAATAAGAAAACAAGAACTGCCTTGCTGTGTTAGATTGAGATCTCTCTAGTACAGTAACCAGCCAGGTACATTACAAAATTAGCTACTGTGATTGCCACTCACTAACTCCATTAGTAGGAATCTCTATGATGCTTTGCAGAAGGATTGTAATTGTGTGACAGGGACTCAACCCACCAAAATTAGTAAGCCTTGAAGATTTACAGCAACTTGTGCAGACAAGTCATTTATTGGTAAAAACTCTCACTTTTCCACTTGCAAATCTGGCTCCCAGGCGAGAATATTCTGCCTCATCTGTATGTGGAAGCATTTCCAGTCAACTCAAGGAAGTTGTAGAACTGAAAAGAGAAGTAAATTAATAACCTGTTTAAAAGTCAAGTGTATTTATTATATGACGTACATAAAAAAGTTTTGATCCCATTGTATTGTGTATTCCCATGTATTGTGTAATTCATGGGTCCAAGCATGCTGAGTTTAATAGGCACAGAGGATACTTAAGCATTCATTCACATGTAACTGTAGACTCCTGACACCATTTTTATACTACTTGTACAATACGTTTGTGAATTCTACAGATCCGTTTAGGAAGATACAAAATACTACATGTCTAAATCATCAACTGTTGCATTTCACCATGCCCTGTCATTTGCTTTAGTGCAAAGTGATTGTTAATTGGGTGGCTGTGTAGAACTTGACTGTCCTGTGAAATGAATTACATTTTCACATATTAGGAAACATCTCAGTTGTTCCGATATAGACATACATGCATGTGTACAATGAGTTCAAATTTAGATTACCAGAACACCATCTAAACAATTATGGCAAGAAATATTTAAGAGGAGGCTAGATACTTGGCTTTGTCAGTCATATGACCCAAGTCCTGAACATTTAGTTGTGAAGGTATCACTAATGATGTGCTAGTTCTCAAGGATGTATCAGAGTGCTGCAGCTAACACCTGACAATATCGCTCACTCCAGTGGTGGCACACTTTGGCTGCTTAGTGCAAAAATCTGTAATGAAAGAAATCTTAAGAGAAACCAAAGAGTGTGTTTACATTAATATGGGAAGTTCATCAACACAACATCAGAAAAGAAACATTTTCAAAAGAGCATTTAACATGTTTGGATTTTTTTTTTTAGTTCTGTTTTCTCCGTGGCCATTTTTTTTGAAGTCTTAGTGCCATTACAGTATAAAAGCTTGCCCTATGCAAAAATATCTGGGCATCCAACAGATACCGCAGGCCATCGTCCTGTCTTGTGGGTTCAGTGGTGTGTAGTTTTTGTACTTTTTTCTTCTTTGCCCTGTATCTTAAGAAAAATTACTATACTAGAAATAGTAGACTTAAGCAATTGACTGGATTTGATGATTTGGGTCATTGATTTCTTATCTCAGAATTGGCATATTGTTTATTTATTCCCAGATCCCTTCTTTGAACTGTCCTAAATATTTTGCTGCTCATGAGACCTTGCTGCTTGCAGTATATATACGCAATATATATAAATTACTTTGTACTTTGTGCTTTCTTAATTTTTTGTAGATTACATATAATGTTTCTTCATTTATTTTCCTTCTGTCTTTGAAAATCCTGACTCGTGCCTCATATTTTCTTGGTTTCCAAGCATTAGTCTTATGGATGTAATGAATTCTAATCAATTTGATTTTAATTCAGTCCAGTCAGTTGAGAGTGAAATTCTAAAGATTTCCAATTGATTGTCCTGGACAGATCTCGTCTCCATTTTTCTTATTCCTGTGGTTGAAGAGAACAGAGTGATCAATATTAGTAGCATCATACATCATACTCTGCTGATCGTTCTGTCCTTGTATTATTTCCCTCTTGGACTCCTGTGGCTTAACAGTACTGTCACACTACACTCTTATAGCACTATTATTCCACTTTAACTGCCATGACAACATTCTGTGGAATTCTGGGATTTGTGGTTTGGTGAGGTCCAACAGCATTCTGGCTGAGAATTCTCAATGCCTTTCCCCAAACTGCAAATCCTGGGATTCTATGGCAGTTAAAGTGGAGTAATAGTACTATAATAGTGTAGTGTGATAAGGTCCATTATCTGTTCCTAGTGACTCTCTACCTGATTCTTTCTTAAGTCAGGAGCCATTCCCTCTCAGTTTCTTCTGATAATTTTATTGCTTTACTTTCTCCCAGTCCTTGGAGAGAGATCCTGCTGGATGCATTGCTTTGTCATCTGGTGGTTACCCTCTCTTTCTCAACATTTTCAGTCTTGTTCACCATCGTGGCTACATTTTACAACCACATTTAATTTCTTATCTTTGATCTTCCCATTCTGTTCAATGCTAAACCTTTTCCTAGAACTGTCACCCCAATATATTCTCCTAAATAGCTTATCATATTTTCTGTTTGAATCCAGAAGTGGTAAAGTCCTCTTTTTGTTGCAAGTTTTTCATATGTTTTTGTCACTTTTCAGAATGCCATTCAACATGCATCCCTTCATGCAACTCTTTCCCTTTCCTGGCCCGTTCTTCGAAGACCCAATTCAATTTTGTTGTTACCGTAGTTTTTCAGATTTTCTAGAATACTTTTTTTTCTTTTTCTGCAGCAGTCACTTAAACCTTCATTCATGTCATGGTGATCTCGTACCTTGACTGCAACAATCTTCAATCTTCACATTTGTCAGATATTGTTAAATTTTTGTAATTGTATAACAATTTGTAATTGTTATGTTAAAAATATCACAACATACTGAACTTGGGTTGTTGCTAGGTACATGGGCTTTGGGATTAATTTCTTTCAGCTCTTTCAGTACATTTATGGGGTGAGTGGAATAAGGATTACTTCTGAGAGATGTTTATTGCTTACAGAGTAACAGTAAAATAAATGGCAAGCATGTGGCACAAATTCAGGAAAAGTAATATGTGGTCTTCTCTTTGTTCAGCTGGCTTTTGCTTAAACAACTTGTTGTAACAAAGATGTTTGTACATGGATTGAGAGTCAAGATACAGCAGTCTTGTGATTTGTTGTAGCACAAAACCTAGACTCATAAACTTACCACACAATTTTCAGTGTACTGTCTCTTCTGTCAGTATGCAAAGAGTACCATTCAAAAATTCAGCTAGCTCCTTTCTACAACTTGAGGATTAGTACTACTATGGTATTAAAATTCAGCTGAAAAGAAAACAAATCTGTGCTGCACATTTACAATGTTAAACCTATCTTGACATTTTAATTCATTTTGCAATCTTGTTTGGCTTATACAGGTACTTTCTTTCCAGATTATGATAAAGCCTGTGTGCTTGTCAGGATTTCGCAAATATGCAAAAATACCTATCCAGCTGGTCTTAGCCACACGGTTAGCAATCTTCATACATCACGTGTACTGCAGCCAGGAGAACACCCCTATCAGAACTGGCTTCCACATGGCTCAATGGCTGCATGAAGAGAATTTTCCAAGTGGTGCTTAATGCATCCCATTTTTTTGTCACATAGGAAGATGAAAGAGGATGCATGAATCATTTGCACTGCTTTTGCTTCCACTTCCTTATGTATTTCCCACCTAAGGCTCTTGAAACCATTGTTGATATTTAATTCTCAAGATTAACAAACTGAACATGTTTAAGTTCGATGGCATATATTTCTACATAGTTTCCAGAATACTAACAATAAAAAATGGTAGCTTCTATTTCCAAAAGAATGGCTTCATATAATATTTTCCCAGAGCTCAAAAAAGTGACTTTTTAAAATAAAAACTCCCATCATCTTCTCATGGCCATACTGCGCAGTAGAATCTGAGAGTTATAGTCTTAAAAAGTCACTTTTCCAGAGCACCACCTTTTGCCTAATGTGAGATTAAGGCTATTTCCGCACTAACCTGTTATAGAGCTATTATTCTGCTTTCAGCGTCCTATGGAATCCTGAGGTTTGCAGTTTAGGGAGGGGCTTTTGAAGCCTGTCCCTAAACTGCAAACCTCAGGATTCCATAGGATGTTGAAAGCAGAATGATAGTGCAATAACAGGCTAGTGCGGAAATGGCCTAAGATAGGGTGGCCTATTGTGTCAGTAGGCCTGCCGTCACTTTCTCTAGAGACCCATCTCCAACATCTCACAGATGTATTCACTAGTATAGCATAAAATTTTGTTTCTGCCATGTTTTACATATTCTCTCCCTGACCTGCATTTGGAGGTCATGTTCACAAAAAGCATATATATTCAAGTACATTCAGTTAACTAGGTAATCAAATATTTTAAGTCTAGGGTTGAATTGATGAATGAATGGCCTCTACTTCTAGATAGTGCCTTTGCCCAATTTTGGGGAATATGTGGCCCACATCTTACCCACTCAAAAGCTTGTTCAGTCATCTCTGCGTGGTGTGTGGAAGCCTTTTCCAACCAACCCACTTGTATGCACCTAAACTTGGATGTAACCCATAGTTCTTTCCTTGTTCTTTCCTTGTTTTCTTTCTATGATAGAAGCAGGCATGCTTTGATTAGCCAGATGGGTTGTATCATTCAGGGTCACTTGAATGCGATACACACACAAACACACACACACGTATATACAAACATGCACATTAACTTTGATAAACTAAAGCAGTTAGATTTATTCATCAATATATTTTCATTCTTTCATACAAACTCATAAGTTAGTTTTGCTCTCTGTGTTGGTTATTTATATCTTTGGGAACTTTTTGATTTGAGAAAAAGGAATTCATAAAAATCATGTGTATTTGAACACAGGCCATTTTCTGTGTATGCTAATCAATACATATTAATCATCTGGTGTTCCTTCTTGCTAATTTTTGTGACAGAGCACAGTGTCTCCACTGCGGTCTACAGATACTTGCCAGCCTCCAACTCATCAGGAAGGTAAACAGTTGAAGACCCAGCAAGAAAGTGAGCAAATGTTTCCCAAGGTAAGTGAGAAAACCTCAGGACTCCGTACCCCTCGAGAGAGCTAGATTGAAGATTACGGGGACGGGATTATGGGGCTGCTGGAAATCTGATGCTGTTTTAATTCTAAACTATTAATTTTCTAGCTATTCCCCCAGCATTAAGAACAGTCCAATGAAATCCCTGAAATCCCAAACTTTACTATGGCAACAAATTTAGGGTTTTGCAAATTACTTTGCACAGAGAAGGTATAAGAAAGAGCGGTTAATATTTTTATCCATGATTCCCTCTGCCCTCCAGATCATCTTTGATGTGAATTGATCAAAACCTCTGATCCAATAAGAAGTGACAAGGCTTTAGGATTGCTTTGGAGACTACTGCTTGCTACAGAATTTAATCTGAAGCTGTCTCTTAAATTCCTCTTTATTTAGGCTTCTAGCTCTTTCTGTTCCATGGTCATATCATGCTGTGGCTTCACCTGGCCCACTGCTGGCTGTGGGTGAGGGAATCTAGCATGAGGTGTTTAACCTGGCTAGCTAACTTCTCATAATGACCAAAAGAAATACCGGGTTTCATGAGGTTACTTGAATTTGCCATGTTGCTTCTTCGTACTACTAGCATAGTGGAGTAGTTAGACTAGGACTGAGAAGAAGCCATTTGAATCCCACTTGGCTTTGAAGCTCACTGGGTCATGTGAAGATAACCCACCTCACAGAGTTCATGTGAAGGTGAACACTGGAATGAGGAACATGTATGTTGCCTTGGCCTCCTGAAGTAAAGATGGGGTGTAACTGTAAGAAACAGAAATGAATAAATTAACCATATCCAGATGAAATTTTATTAATTAAATGGTTTAAAATGAAGCAACCACAAAAAAATTCAAAAACTTTGAAATATTTTTATCTTGAAAATGCAGGAAAACCTCATTAGTATGGCTCTTGCCAATTTAGATTTTTCTCTTATTCTTAGCATGCCTGGTTGATGCTACTATGCGCTTATGTCCCTTTTTTTTATTTCCAACGCTGCTCTTTTCCCCTCAAATGTCCCGAACAGTCCAGTTTCTATAGATCTAGGCTTTCCTTCCTCCCGCACGCAACGGGTACAGTGATTTAAAGCTCACTTTATTCTCTGGAAACTAATAGTATTAGCTGTTGTTGTGTGCCTTTAAGTCACTTCCAACTTATGGTGACCTTAAGGTGAACCTTTCACTAGATTTCAGTGGTAAGATTTGTTCACAGGGGGTTTGCCTTCCGCTGTGGCCGAGAAAGTATGGTTTGCCCAAGGTCATCCAGTGAGTTTCCATGGCCAAGAAGGGATTCGTTTCCAGAGTCCTAGTTCAATGCTCAAATTACTACACCATGTCAGCTCTCTGCAGAAAGTATAGCTCTGTTCAGTGTACTAAAACTGAGAAAGGAAACGTAAAGACTGTACTTATTGATCCTTCTCCTGATCTCACGTGTCTGATGACTGGAGGAGGCTTCTGTGTGCATTCACAGAACATACAGCATTTGGGATAGCACTGATAAGCATAAATTTTCCCACTGCTCCCACGCACACACGCACAAGCACACGCGTACGCACACACACACACACACACACACACACATTTAATATACACAGAAAGCTGGTTTAAAGAGGGTTCTAAACAAACTTAATTGTAATTTTGGCTTTGTCAGGGAACAGCTATTTAAATAATAGCCACTGCCTGACTTTCAGTTTAGTCTTCCAAACTTAATCGTACTACTAAACATTTGATAGCCAGTCTGTCAGTGTCTATTTTTCATAGTTAATCAGGCTAAATTAGTAACGTGAAAGGAATAAAGAAATTCTTCTTTGCCCATTCCAGATATTATTGCCTTTTTGCCTAGAGACAAGTATTATTCACCAGGAGTGAGTAGGAAAAGTCTACACTAGCTAAATAAATGTTTCTGATGGAGTCTATAGATTTTTAATGGCTCATTATCAATCTTCTTCAGTCAGTCAATCTTCTTCAGTTGGGACTTCAGTGTTAGTCCCAACTAAAGTACACTTGTTGAATCAATAGAACTAACTTAGGAGTTGGCTAACCAAGTCCCTGTTGATTCAATGAGTGTGCTCCATTTGGGAATAACAGTTGAATTTAGATTATTGGTATTATTTATTTTCTAATAATGACCAGAGATGAGTAGTTGCACATAATTCTTTCTCCAAAGAATTTGAACAAAATAGTTTTTTTTTAAATGAGGAATCAGTAATATTATTAGAGGATATTATTTTACTACAAACCTGACCAAAATAAATCACTTATTGCAACAGCCTGTATATGAGGCACAAAGTTTACCACCTTTTGGCAGAGAGGAGTGATGGTAGTTCAAGACTAAGATTTTGTTTCTCACAAGTCAGCATTAACATTTAGCTGCTCAGATGAAAGGAAGATCATTACTGGTTCTCAGAGTTTGGGTAAATAAGGGCAAGGCAGTCAAAGACGCTGTCTCGTGATAATATTTTACTTTTTTTTTGGACATTTCAGAATTAAATTTGCAACATTTTACAGCAAGGAAGAGTTGGAGAAGCCAATTTTCTATTTACAATATAGCCCCCCTTCTTTCTAATCTATCTGCTCTGAGGGCCAAACCTTAGAATAACTACCGTTCCTCATGGAAGAAGTTTCCTTTTTCTTTTGTAAACATAAATAATACATTTTCTGCTCTCCAGCTGTGCATCACACTGTCAAATTTATGAAATATAAAATACCAATTTACATTCTAAGTCAAAGCAAGATTAGTGTGCAAAAAAGATCCATACCGCAATGTAAAACATACATTGGTTTGAATCAAAGGTTCTCTTTAGTGGAGCTATACTCATGTTATAGTCTTGATGGCTGCAGGAGGAAATAACCTTTGCTAGTTACTACTTCTCCCCTCCAGCCTACTGAAAAGCTACTCTTGGGAATAGGCAGACCCTCTGGAACTGTGAAAAATGTCATGGTTCTTTCTGCAGTAGCAGCTTCGACTTCAGTCTGTTTCACAAATACCAGGAACCCTCCCATTCATGGTAGAACAACCTTGGATCCAACTCATAATAAACAGTTTCTATGTTCACATATTTTAGCATATGATCTCATCCCCAAGTTATGATCCTTACATTATAGTAGTTGGACTGCTAGAATCACTGTTAAATTCTGCTGTGCCAGTAGAAGATGTTACTGTAATGTCAGGGCCAGAGGCGTATCAAGGCTGGGGCAACTGGGGTACAAGCCCCAGATGCCAATGCCAGGGGGTATCAAAAAGTGGGATCCCCCCAGTCCCCTGCCCGGACCTGGCTTGCTGCTGCTGCTTGCTGCCACCACCTCACCCCGTCTGCCACAGCCTCACCCTCTGCCGGGGTCCTCCCAAGTGGGAGGCAGCAGTGGCAGCAGCAGCAGCTCTCCTGCCCACTGCCCATCATGGCCCCAGCCCCCTGCTGCTACTGCTCCGCCCCCGCCTACTGCAGCCCTGCCGTCACCTGCCACCACCCCACTGCTACCCCACCTCTGCCCACTGTGGTCCCACCCCCGCTGTGGTCCTTCTTGGCTGGAGGACAGTGGCAGCAGCAGCCCCCCCACCAGCTGCCATCCCCCCGCCTCACCTGCTCCCACCCTGCCCCTTGCCCCCTCTGGGGTCCTTCCTGGTCCAGTGCGGGGGGAGGTGGTGGTGGCAGCACCTAGGGGTGAAATTTCCAGGCTTGCCATAGGTGCTGGTAAGCCTAGATAAGCCACTGGTCAGGGTACACAATGCTGCTATAACAGCACCACTAGCAGTGCATTGGCAGTATAAGGGACAAGAATAGGATGAGCTGAAAGCTTGGCATATCAAAGCTTGCCCATGTTCAGTTACAATCTATTGAGATAATTTAATCCTAATGCACCATTAACTAGATCTATTTGTTGTGATATTTTATATTTTGATTTAGAATTTAGGGTCTATATGAAATTTGTATGTTATGGCCAAAGTTGAGTATATTTAATCTCTTTGTTGTTTATTGGAAAGGGGAAGCCATTATTAAATGTCTCCCATTTAAAAGTGCTTGATTTGGGCAGCACTATGCCCATGGTTATTAACCTTATGCTTAGTAGAATATGTATATTTCACTGATAGATCATATAAGCAAAAAATGCAAAATAAATGAAGTAATTATGGGAGAGAGTTAAATTGTGTGGATTATTCCTTCAAAATTATATGGTAGAATCATGAGAGGGAACTGCATGTTTAATATTCCTCCAGTAAAAGGAAACAAGCCCCATGAACAGAATAAGCTAGAATGTCAAGGAGAAGCAGTATAGCTTAATCCACTTCCTGGTATAATATTTCCCAAATGTGAATAGAGTCCATTTATTTTACAGGGGAACTATTCAGAAATGTTGTCTACCTTGCATTCTGCAGTGATACAGAACTAGGATATCTGTATCGTGTGATTTTTTTTTTCTGATTGCATAGCAATTAGAATTCATATACAGTGGGGCTCTCGGTATCCACTAGGATTTAGTTCCAGGATTCCCTGTGGATACCAAAATTTGTGGATGTTCAACTACCATTATGTACAATGGTGTAGTAAAATGGTGTCACTTATAATAAAAAGGCAACATCAAATATTTTTTTGGATTTTTTTTAATATTTTCAAGCCATAGTTGGTTGAATCTGTGGATACAGAACCTGTGGATATGGAGGGCCAACTAATTTCATTTATGTGAGGCCCCACTGCAGTAGTAGCAGCAGTGGCAGATTTGAATAACTTACATAAAAGTGGATTGTGTGTCAGATACACAAGAGATGTGCTATAGATTGTGATCTATATCGTGCTACTCATTACTTATGCATCACATATCAGTATAAAACAGTCATGAAGTCTAGATGGAAGATATGTATGATGTATTAATTTATTGTGAGAAAGGGATTCATAGCAATGTTTGTAGTAACAATTTAGATCCTTTGGTACAACGTTATTCAGGCTTTAGGAAGTACCAAATTTCAAATATCCTTTTATATCATGTTATAGTAGGAGAAGATAGAGCCTTAGCTCCAGTTAGCTTGGCCAGTGATCGGGAAGCATGGTAGTTGTAGGCCAAAGCTATTGGAGGATCAGTGGTTCTCCAAGTATTATGCTATTCTTTTGTGTGTTATTCTGAAGACTAAGTGTAAAATGTATGCCTCTCCATACAACAATAATATAGATGCTAGTAACACAGAGAGTAGTCTTGTGCAATTGTTAAATAATTGCCTCATGACCTAGTAGTGAACTATGTCATTTGCACATTTGTTTGGTTTTTATATGTGGTGCATGTTGGTATGTTTGGTCTGCCTTCGTCAGTATTAAAGCTATTTTTAAAAGGAAGAAGATCTTGCTGTATAAATGTGTAGTAGGCAGGTGGAGCCTGTAGGTAATGTTGGATGGATATGTGCACAATCATACTTGTTAAAAAGCTGTGAAAATGGTGAAGGATCATTTGGACATTAGGGACATTGTGGCAAGACTAACACCTTTTTATTAGGTAGGGGATAAGATCTGGACTATACTACCCCTGGTTTTTGCTACTTTTTTTGTACAAACCATGATGGCAAGGGAGAATCAGCTGGGGCAAATGTGCTCTTACAGAAAGTGTGGAGAGTATCGAGCTTATAACTACAAGCTGTCTTTGTCCAGTTTATGCAGCACTGTCCAGCATAATGAAGGTGTGGTCTAGATTTCAGTTCACAAGACTATATTGTAATTGGCAAGTTGATGCAAACTGAGGAGAGTGGCTGTATTCCACAGTCCTCCACTGAGAGCTGGGTGTAGTCACTGGCGGGGAAGAGGCACTACAGACTGCCAAAGAATGTGAGAGGAGAGAGACTCTTTGCCTGCCAGAGTTAGAAACAGATCAGTTCTGGACAGAGCTTAGATTAGTCACTTTTTTGAACTATAGCTCCCAGAACTTTTAAGAGGGTTACTTAGTCCCCAAAAAGTCACTTTTGTCACTTGTTTGATTTAACTAACAGAAGATATATTTAGTGAACATGAGTTAAATAATGTTAAATGATTTGGGATTTTCCTACCCAGGGGAAAGAATGGGTGTGGCATGGCTAACTTGTGAGTTAAATGGTTATATTACCTTTTCATCAGAGTTTTAAATAGTTTTAAATCTGGGTTTAAAATGATGTTTTACAGCAAACTGTGGCTGCCATATGTTGATGTGTTCATTAACTATAGTTAACTGATCCAAGTAGCAAGAATTTTTACTAAAGAGAGTAGGACATGTTGGTCCTGGAGCTCATTCTCAGTCCATTGAACATGTTTGAAATATGGGCCACATTATATCTACCTGGGGAAGACCTAGGCCCTTTCTGCAGCACCCTCCCATCCCCCATGGGATGGGGGATGACAGAAGGATGGGACTGCAACGACACTTCTGCATGACATTGTTGCAGTCTTGTCCTTCTCCTGTCCTCAGGCAATGCGATCATGGATTAAATCATTGACGGGTTTTCCCCTTCAATGACCCGTGGTCATGCCACCATCCCGCACTTACCTGTCCTGTGGAAGGGCAAGAAGCACGATGGCGGTGCTTCCTCCCCCAGCGCAGCCTGGGAAAGTACCTGGCTGTACTGCAGAAGGAAGCGGCGCGTCCATCACACTCCTTTCTGCAGGGAGCCAGTCTTGTGTGGAGGGGAGCACTGCCATCATGTTCTGTTCTTGGCAGAGCCACTGCCAGGATCACCACCAGATGTTGCCACAAGAAGGTAAGCTGTAGAAAGGGCCCTAGTGGCAGCTAGTGGCTCCCATGTCTGTAAAGTGGTGAATCCATTCCAAATTTTGGCTAGCTTGAAGGAGCTCTCAGTGGTACTGAACATATTTAGGACCAGGGCTCAGCACCTTGGAGAACTCCCTTTAAAACCTGGATTAAAACCTGGAATGGATTCACTTCCCTTACTGACATGGAAATTCCCAGCTGCCACTGGTAAAATCCTCAAATTGTAAACTTGTAATGAGATATTTCAACTTCAGCTGTCCTTGGTGCTTTTTGTGCCTTTTTAGCAATTAAATTTAGGTTAGTGGGCAGTATCCACTGCCAGTATCACATCTTTCATCAGAATTTGGGGGAGGGGGAACAAACTTTCTTCACTGCAGCATCCCCCATCCCCACAACCTGCTTGGGAGGTCTGGGAAGCTCTAGCTGGTTTATGGGTAGCATTGAGAATTGCAGGATGGAGGTCTAGGGAAGAATTTTTTCTTGCACTGATGCCTCAACCTCAGCACAGCTGTTGGATTTAAATCATAGTTTTATATTGAGCCTGATTTTCTAGAAGAGTCACACTATCTCAAATGAGTTGACATTCCTATTTTCAAAACATTTTTAACTCACTGGTTTTACAGCTTGATTGAGAACAATATGCTCACAAGACATTGCATGGATAATTTAGTTCACTGTGCTGCCCAATGAGGGCAGTTTGTGGGTGCTGTTTTTATAATATTTATATATATCCCATTTTCCCTCCAGTTCTGGACTTGAAGGAGTTTACAAACATTAAAGTAAATACAAGCTTTAAAATCTACATCATGCAAGAGTATAATTAAACTAATGATGGAATTAAAAGCAGTTAAAAGCAAGCCTGTCAAAAAGAAAATAATAAATAAACATTACAACATATTCTGATGTTGGAGAAAAGAGATACCTTCCTGCTATCAATAAAAATGAAGCACTCCCTGCTCAGCTAAAATAAGTGGTGGCAAAATCTCATTGAAAGCTGCAGGATTTGTTAGTCATGATTAAAGTGCCCCATGGGTTTCAGTGAGGCATGTATACAATTCTGTGCATGATTATTTCAAAAGGAACTCCCCTTATGTGCAGTGAGATTTACAATTTACAGCCTTCATCATAACTAAGTCACAACTCCTACATGGCAAGAAATTGGGCTAAACAGGCCTTGCAGAACTTTTCAGTTCTATGATTCTGCCTTTTTAGCGAATATGTGGGCGAAGTGGCTTAGACCTGCAGTAGATTTTTTCCCACATCCTTCTCTTCCTTCATTTGACAGGCAAATTAAAATTACATGGAGCTTACACTGAATAAAACATTTGCAAGGCAAAGTTAAATAGAAAGTAAATAAAAAGTAAAAGTCTTCACTGTGGTGCAACTCCACTTCTATGTCTAATTAAAGCCTCAAAGCATTTTTAAGAAGCTGTATAAGGTGAATCATTTCAGCAAACAGCCCTTGACGTGAAAAGCCAACACTTCTGCAGTGGGGAGAAGCAATACAAGCCAGAATACATTTCCAAACAAAGGGAGGTGGCCTTCTATGGTGCAGCTCTCTTTCTTCAGCAGCACAGCATGGGGTGCCAGAAAAATCATTAACAGACTCATCCTGAATCTTTTCCCTTTTCCACACCTGCATACCACGATCCCTACTGCTGTAACTTTATGGACCATGAGGAGGCAGGTTTGACACCATGAAACTGAGGGTAAGCTGACAGCTGCAGAACCACAGACAGTAAAATGTAAAAAGGAGGAAGGAAAGAGCGAGAGATCACCTTTGAAGTCTGCAAAAAAAAAGAATGACTTTGACCACTTCCTTTTTTAATTAGCTGTCTCAGGTACATTAAGATATTAGCCACCAGGTCAGTTGGGGGTGGGAGATAAAGAAGCAGCCACAATAGAGTACTTTCAGGTGTGGATTTTTGAACATTTTCCCCTTTCTCCTGCACAACTTAACCACACACTAGAGAAAATAAATATTGAAAGGAACATTTTAGTAAGGATTTCACTAGGTAGAAACTAACACTGTGTTTGCAAATGTTAACAGGTACATTAATTCAATGTTGAAACGGACGCTGGAATCACAGATGAGGCAGGAAACTCATATTTGGACTTTCTAAGACCATAGTAAATGCTCTGAATTGTATATAGGTTGTATTTGCTAGTTTGTTGCGTGCCTCCCAGTTGTTTCTGATTTGCAGTGACCCAAGGTGAACCTATCACAGGGTTTTCTTGGCAAGATTTGTTCAGAGGGGGTTGCTTCATCTTCCTCTGAGGCTGAGAGACTGTGACTTGACCAAGATCACCCAGTAGGTTTCCATAGCTGAGCAAAGATCCAAACTCATCTTCAGAGTTGTAGTCCAAGCTCAAACCACTACATCACACTGACTCTTATTCATAGTTTATAGTTCATAACTATAGTTCATTCATAGTTTATATGATGTTAATTCAGAATTCCCATTGCCCAGCTGAAGTTTACTTTACACTTGATTTCAACAGCAAAAAGACCTATGTGTTTAAAATCTTTCTCATCAAAATTAATGGAGCAAAATTGTTCATATTTTTTTCCTGATTGTGTCTAGACTTATACTCTATTGTTTGTTAAGGGTAATTCTTTAGCCAGCTACCTTGGACATTTTGGTGAGGATGAGATTTGAGGTTAGGGCACAGAGAAAAACAATTACACAAAATCCCCAAATCTCCAAGCCCAGGCAATTGTACAGAGAAGGAGGAGGAGATACAGGTAAGAAACAGGAGTTGGGAGCAGGAACTACCAGACTAGTACAGCTGCTAGCCCAGTTATCTTCTGCATCCTAGCCTATAAGAGAGCTAGGTTTGAGAGTAAAACATGACGACTCTCACCAAGTTTGGTTTTCAGCTTGGAACTGGAAATAGCAAGGAGAGTATGTTTGATTGATGATCTAAAGCAGAGGTAGGAAATCATGTGGCTTGCCAGAATGTTCCTGGCCTGCAGTTCCCATCAGTTCTAGTCAGCACAGCCAATGGTGTGGAATGCTAGGAGCTGCAATCCAACAACATCAGGAGAGGAACACTTTGCCCACTTGTAGTGTAGAACAAATAATTATTGTTGGACTTACAATAGGCCTTTCTGCATCCTTTCATCGTTCTGTTGTGAGACAAACATTGTTCATCAACACCAAAGGCATACCCTCCAGCTGTCCCAGTTCGTCAGGAACAGCCCTGATTAATCCTCTGTCCATCCACTTTTTCAACTGCTTTTAAAATGTCCCATTTTTTTTCTCTCTTCCTCACACTCTCCCCTTCTACAAACTGAGTTCAAAGTGCGAAAGCAGTTTGCAGTCAGTTAAGTCAGTCGGGTCGGGGGAAAGAGAGGAGGAGCAGCGTCTTGGTCTTCCCAGTAGGGTCAGGCAAAAGTATATGGCAGCAAACTAGCTTGTGATTTCTTCCTCTTTAATAACTTCTGTCATCTCAATCACATGTATCCCAGTCTTCATTTATAAAATGTTGGAGGATATGGGATGAGAGCCAGAGAATTGTTGGTAGGAAATTCCAGTGTGGATCAGGATCATGATGTTGGATCAGGGTCCTATGGCTGCTTTTCTTTCAGAAGAAAAGATGCCACACCAAACCTTTTGAAAAGCATAACTCATCTAATGTATAGTTTGGCCCTTCTCTGTCAAGCAGCTGAGTACTTTCCATTTCTTTCCAGACTCTAATTAACTTCCCCATGTTGTCTTGGTACTCATCACTTTCATGTTCAACAAAGTTTTCTATTAAGCTCAGACTAATAGCTAACAGTAGATTAAATCAAGTTATAAAATACTGACACCTTTGCTTCAAAGAATGAACCATGCATTTAGGATTTCATGATTATGTCATCAGTAGATTCCAATGTGGCTAAGAAAAACATGAAACTTTAATATCACGGATGGTCTTTTTTGGTCCTGCCAAAGACAGCTACTATGTCACTTTAAAAAAAATCCCAGAAAAAATATGAACTGATGTACATATGATGTGTATTCCTAAATGCTTCTGGAAGTCAGATCATTTAGTGTTGTTTCAGGCCATAACTATTTAATATCACACATCCCACTGGATAGTCATTCTTACTCTAGAATGCTGTAAGCAGTCTGTTGTTGTGGGGAGGGGGCAGTTGTACAAAACATGTAACTGCTTTGTTACAAGAGCTTCACTGGGTACCAGTCTGTTCCCAGGCAAGCATAATTCAAAGTTTTGGTTCTGACCTTTTAAGTCCTACACTACTTGGAACAGTCTGCCAAGTCTGCCCAGATTTTAAGATCTTTAGGGAAGGCCCTTTTGTCAGTCCAGCTGCTATTGGATATAAAGGACACGAGATCCTTCTTGGTGGCTGCTCCTTTGGGACTTCCTGCTGAGGAAGTGTATGTTGTCAGCTTCTCTGTTATCCTTCTGCCAGCAGGCGAAGACATTTTTATTTAGGCAGTACTTTGTCATGCAGCCTCATCTGCTGTTAAGAGAAATTGAACTAGCTAGGGGCTGGGTGTATATTTCATTGCTGTATTTTATTTTTATTTAAAATTCTATTTCCTTTTATGTATTAATCTACCATTTGTTTTAAAATATATATTTTATTATTATTTGCCTCCTTGAGCAAATGTTTGGGCAGAAACATAAGCGTATTAATTAAAGAAATAATTAAGTTTGTTCTAACCTTTAACGACTGCCAAAACTGCTACAAACAATACTGATATGTTCCAATGGATAGCCAAGTTAACCATTCATAGAGCAAAAAGAGAGGGAATTTGGTCTTATCTGTGATTATTTATGCTGCTTGTTTGGGGGATTTTGTTTTTCTCTCTGTCTGAGAATTTCTTGAAATATCACTGGAGATTTCCTCCTCCTCCTTCCCCTCATTTCCTCCACACAGTTGCTGCTCTCTTGGCTTTCTGAAGTGCAGAAGAGGCGTGGGGAGCCATCCCAAACCCAGCAGGTGGTGACTTCTTCAGCTAATCTTCATCAGGTTTGCATCTCCCCATTCCCATCCTTTCATATCCCCAGAGGGTTTTACAGAGGGGTGGGAGGGGGTTGGTGGTGGAGCAGGGAGAGTTTTCCTATTTGTTCTCTGTCTGGAAGAGATGCCCAAATGTTACAGTATGAAGGAGAATTTCTGAAGACTCAAGATCAAGCTGAGATCTGAAGGAGGAGAGAGGGAAACCCTCCCTTTGTTATGATGATAATAATGAAGCTAGGCAGAAAAGGCCCACACAATGGGGCTAGGCTACTGTGCTGTCAGCTGCTTCCTGCTAAAGAGATTCACAAGTCTTCTTTACTTAGGATGATTAGAGAACTACAAAGTCAAGGGGAGTGGTAGGTTTCGTCCTCTTATCTGGAGCTCATCTGACTCACTCAACTGTCTGTTCAAACTAGCTGCTCTTAAATTCCTGGTTCTACTGGGTTATATTAAATAAAGTTGATATTAGCATTATGTACAGCGAGTGCCACTTGTGGTTTTCTGAGAAGGGCAAGGAATCATGTGAAGCAATGAAGTCTTAACACTGCCACTGATTTGAATGAGATTTTGAGTCTTAGTTAAACCAGGATGCAATAATTGCTATTCAGCTTGCCTAAAGTCAAGATGTACCCCTTGCTTGTAAAGAAGGGCAAGGGTCACTTTAGTTTTGGGGACAGTTATTTCAGAGAGTGTCCTTAACCATTCAGAGATAGGCTCCAGGTCTGTGTCAACATTGTCTTTATTTCAAAATGCAATTTCCCTCTTCCATTTTACTCCAGGGCACTAGGGCTCTTAAAAGATGCAATCAAGTTTCCTAATCAATTATGCAGATAAAGAACAGGTTCTTGGCTTCTCCAAAAAGAGCTATAAATTGTGTCTTATCTTGGCTACCCTTTTCTGCCGATCTCTTCAAACCTTTTTTAATATAATAGTGTTGCTTCAATTAGATTATTTTAAAAATTACAGTGTTTTTACATAGTTTGAAAAGCAAAAAAAACTCTTCTGCAAGAAATAAGAATCAAATCTCATATTAATTGCTATATATGCATGCTGATGACAGTAAAATATTAGGTTTTTTTCTATGTATAAACTTAATGTTGCAGTCATTTTTATTTGAATGAATCAGTTACAGTTCACATGCTCTGTGCAAAATTCCTTACTGGACAATAGCATGATTTTAAAAATTATCTCCCTGATGTTTTGTCTTGGCCATTTCTTTGTTCTGGATGAAATCTGACTACACCAGCATAGTGACTCTTTTAATCATGCATCTAACAAGTAGAGAAAATATGAATTTCTGGCCTGGGCCTTGAACAGTGCTTGCATTTTAAATACTCTAATGATAAGACAGCCAGCATAGTTTGAGTGCTGGACTAGACCTCCAGGACCAGGACTTTGCTCTTGGGCAAGTCACACACTCTCAGCCTAAGAAGGCGGCAATGACATAGAATCATAGAATCATAGAATCATAGAAATGTAGAGTTGGAAGAGACCACAAGGGCCATCCAGTCCAACCCCCTGCCATGCAGGAAAACCCTCAAAGCACTCCCGACAAGTGGCCATCCAGCCTCCGCTTAAAAACCTCCAACGAAGGAGACTCCACCACACTCTGTGGCAGCACATTCCACTGCCGGACAGCCCTGACCGTCAGGAAATTCCTCCTGAGGTTCAGGCGGAATCTCCCCTCCTGCAGCTTGCATCCATTGCTCCTTGTCCTGGTCTCAAGAGCAGGAGAAAACAAGCCCACTCCCTCCTCGACATGACATCCCTTCAAATATTTAAACATGGCTATCATGTCCCCTCTCAACCTTCTCTTCTGCAGACTAAACATACCCAGCTCTCTAAGTCTGTCCTCATAGGGCATGTCTTCCAGGCCCCTCACCATTTTGGTTGCCCTCCTCTGGACCTGCTCCAGCTTATCCATATCCTTCTTGAATTGGGGTGCCCAAAATTGGACGCAGTATTCAAGATGAGGTCTAACCAATGCAGAATAAAGTGGTACCAATACCTCCCTCGATCTAGACACCATACTCCTATTGATGAAACCAAGAATTGTGTTGGCTTTCTTGGCTGCCGCATCACACTGCTGACTCATGTTCAGCTTGTAGTCTATTAAGACTCCTAGATCCCTTTCACATGTACTGTTAGCCAGCCACGTGTCCCCCATCCTATATTTCTGCATACCATTTTTTCTGCCTAAGTGTAGGACCTTACATTTCTCTCTGTTGAAATTCATTTTGTTAGCCTTGGCCCAGCTCTCCAATCTGTCCAGGTCCTTTTGAATTTTGATCCTGTCATCAGGCATGTTAGCAACCCCTCCCAATTTGGTGTCATCTGCAAATTTGATCAGCATGCCCTCTATTCCTTCATCCAAGTCATTAATGAAGATATTGAACAGCACCGGGCCCAGGACAGAACCCTGTGGCACCCCGCTAGTCACTTCTCTCCAGGATGAGAATCTGCCATTGGTGACCACCCTTTGGGTACAGTCAGTCAACCAGTTACAAATCCACCTGACCGTAGCCCTGTCCAGTCCACATCTTACTAGCTTCTTTGCAAGAATGTCATGGGGAACTTTGTCAAAGGCCTTACTGAAATCAAGATATACTATGTCCACAGCATTCCCTTCATCTATCAAGCAAGTAACTCTATCATAAAAAGAGATAAGATTAGTCTGGCATGACCTATTTTTGAGAAATCCATGCTGACTTTTCGTAATTACGGCATTGTTTTCTAAGTAATTAGAAACTGACTGTTTGATGATCCGCTCCAGGATCTTTCCAGGTACTGATGTCAGGCTGACTGGGCGATAATTATTTGGGTCCTCTTTTTTCCCTTCTTGAAGATGGGGACAACATTTGCCCTCCTCCAGTCTGCTGGAACTTCTCCTGTCCGCCAAGAGTTTTCAAAGATTATAGCAAGAGGTTCCGCAATGACCTCTGCTAGTTCTTTTAAAATCCTAGGATGCAATTCATCTGGCCCTGGAGACTTGAATTCATCCAGTGTGGCCAGGTATTCCTGTACCACCTCTCTACCTATTCTGTGCTGCATTTCCCCCACTTCGTCACCTGCTCCCCAACCACCAGGTTGAGTGTTTTTATCCTTTTGGGAAAAAACTGAGGCAAAGAAAGTGTTGAGGAGTTCTGCCTTTTCTCTTCCTCCTGTTAATGATTCACCATCGTCCCTGCGCAGTGACCCTATCATCTCCTTCTTTTTCCTTTTGCTGCGGATGTATTTAAAAAAGCTCTTTTTATTGTTTTTAATGTCTCTGGCCAGCCTAAGTTCGTTCTGTGCTTTAGCCTTTCTGACCTTCTCCCTACATCTCCTGGCTGCTTGCTTATAATCTTCTTTGGTGATTTCCCCCTTCTTCCATTTCCTGTACATGTTTTTCTTAACACTTAGCTCAGCTGAGAGCTCTTTAGTCAACCATTCCGGTTTGTTCAGATGCCTTCCATTTTTCCTCCTTAATGGCACAGTTTTAGCCTGTGCCTTCAGTACCTCCCTTTTAAAGAACTCCCATGCATCCTGAACTCCTTTCTCATTGACTATTCTTGACCACGGGATTTCAGCCAGCAGCTCCTTCAGTTTACAGAAGTCTGCTTTTTTAAAATCTAAGACGAGTGCCTGGCTACACTTGTCTTCTCTTCCCCACTGAATGCCAAATTCTAATAGGGCGTGGTCACTCTCTCCTAAAGATCCAACCAGTTCTACGTCATTAATAAGGTCTTCCCTGTTGGTCAGGATCAGATCCAGAATATTTGATCCCCTTGTCGCCTCTTCCACCTTCTGGACCATGAAATTGTCTGCAAGACAAGCAAGAAACTTGCTGGACCTTGCCGCCTTTGCAGAGTTTGACTGCCAACATATATCTGGGTAGTTGAAATCTCCCATTATTACTGTATCTCTCCTTTTTGAATGTGCAGTCATTTGGTCTATGAAAGCGCCATCGAGGTCCTCAGTCTGGCTTGGAGGTCTGTAGTAAACCCCCACTATAATATCCCTATTGTTTCTCGCTCCCTTAATTCTTACCCAGATGCTCTCGACCTGGCTTCCTGTGTTCAAGTCACGGGTCTCTTCACAGGTGAAAATATCCTTGACATATAAGGCTACTCCTCCTCCTTTCTTATTTGGTCTATTTCTACAAAATAGGCTATACCCTTCTATTCCTACATTCCAATCATGAGACTCATCCCACCAGGTCTCAGTGATGCTTATCAAATCATATTTATTTTGTTGTACTAGGAGTTCAAATTCATCTTGTTTGTTTCCCAAACTCCGTGCATTAGTGTGTGTGTGTGTGTGTGCATTAGGCATGTGTGTGTGTGTGTGTGTGTGTGTATGCATATGCCTTAAAGTCGCCTGTTGACTTATGGTGACCTCATGAATTTTGTAGGGTTTTCTTAGGCTGGGAATACTCAGACATGGTTTGCCGGTTCCTTCCCCTGAAATATACCCTACAGCACCTAGTTTTCATTGGTAGTCTCCCATCCAAGTACTAACCAGAGCTCACCCTGCTTAGTTTCCATGATCAGACATGATCTGGTGCCTTTAGGGTATTTAGCCTTCGTTGGCAATGGCATATCTCCTCTGAATGAATTTTGTCAAGAAAGCCAAAGGATAGGATCACTATGAGTTGGAGTTAACTTGAGGGCACATAACAACAAGCATTAAATAGCTTTATGGAATTACCCTTCCCCCCCACACACACACACAATTTATGTGTTTAATGTACGTTGTTGTTGTTGTTGTTGTTGTTGTTGTTGTTGTTGTTGTATGCCCTCAAATTGTTTCTAATGGTACTAATAAGGTGAACCCTATCTTGGGGTTTTCTTGGCAAGATTTCTTCAGAGGTGATTTGCCATTGTCTTCCTCTGAGACTGACTGCCCTGTCACACTACACCAGGGATTTCCAAATGGTGTGTCGCAACACATTAGTGTATTCCCTGTATTGTGTTGCTGTGTCACCTCCCCAGCCAAGAAGGACCACCCCCCCAGCCTGCCTGCTGCTGTTGCTCTCGCTGAGGTCTTTCCTTGCCAAGAATGATGGCGACAGGCAAGGAACGGGTGGGAGGGGGCTGCCTTTCCCTCTGCTGCTGCTCTCGCTGGGGCCTTTCACTGGCAAAGGCGATGGCAGCAGGCCAGTATGGGGGGGGGGGCTGCCTTTTCCCATCCTAGACACACCTCTGGATACCTCCAGTTTGCTAGTAAAACTGAATTACTATGTCATGAAATGAAAAAGTGTATCACCACCATGAAAAGTTTGGAAAGCTCTGCACCCCACTGTTACAGCGCTCTGTTCTATTTGAACTGCCATGGCAACATTTTGTGGATGTCTGGGATTTGTAGTTTAGTAAGGTCCAAAAGCTTTCTGGCTGGGAATTCTAAATTCCCCTCCCTGAACTGCAAATCCCAAGATTCCATTAGGAGTTACCATTACAGTTAAAAGTGGAATAATAGTGCTATGATAGTGTTGTATGATAGTGCAGTGAGAGAGAATGACTTGCTCAAGGTCACCAAGTAGATTTCCATGGCCAAGTGGGGATTTGAATCCTTGTCTCCCTGCATCCTAGCCCAACACTCAACCTCTTATACCACACTTGCTCTTAATGTACTAGCTAAACATAAATATTATAAACCTGTCTGTATGATGTTGTTTTAAGTGACAGCAAAGTGCACAATCTGTCAGAGTACACTTCCTGAATGAAATGCACTGTTCAGAGATCTATACAACAGCCTAATTTGAACAAAAACATTTCACTTAAACTCTCTTTGGTAAATATGCCACAGGTATCTTTAGTACATTTTGGACAAATATTTGTCTTAGGCCTTTCTAATATAGTTCTTGAAAGAAAATTATTTGAAGGAGAAAGACCAGCAGCAATAACTTTTAGATACAACTTCAGAATATTCAGCAGACTGCATGCATGCTTTCTAAGCTTCCTTTCACCATTGGGCTGCAAGGTAGGTCCTGCTTGGAGTGTAAAAAAATTATTTTTAGAACTGCTGCTCCAACCAGCATAGGTGCTGGGATTACAGTATCTCCCAGGATTTATAAGCACTCTTGCTGAGCTGAATACTGTATTTATCATGGTCGTTTTCATTTATAACACAACAGATATCTTCCTTTGTGGCATATCATAGTTTTCCCATTCCATCTAAAATGGAAAATTAAAGTTCCCTCCTGTCACACAAACTAGGGTTCAAACTAGGATTCTAAATGTTTTAAAGTAGTACATTATTAGAAAATTATCACTGAATGAAATTAGAAGTCCAGGTTTCTGTCTGCTGTGAGAATTAGCAATGTTAATCACTGTAGATGTAGCATTTACTATGTCATCATGAAACTGCGTCATGGAGAAGGTCATTAGGAGTTTTACATTATACACTACAGTTAAGGCAAATGTTCCCAAACCAAGTATGCAGATAAACACTGACATACTTCTTTTTTATTGATTAACAGAATGGAACATTTGAAAGACAAAGGAAAAATGAAAAGCATCTTTACAGTTTGCGCCATATGTATTATTTTTCCCTTCTGAACATGGCTTTATCCAAGAGGTGAGTTTTATTTTGAACAGGCTGCATGATACAATTTGTACATGTTCTGTTTAACATCCAATTTCACAAGGAGTTTTTATGGTTCTGTACTCAAAGAATTGTACAGGGAAAGTCTATGATCTAGACACTAGCTGGAGCTAGAAGGAACCATTTGAGTAGTGATGGGGGAATATCAAGCTTTCCAGGACTGAAATTTCCATCATTGCTCATCATTATCCTGGCTAGTTGTGCTGCAAAAATATCTGGAGGGCTAGAAGTTCTGCTTTGGGAGTCATAGTACTTTTTCTTGCAGATTGTTTATTTAAGCACCCAGCTCCCTTAAGTGATGATTAAACTCACTGGGACTTAACATCTAGGTAAACTTTACAGGACTGAGCTTTTTGGAAAAAACAAACAAACCAATGTTATGTATTTCAGAGCTGGAGAATGGCTCCTGTTCTAGCCATTTTGGCATATAGTTCCCAGAATCCTTACCCCACCTTGATCAATGGGAAGGGAAATCTTAAACATTTGGACAGCCAGAGGTACCCCAAACCTGATCTAATTGTATTATGTATCACATAAAACATTACTTTTTTTAAGGCAAGAAGCTTCTTGTCCTTACAGAACAGGAAGCATGCTTCACTATCAAGTGAGAGGGGCATTTATTGAAAGGGTTGGCCATGGGCATGGTTTTTTTTTTAAATGTAAGCATCTATTGTTTTACCATTTTCTTGATATTGTGATTGAGCCTTCATTGCCCTAGTTTGCAGCCTCAGTGAGAAGCAACCAGTGAAGCCTTCTGCCTAGGAAGCACAGAGTTTGCTGGTTCAGTTCCTACTTCACTGTTAAAGTATCTGCCTTCTTCCTTTCTTCCTGTGAATAGGCTGGCTCTGAGCAACACTCAGTGCCATGGGTATCTCAGAAGCAAAGCAGCTACATAACACCTAGCCTTTCTTTCAAACTTGAAGATGGGGTGAGGAAGGGACCATGAAACAGCCAAATCCTAAGACTATCCCTGTTCCGTTGTACAGCTCCAAGGCTAGGAGGACTCCTAGGCCTCATTTGCAGCTTGGGAAATGTTAATTTTTGGGGTCCAATTCCCAGAATGCTCCAGACAGCATGGCCAATGTGTTAGCTGGGATTCTGGGATTTAAAATGTTCCTGTTCTTTGTTCCCAGCCCTCATCATATTTACAGCCAGATAGTGGGGCTTGTCAGTGGGGATGTCTAGGGGCCATGGCAAGCACAGTGAATAAAAATGTGGAAACCTGCAATTTTCCAAAACAGATTTTTTGGGACCATTGTTGATTTGAATGTGTGAAGGTATTTAAGTAAATATTTATTGCTTAAAACCAAGTCTGGTAAGACCTATTGAAATACAGAGTTTTTTTAAGGAAGCCATAATCTTTCCATGACAAGTATTTCATTTTGAATAAGGATGTACTAAATTTCTATCAAAAATAATTGTGAAAACATCACAAGGTGTGAACCAATATTAGATCCAGTAATAACACCATTGTACTGTATTTGAAATGCAGTATTATAAATTTGTTATTGAAATAATGGCTCATTCACCACAGATGTCTGTGCAGCTGTTACTTTTAAATTAAGATAAGCCTTCCTCCATTGACCAGCTGGGTCTTGAAAGTATAATTAAACTGAATATGGAGAAACAAGCTAATGTTGCTTGAGTAAGAACATCTATGGTATAACAAGCCCTTATTTCTTTTTAGGTTGATTTTGTAGTTCCAGCCTAATAAGGCAGCCTGACGCTACCACTTTGCCCTCAGTCCACCAATTAAACACCACCTTTGTGTCAAAGGCTAGGACCTTAAGTGTCTCTCAAAACCAAATAGTTTATTTATGGCAGTGTATTCTTTGTTACAAGTGACTTTAGGCAACTCAGTAGTTGTGAAACAAACTGTATCTTTTATTTTAGTAACATTAGAAATAAAGCATCTTGTTAAGGTTCATATAAAGTACCGTTGTTACATTAACTAGTTCAAACTTCTGACAATCTGTGCAAATAACTCCCAGCCTTAGACACCCGTTCTCTCTGTCTTTTCCTCAGCTGTTTAAACACAACTCAGCCACCCCACCCCCCTGACCAAGATCTCACTGAAGACTTTATTCCAGACAAACTTTCTGCCTTATATATAATTCCTCTTATCCATGAGCCCCTCCCACACACACCACTGGGCTGGGTTTCACTCTGAAGGTACTGCATCTGTTAGCTGAAAGTAACTTCATCACATATGGGATAATTAGCTTATGGAAAAGGCCCCTCCCTAAACTGCAAACCCCAGGATTCCATAGAACGTTGAAAGTGGAATAATAGCATTATAACAGTCTAGTGCGGAAATGGCCTTTGTTTCAAAAAGCTGAGGGTATTGGGCTTTTTTCTCAAGATGTGTGTTTTCCATATAATGGTATAAAATATTAACATTCTACACCCTGAGGACTAATATGCATACACTTTTTCTAGTAGAGCAAAACTCCTGCCAAAGAAAATAAAACCTTTTTGGCGAAATATAGTGCTAGGTGGGCTCCATCTATGTAGAGGAGCAAGAAAATTTCCACGTTTCCAGACCCAAACTTGAGTAATATCTAACGTTGTTGTATACTGCATTTACAAGTTGTTTTAAAAAAATAAAAGCTGATGCTGAAAAGACATTTTTAAGATAATTTGTAGTAGTATCAGTGGAGGTGAGAATGTCATCATACAAATTCTAGGGCAGTGTGTGTGTGTGTGTGTGTGTGTGTGTGTGTGTGTGTAAAATATACTGAAAAACTATTTACTGACCTTGCTTTCATGCACACCTATCCCAATTATAATGTGTTTCCAACGAAGCAAGTAGAAAGAAAATGATATGAAGGCAGTTGGAATAAAACCTTCTAAGTTTTCAAGCAGCTAGTAGATGGCTTTTCTTCCTTCAGTTAATTTTCCCCTTTCTTTGATGCTTTGTGATAGACTCCTAGAGGAAAATGGACAGTTTGCTAACATCAGAAAAGAGCAGAGCGTTCATGATCTGGTTAGTACCGTAATCACTCATTACTTGCACCTCTACAGGCTGAGTTGTATATACGCGGGGGTTTGTCAATAGGTTTCTTCTAAATCATGAAAGTGCACATCCAGTTCAGAGCTGTTCCTTCATTACTCTTGTTTTGACATTTGGTGTTATGCCTTGGGATTAAACAATAAACTAAATTTGACCACATGTTGGATTTTAAGAAATAACTACCCACTATAAAATGTCTAATTCCTTAAGTATTGTTGGAAATGTTTTATATCCAAAATTTGATTATGATTTTTGATTGTTTATCCTTGCTTACACTTGAGAGTACAGACCAGCAAACTTTTCAGTCTAAAATGGGGTGTCAAAGTGCTTCTGTGCTCATGTGTGTCTATGTGACTTTGAGAAAGCCTTCCTGTAATGTCAAAAAAAATCAATTATCTCAATCAGTGTAGCGACTGAGTGAAAATTTCTGTACAACAGCATGTAGCTGACATAGCTGATTGTGAAATGCTCTCTCAGGAGTAAAAGTTATGAGTAAATAAGCTTCAAAAGAGAACTAAAAACGTGCCCAGGAGATAGGCATATGACCAACTATTACCGAATTGGATGCTTAAGGAGCCATATTCTCCTAAACGTGATACTTCTAGAGGAAGGAATGGGAATAAAATCCTTTTCAGATGATGTTGGATGGCAATGTCCAGCAGGCTCAGACAGCGCCACAGTTATGAGGGATGATGGGAGCAGCAGAATTTGGATAGATTTCCTGTATGCACACTAGAGACTGTGTTGGATTAACTGAATGTCAAATATTAGGTATGGAGACATACTGATATGTTGCACATAGTTAAATTTACTTTACCTTCTTTTAGTATGTTCTTAACTTTTTTTAAAAAAAAACTGTCTCTTCTCTGCCTGCTAGTGCTTGTTACTAAAAGTTTTGGATGGTTAATACATTCACTTACTTTCTTGATGACTTTGTTATTCAAAACAACATTTTTTTTAACATTACACTAATGATTGTGTTCATGATCTCAAGGTGGAGTATTTATTTCCAAGCACCCATGAAGGATCTAAAGTGAACAAAACCAGAAAAATAGTAGATGGAAAGCAAGAGAAAATGCATTGTAAGGATTCCTCAAAAATATTCAGACTTCTAAAAGAAAAGAAGACATTGAAGCAAAAGAATGAGAAAGATCTTGCTGAAATGTAACTATTTTTGATTTCATTCTGTATTTTACCTAATGACACCTGTTTGTGGACAGAGCTGATCTTTTTTCCTCCAATATTAAGACAAAAGAGATAAATAGTTGTCTTAAAATTTATCTAGGTGAATATTGCATTTCTTCAGGCTTCAAATATGCAAGTGTAAGGTTGCAGGTAATAGTCATTAGTGAAGGGATGGAATTTCACATCCTAATGATTGTTTTTAAAATTGAGCAAAAACACTTGTTCTGAAATGTTTGTTTCCTGTCATAATATTAACTTCTTCAACATGTTAATAATCTAGGACCTTAGAATGCACACTGTGCCATAAAGTACTAAAGCCTGCTGATTCTGGTGGTCACTAAGTTCCTGTATACGACTTCATTTTGTGAAGAATAAATACCATTTGACTTCTAGAAAGTATTCCACATACTGTGGAAAAACAGCCTCCCTAGAATGCACAGTCATAGGACCATTTTGTATGTTGATGAACAGAGTTTAATATTAATATTTAATATTGAAGGTGTTCTGAATTTGTATTATAGAATGGAAGATGAGAAAAATGGTATAACTTTCTTTACAAAACATGAAATGATCCCTGTACCTTTAACATTGGAAGATGCTGCTCTATACAATACCGTTTTGGTAGGTTCATTTTTAATTTTATTTTTCTTCCTTGACTTTCTGGATCCTGTTGCATAGAAATGTGTTAGTAATGGGTCAGCACGTGATATCTGTTAGCTCATGGACTAAGGCCATTTCTGCACTAGGCTGTTATAGCGCTATGATTCCACTTCACATCTATGGAATCCTGGGGTTTGCAGTTTCAGGAAGGGCCAGGTGGCCCCTCCTGAAACTGCAAATCCCAGGATCCCATAGGATGTTGAAAATGGAATCATAGAGCTATAACAGCCTAGTGCAGAAATGGCTTAAGTCCAACCAGTAGGTCTCCTCTGCATGTTACCTGGCAACAGCTGTACCAGATTCTTGCTAAGGTGGGGAAATTTTTCTTATTTTGGAGTATAGTCTCCAGAATCCCCTAGCCAAAATAGCCAACTCAGCATGGGCATTCCTAGCCTAGGTGATTTTGAAGTCTTTTCCTGCAATTTACCAGAGTCATTGAAGTAGAAACATTACTGGAAAGTAACTCTTGGGATTTACTGCCAGTGGAGATTCTGTTTAAAGCCCCAAAACAAAGAGTAGAGTTTTCACATATCCCTGCTCACTTCTAGTTTAGTATATAAAGAAGCTGCCAGACAGTTGAACTTAATCTATAATTAATAATGTATACTATTGTTGTGAGATAAGTAATTTGGACTGTACTGCTGTAGTTCCTGGGAGGATATCCTGGAGTCATAGAATTTTTACAATCCCTGTCTCCAAGACAAGGTGTGAAGAAGTAGGGGGTGGGGGCAGAGGTAGGGGAGAGAGATTGATTGAGAGACAAAGAGGCCTGTCCTCTTTGTGAGTGAGACCCAACCTGGTAAGCCTGCTCTATGAGTCTGTGGAAATCCCTGAAGCCAAATTTTCTCTGACATCAAGAGCACAACAATTCAGATATGCCAAGAGCAAGGGTAGTCCATGGTCTCAGAGGGAGGTTTCAGGTGGGCAGCCCATCTGCTCAGACCATAATCCAATGATAGAAGGGAGGGAGGAACAAACAGACAGAGTCTAGGATTGTGGGAATCTGCCTCCAGAAATGAAAAAGAAATGTGCCAGCCCTTCAGCTGGTGCAGTTTACAGAAATGTAAGGTCCTACACTTAGGCAGAAAAAATGAAATGCACAAATATAGGATAGGGGACATGTGGTTGGATAACAGTGAAAGAGATCTAGGAGTCTTGGTAGACCACAAGCTGAACAGGAGTCAGCAGTGTGATGCTACAGCCAAGAAAGCCAACAGGAGTATGGTGTCTAGATCAAGGGAGGTAATGGTACCACTCTGTTCTGCTTTGGTTAGACCATAACTTCCAGGCATCTCAATTCAAGAAGGATACCGACAAGCTGGAGTGCGTCCAGACGAGAGCAACCAAAATGGTGAAGGGTCTGGAAGCCATGCCCTATGAGGAATGGCTTAGGGAGCTGGGGATGTTTAGTCTGCAGAAGAGAAGGTTAACAGGGGACATGATAGTCACATTTAAATATTTGAAGGGATGTAACGTCAACAAAGGAGTGGTCTTGTTTTCCGCTGCTCCAGAGACTAGGACAAGGATTCAAGCTGCAGGAAAGGAGATTCTACCTGAACCTCAGGAAGAACTTCCTGATGGTCAGAGCTGTCCAGCAGTGGAATATGCTGCCTCACAGTGTGGTGAAGTCTCCTTCTTTGGAGGTTTTTAAGTAGAGGCTGGATGGCCATTTGTTGGGAGTGCTTTGATGTGTGTTCCTGCATGGCAGGGGGTTGGACTGGATGGCCCCTGTGCTCTTTTCCAGCTCTATGATTCCCCTTGAAATCAACAGGAGAGAAAAATAAAATAAAGAGATACTGGTAATATAAAAAGCCCTTTCTCCTTGGTGCTCACATCAGGGAGTATTGGAAAGTTACTGCATTTCCTCCCTTTTCCTCTCTCATAGGATGACAGTGCCTGGCATCTTACTTCAAAAGTCAAGAGTAAATAATCTGGGAGAACATGCTTCTCTTCAGTGAACTGTACATGTAGTTTAAGAGTAGTTTGGATTACAGCACTACAAAGTATTGTAGGATTGTTAAATTGCTCAAGGCAGTGTTGTTACTTATTTGCTTATGTTAACTTGACAGTTGTTAAACAACTTGGACTGTACAGCAAATAACTACTTATATTAAACTCATCTTTCCATGATTATTTTTAGGAAGCCAAGCTTTTAAGCAACTACTGGACAAACTATGCTGACCAAGACTTCATCAACAACAGTGAAAAATATTAATTGTAAATGTGGGTCCTATGAAAATACTTTATGGGGATTAGTCTTGTCATTCCACTTTTTTTTCCCCCTTGTGCCCCTTTCAATTTTATTTTAAATGATTGTTATATAGCATTGATTAGTCTTTCTTTCTTTCTTTCTTTTTTTTTTTGCTGTATTGAAATGTTGAGCAATGACATTCTCTTAAAATAACTTAAGATACATCACTATCTCTCTTTTAAAATTATGAACAGTTTTACTATTCCATATACAGGTGGGTGCTGTTGTTGCTGCTCCAAAAAGTTAATCATCCTGTTAATGCTTTTAGCCAAGTCTGTGAGGGACACCAGTGTGTCCTTTTAAATTTTCAAACGAACCTTTTTTAAATCCCAAGTTTTGCAAGTTAATATTATTCATATTTCCATGGATGATGATGAAGAAACACATCACACTGACTGTGATACCAGACTCTTCCCTAGAAACACTCTCAGCTCTGAGGTCCTTGCCTTCACAACTGTACTGATCCTAAGGGCAGTGGAAGATATATAAAATAAGCTTTTCTGGAGCACATTCAACTCAGACACAGTCTTTTGGCCTTTTAACTGAGAGCTGATTATCTTCCAAAACAGCAAACTCTACTACATATACACCACTTGTTAGCAGTTTTCTAGCCCCCTCCCCAGTAGCCCTCAGACTAGTGCTGGGCAAATAGTTAAAAATAACTTCCAAGCATTGATTGAGCACTGGAACTTTTGCTGACATAATAAAACAGGATGCAGTAAAATCAGGAGTGGGGGCAACATCCCCCCACTGTTCCCCCCATGCACCCCCAAAACCTGCTCTGGGAAGCTCTTCAGAGACAGTTTTTGGACAACTCTGAGGTCTGCAGTGGAGGAAGGGAGGAAAAGGAAGGAATTTCAGTCACACTACGGCTGATGCACTCATGGCTGATGGTTTCCAAGTTGGTGATGCAGTGAATCTGCTCTGTGTTTTCTGCTAGAATTTATATTCAGTGTGCTGAACCTTCTCCCCAAAATACATTCAGCTCCTTGTATAACTCCTTTAAAATCTGGCAGAAAACTCAGATTCATCACACCCTTGACATAAAAGTCATCAGTCACCATTGCCGCTACAGCACTTATGCCATGTTGGATTTAGTACTTGCTGTCCAGTTTAGGACCTGTGCTGAGTAGCTTTAGGGCAGTGGTTCTCAACCTGTGGGTCCCCAGATGTTTGTGGATTTCAGCTCCCAGAAGCCCTGAGCATTGACCATAGTGGCTGGGGCTTCTGGGAGCTGAAGTCCACGAACATCTGGGGACCCACAGGTT
Organism: Iguana delicatissima; assembly: GCA_948472985.1. Classification (NCBI taxonomy): domain Eukaryota; kingdom Metazoa; phylum Chordata; class Lepidosauria; order Squamata; family Iguanidae; genus Iguana; species Iguana delicatissima. Next base: position 245,467 of record CAOKZL010001216.1, on the reverse strand, counting down.
GAGAACCATTGCTTTAGGGCCACATGGGAGCATCCAAGGTGGGCAGCTGTGGATGGAGGCCATGGCATAGGAGATCAAATCTCTTGTCCATATATCAATGCCCGTGCCTAAGCTGCCTCCTGATACTTGTTAATTAAGGAAGAGAAAATGTACAGGTTTAAGGTCATACATTTTCTTCTCTATCCCTATTAGCAGCTTCCAGAGAAGGGATTTTATTCCACACAGACTCTCATCATAACACCAGCACAAATACTCGTTTGCTCTCCTATGGCTGGTTTTTGTTTATAACAATGAAAGGATGTCACCAAGTTCCAATCATGGTACTCCATAATATGATCTTTAGTCTTGTCCCTACCTCTCCCTTTTTTGATACCAGCCTTATATTCTGTGCTCTGCATTATCACCTGCATGAGCCCTCACGCCCTCCAGCAGTATTTCCTAATCTTAACCTCCTCTTTCCTTGCCACCACTGGGCAAAGGCTCTTCTGCAGACCCTTCACAACTTATGTTTTTGATTTATAACTCCCAGAATCTCTTACACTGGAAAAATAGGACAGTATGTTATGTTTGCCTTTGGGAATGGCTGTTGTGGAAGAGTTCCCTCCTGCACACACAAAAATATGCTGATTCTCATTAAGACAATAGATGAACTCTCATTAGGGCTACAGTCTTTGAAGGGACAGATGAATCAAGTAAAGCCTTGGTAATTAATCAATGGTAAAATTTAAACTGTTGAGATGGAAGAAGAAGATTCTGACGGGCCTCTGTAATTGTCTGAAAAAGGGAATATTCAAAAGAAAAGTATTTATAATTGTCACAAATGGTAGCCTCATGGAATGAGATTTTGGTTCGAAGTAAAAATCCATTTAAAGTTATGCAATTAATTTTAAGGTATTAACTCAGTTAGGCATAATTCCCTGTAAATGCAGTTCAATTTAGCAATGTATTATGACATAACCTTTGGCATGTGTCTGTGTGTGTATGTACCTTCTAGTCACCTGTTGACTTCTGGCAACCCCATTAATTTCATAAGGTATTCTTAGGCAAGTAATATGCAGATGTGGGTTTGCCAGTTCCTTCCTCTGAAATATAGCCTACAACACCTAATTTTTGTCCTACTCTTCAAGAATTAATACCTTTTGAGTTTATGCAGCTATTAGTGATCAAATGTATAATCTTAAAATAATAATTAGTGTTCAGACTGACTAATTTCCCTCTGTTTATTAAAGAGTGGGTGTTATAATGTACTCTTTTTTTTTCCTGGTTGTAACGTGAACTTTCTCACAGAGTTGTGTACTAGTCTTTGTAATAGTATCTTATCTACTTAATCAGTTTTTAACTTTTGTATTTTGTGAATGTTTTGCTATTTTTTAAACCTGTTGTAAGTTGTCTTAAGTACTGAACTGGGAAAAAGGTGAGTTATAGTTATTCTTCATTTAGTTAGTTATTAAGTGGATTTATACCACACCTTTCTCCCCAGCATGGGATCCAAGTCAACTTCCAGAAGTTTAAAACATTATTAAATATAACATATAAATGCAGATGACAACAACAACAACATATTTGGAGTAGTTGTGAGGATAAAGATGAGAAAATGAGAGTTGTTCCTGCTGCCTTGAGTTCCCTGGAGGAAAGACAAGGTATAAATGTAACACACAAGCAATTTGCTCATCACTAGATTAAACTGAATTGTTCCAACCAACTGCATATCCCAAGTGTTGATGCTTCTGTCTGAGGCCCCCTAGCACTTGCATTATTGCCGTAACTCCCAGTAGCCATTTTCCTTACAGTAAATATAATTGTACCCCCTATCCACATCATGTTTATGGCACTTTAGCTAAACTAAATGAAATGCACGCAGACCATTGTTAAACTCAACTATGCAGCAATAAAAAGGTTATTTTGTCCCCCAACCACTCTTCAGCTTTGGAGCCTTAACAATAGTTTTGTAGGTCATTGATGGTGGTCATCGGGTTATTTGTGTGTGTGTGTGTGTGTGTGTGTGTGTGTCTTCGATCTCTCCCTCCCTCCCTCCCTCTCCCTGTCCCAGTGGCAGTGCAGCAATTCCATCTTAAGGCTTTTCTTCTCTAAAGAAGCAAGAGGGTTTTTTTTAGCACAGCTCCTTTAGTTCTCCAGTTGTGTTGTAGTTGCCTCTGCATCCACTCATTCCATTCTTTTGGGGGGGTGTTTGTAGTGATTTCTTGGATTTGCAATAAAGCTCTTCAGGTTTTTGTTTTGTGTTTTGTTTTGCTTCTTTTTAAAAAACTAGTTTGCTAGGCAAATTTTCTCCTGGTTTTTTTTTTTTAATTAAGCACTATAGATTTGTAGAACAAATGTGCCATTTCATTGATTCACTACAGCACTATAATTCTAAAAAGTGTTTTTAAAGAAAGACATAAAAAAATGAACATAATGTTCTCTTATCTCTCAGAATTAAAGAAACCCACTTAAGGATGGGAATAAAATGTTGCAGCTGATTTGGGGCATTGCCAGAAAATAGTCTGGGAACAGAAGCGTCATTTGGATTTTTTTTTTTTTTTCCAAGGAGAACTATAGCAACAGATATCTCAACCTCCCAGGACATCTGTCTGGAGGATCTGAGTACCTGTGCAGATTTGCTCTGAACAAATTGCCTGGGATATCCAGCCCTGACTACCCTCCTGGTTTTCTCATTTACAGCCCTCTTAGAATCATAGAATCATAGAGTTGGAAGAGACCACAGGGGCCATCCAGCCCTACCCCCGCAATGCAGGAACACACATCAAAGCACTCCTGACAAATGGCCATCTTATTTCCATGTTTTCTAAAAGAAATCACAAGAACCCAGATAAACTTTCATATACATGTCTGTATAATTGTGCAAACAGAATTTGTGGAAACAAAAGGAAGAATGGGCTATAAACATAGCAGGAAAGTTTCAGGATCACAAAAACAGAAGTTCTCATACCTACTTTTCAACCCCATTGGCTCTTCTCTTCACATATTTGCATATTCCTGCCTTCTTTACAGGTTTTCCACAAACTTTTTGTTACTACAGTACATTTTCATTCACTTATTCTAATCAGTAAATATTTGAAATATTTGGCAGCCAGATAGGTAAGCATTGTTTGCTTGTTTTATGCACAAGCACAATGACATGCAGGAAGAACTTCCAATGAATAGTTTCTCCAGAACCATCCCTCTATGAAACTTTCTTAACCCTTAAATCACTTTTGACAGAGGAATCCTTCCTTAAGGTACATTTGAAACAAACTGCCCCCAAATCCTTGGGATGTGTGAAGGTTTGGTAATCTATTACCCTCAGGTATGTTAAGTACTTTAAAGCATCCTGGCTGTTTCCTGTAATTATGGCCTCACTTTCTCTGCTTTGCTCCCTGCCCATCCTATTTCCATCTCACCTACTTCTTTAGGTTGCCACTGCTCCAAACAACTTGTTCCCCCACCCCCCAGCATCAAGAAGCCAAGTTCATATTTTGTCACTTTGGGAGGAGAATGATCCAGACAATGGAAATATACCACCAGGCAAAGATGTGGTAGAACAATACCCAAAGTAAATGGAGTGACATTCTACCCTGATGGTGACAAAAGGCCAACCCCTTCTTCTAGCCTCCATGCTTCACATTATCTGAAGTGGAATAGCATAAGTGACTGCAACCTTATACTTCAGTTAATATGTGAAATAAGAAAAAAAAACACTCATGTGACTGTCACAAGATGGAACCAACTTGTTTTAATTAAATGCTTTGAAAGCTGTGCATTCTCTCATCACCCCCACTGGAGTGCACATCTTTCTTTGATTCAAAACTTGCCTTGCCTTGACCAATAAGCCTGAGTATGGTCCTTCTGAGCTGCAAAGCTATTCCTCCTTTTCCCCATTACTCAGGAAAGGAGACTCTTGCTCTGGAGTGAGGTTGGTTAGTGGGAGTGGGAGCAAGGAGGAAATTGCCTAGTTTTGCTTTCATCATCGTTATTAGAAGTGTGGTCTCCAGGCTGTATGACATATCCATGATATATTTGTTTGGCCACAAAGTTCAGAATTTTCTAAGATGAAGTAATTAACAATTTTCTCCTTATAGGAGGCCTTTGAAATTAGTAAGATGTTATTGGTAGGGGAATTAAGAGTGATTTGTGGAACACGATAGCTTGATGTTAAGATATGACACCCATAACCCTAGTAGGATTAACTTGAAATCATCAGAGGTAATTTAAGGTCAGAGTTATTGAACTTAAGTACGGTATATATAATGAGAAGAGAATCAATACAGAATTAATGGGAAGGTTTTAGACTAAGTGATTAGAGAGACTTGCAACAGCTTTAATTTTTTTTCAAAAAAAGCCCTAATTGTTGAAAGAAAAAGCAAAGAAAGGCGTAAATGGCTGCAGTTCAGATATTAAGGAAGTGAGAAGTGGTGTGTGACACAGATCAGAGTTAGGATTAAGCTTGTTCACACCATCCAAGAAGTACCTGTAGAAAGGCATATATGCTTTGCATATTCACAAACAACCTGCAACTGGGAGAATAAATCTCAAAGAGAAGAGCAATGAGCTTACTGCTTGCACTTAAGAAAAACAAAACAGTTGCTGAATACGTGTGTCTTATAGTGAGCCTTTTTGTGATCACTGAGTATACTCTAGAGTAAGTGCCTGATCATACTTTTGAAGCTACAGTAGCGACTGCAACTCCTTCAGGCCTTCATAGTTCTCTGTGTTTAAACATGAATCTGTTCTTAAAATGCAGAAAGTTTTTAATAACAAAAAGGGTGGGAGTATAGAACTGAGAGAGGGACTATGATGTTTCTGTCTTCGATATCCATACACAATTTCTGATGTCAGAACATTTTCCATCTTTTCATTTGCTCAGCATAATTCCGTGCTTAAACTGAAAGAACAATTGCTTTCATGCTCACTGTTGCCTCTAGAAAGTACTGACAGTGTGCAATAAATTACCCATCCATAGGGTTTGCATTAACAAAGAATTTTGAGGCAAGATTGTGAACATGTTGGTCAGGATTCAAAATGCTGAAAAGGCTGTGTTTTGTACAAGTAGCTTTCTTATGAGTAGAGATATCTCCCTTATCTACCCCATTGTCTGTTGAATGCTCTGCACACAAAATACAGCAAATGGCTGGGAATTTTCATTCTCTTTGGAGAAAGAGTGGAACCTTCTGCCTTACATGGAGCTCCCTTTGTGTTCTGAAAGCTCTAGTAATAGAATTCTATATGATTTGCCAGATTGGTAGATCAAGCTCTGAAACAGTAGTGAAAATGAAGTTGTATTTCAGTGTGGGAAAACTGGGTCCAATTTCAGCATGGAAATATTTCCCGGGGGAAAGCTGGGTCCAGTGTTTGAATTCAATGCTATTTACGTATAGTGCAAAAAAAGTGACATCCCCCATAGCAGAATTTTGAATTTTTATTTTTCAAGCTAGAGTGCAGGGTAATATGTCTCTTAAGCAGAATATGTAGTATTCGTAAACAGAAGGTGAGCAACAAATGGTCCTGCACCACCACGCTCACACAAAGGGTCTAGCAGAGGAATATAGCAGCTTTAGTCTTCTTTGTAAAAGCAAGTAGGTTTGCTCACATATACTGAAGACTAAATAACATCTTATAATAAAAGGGTCTGTTCTTCAAACATGGAGAGAGAAACCTCAACAAGATGGAGGGTGAACAAATTCAGACTAACTGCAAACTAACTGCTGCAGAAAGAGAGAGTATAGGGCTAAGGGCAACAAATAGCAAATGCCAAGAATGCATGCTACATCTAAAATCTTAGGCCCTTTCCACACGGGGGACGGGGAAACAGGGCGGTGCATGCAAGGGCGGAGCTTACCTGGAAGCGGGTTGCTCCGTCCCCGCAGGGAGCGCTCGTTCGCCGCTCCACACGCTGGCGAATTTCGGCGGCGTTCAGTGGCGCCCAAAATGGCGGCTGGTGACTTCCGGCGGCGCTCCGCCAATCAGGGCAGCGCGCCAGCCGGAAGCCCGCCCCTGGGCAGCTCTTCAGGGACACGCTAGCAGGGACCTCTGGGTGAGGTCGCCCTAAGCCATTTTTTTTACCCCGTGTGGAAAGGACCCTAGAGGGACATGCAAAGTAGCAACTACTGAGTATAGATATGCCAAAGTTACTATCTCTAACATAAATCCTACTTCAAGTGGGTATAGCATAATGCCTTCCCCATGCAGTTGCATGTCCTCCCTCCACTTTTATCTATCAAGCCCTGGGAGGAGCCACTGCTGATAAACCTTTCTGATAGGGTGTGAAGGGGCAGCAATCCAGCAGAGGAAGATGCAGCTGTTCTGGGTTGCAGGGCCGGCTGGAGGGCTGGAGAGAAATCAGGGTTTTCTTCCAGATGGAGTGCTTCATGCCTTTTCTTTCCCTTGGAATGAAGACCAGTTGCCGCATCCCTTCCTCCTCTCACCACCATTAAGGAACAGCAACAGAGGCCTCTCCCAGGGCTTGACAGCTGGGGAAAGGGGTTGAGCAGTGTGCAAAGGGCAAGAGAAGAGTCCTCTGGATGCTCAGAATCTGCCATTCAACATGTCTGCTGTCGGTGCTGCATTGCATGGTAAATTAGTGGTGATAAGACAGATTTTTTTCAGGCAGAACCATTTAACCATACCAATCCCCAAATCTCAGCTGGTAAATTTATGCTATACCTTATGGTCTACATGCCCTAAAGGCACCAGATTCTGTCTGATCTTGGATGCTAAGCAGGGTCAGCCCTGCTAAGTACTTGAATGGAAGACTGCCAACAAATACCAGATTCTGTAGGCCAGCCATTCTCAACTGTTTTTTGGCCACTGCTCCCTTGAGAGCTCTTTGCAGGTTCCAGAGCCCCCACCAAGAAAACTTGAACATTTTGACATAGTGGACAAAACCTTAAAAAAGACTTAATGATTGTTTTTCCTGGTGACTTCATACGCAGTAACAAACCCTTTTCACTACCTACCTTAATGTATGATATATCCAAGCACGTACACTTTAAAGTTACTAGGCTCAATAACCCAACAGCAAGACATGGGCCATTTCTGCACTAACCTGTTACAGCGCAATGATTTTACTTTCAACATCCTCTGGAATCCTGGGGTTTGCAGTTTCGGGAGGGGCCAGTTGGCTGGCGCCTCCCAAAACTGCAAACCCCAGGATTCCAGAGGATGTTGAAAGTGGAATCATCGCACTATAACACGCTAGTGTGGAAATGGCCATAGCGCTGTTATTCCATTTTCCCCATCTTATGGAATCTGGGATCTGCCCCTCTCTAAGCTGCAAACCCCAGGATTCCATAGGCTGTTGAAACTGGAATCATAGCGCTGTAGCAGGCTAGTGCGGAAATGGCCACACTGATCTTTGGAGAATGAAGTGTGGTGATAATGACTGCAGGAATGTTTGATTGAATATGTTGACCTGGTGCAGTCTGACTCTGAAGCAAGGCTGTGTAAGAGCCCCACATGACTGCTATGGGGGTATGAAATATATCACAAAAACCTCAACTTTTTTTTTATTTTAGCTCTTAAATTGAGATGTAGGAGGTTAAGCAATTAATTTAGAAGGTGCCTCAAATTCAAATGGTGTGCTGGAAAGATACAAATAGGAGGGACGCTATTAACTCCAATTAAGGTTACTGCTTGGGTATTTCATTGATTCAGTTACCGGGACCCCCAAAAACCCTTGGGGCTTCCCTTCTTACAGTTTTCAGCCTGTGACCCCCTTCAAATGGGCCAGGGCCCCTTTGAGGGTCCATATGGCCCTTGTTGAGAATGGTGGCTGTAGACTTTTTTCCCCCAGATGAAGGAACCAGCAAAGCCACCTCTGAACATTCTTTGCCCTAAGAAAACCCTATGAAATTCATAGGTTGCCATAAGTCAACGGATGACTTGAAGGTACATACACTCACACATACACACACCTAGTGAGATTCAGTCTCCTTGAAGTCAGTAGAATGAAACTGACTTATATCCAGCGACTTGTTTTGCTGGTTCATTTTTGGACATCCTGCCCCAGTAGCACTTTCCTTAGCTTCACATCTCTTTCCTTTGGACCAGGCTATGTATGATATTTAATATTTTTTGCAAAATTCATTGTCTTTCTGAAGAAAATCCTCAGAGTTTTTCTTCCATTTAATGTCCCATTTTCTTCCAAGACTGCGTTATGAGAGCTTTGCAAAAAACAAAACAAAACTCAGGGAAAGAGGGGGGAATCAGGGGACAAAGGATGTGGTGGAGGAGAACCTGGAAAACCTCACCTTTTGGCTGTCTCAAGTACTTGTCTGCCTCAAAGCTTAATATGATGCAATTAATGACCAGCCACCCTCTGCCCTTCCTGCCTTGTCTCATGACAGAGGTGCTGACAGGATGACACCTTCTTTGAAGGAATTCTTTTTTATGGGAGGTGATGGTTACAAAAGCAGAAAATGGCTAAGTATTTCAGTAGCCCTCCGTGTCCTGAAACATTGGAAATGACTAGAAACAAGAAACGAGCAATAATTTGTTTATATCACTGTGGGCTGGTGATCAAGTTGTTCTTTTATCATGCATTGACAGCTATTATTTTTAAATGTCCTAAGTACTTAAAATGTATTCCAATTATCTTCAATATTCCTTTGGATTAAATATATATATTGAACCCTTTCTTGACTCTATTTAATGCCTTTTGAACTTTCTTAAGGTTGAACTGACATTTTAGACAAACTGAAGTGTGTAAGCCTTGCAGCAGATGTTGGACTGTCACAGCCAGCATTCCTCACCACAGACTATAGTGGCTAGAGCTGATGGAAGTTGCAGTTCAACAACATCTGGAGGGACAAACAATTCCAACCCCTGTCTTACCATCTAAGACAAACACAGACAGCAGGTATTTGTGCATATCCCCTCTCCCTTTCTGCCTCCTTCAGCTGCAATTACATGGCATAATTGCAGCTGTTTAGGCAGAGGTTATTCATCAGATGCTCGCTCATGAGAAATGATAGCAAAGCAGAACTCTGCTATCATTTACTTTTGTACAAATTCATTTGTTTTCTACTGAATAGCACCTCCATAAATCAGTCCTCTCTGATTTCAGTGTATGTTCACTCATACTAAGTATGAGGAAAGCTGAAAACTTGTTGGGTATGGGGCTGGTTTCCCCTCCCATCCTCTCTGTGGGCCAGATGACATCAGGGAGTGAAAATTAGTCTCCCTGACATCATAACAGTCCCTGTCTGAAGTGCCAGTTGGAATGTTAGCCTCTAAAGGTCAAGTTCCTGGGACCCTTTCACAGTATACAATTATAGCACTGTGGTTACACCTTAATTGCTCTGGCAACACCCCATTGAATTCTGGGATTTCTAGTTTGGCACTACAGCTGTCTGGCCAAGAATTCTAAATGTTGCTTCCTAAATGGCAAATGCCAGGATTACATGGCAGTTAAAATAGAATCATACAGGGGTATAGCTATCAAAGGACGCAAAATATGGGCATTGCCTTTCCAAATAATAATTCTGTCCCATTAAATTCTCCCTCAGTCCCCAAATTTCTCGTGTTGCAGAGTGAGGCACTGAAAATCATTCCCATCTAGCACTCTAAACATTTACTGTGTTCACATTCCCTTGGCAACTTTGCCAGTCCCTTTCCTTGAATACTTGAACTGTTTTTCTAAATGCTTGAACTGTATTTCTAAATGCTCAACTGAAGCTTTAAAATACTGTAGTACTGGAAATTTGGGAACTGAAGGAAAATGTAATTGCAGAATTCAGAATTCTTTTTGGGGGAAGGCCCACATTTTGTCCCATAGCTACACCCCTGGAATTGTATCACTGTAATTGTGAAAGGGTCCCCAGTGCTGGAGCCAAACTGGTGTACCCTCACCAACACAACTGAAGGCACACTTCCAACATTCAGCAATGGCTGCTGAGTTTCCCATCACTGCCACAGTTGCTACTAAAATTTGTTTGCAACTACAGCCATATATCTATCATGCATGTGGAAGTGACTACTTTCCTGAACTATAGAGCACTCTAGACTAGCAGGACAGAACATCACTTTTTGTAATTGCACTATTGTGATGCTTTCTATGGCTGTTTTATTCAGATGTTTTGTCAGAACATTTGTAATTGCTCTCAGGGCAGCTGTCCCTACTAGAATCACAGTTGCTTTCTTTTCCCAGAGGTGGTCAACCTCAGTTTGTAGGCCTTGACATTTTATAATCTCTTCTGTTTCTTTGTCTTCAGTTTTGCTGCCCTCCCAAGACTGCAGTATTGATCATCCAGGCTTTCTTTTCTCAGCCAGAGGTATGTCTGGCATATTATGTCCTTATTGTTTATCAGTTTGAATCATATGAGACTCATATGATTTTTACTTCATTATTTTGGCAACTTTTTCAGGCTTTAGCACCCACAACTTCTTTGTAAATGGTGAATCATTTTTGTGGATTTTTTTGCCAGATATCATTCTACTCATATTATTGTGGAGTTCTTATATTCAGTATGTGCAGTCTTGCTGCATGAATTAATAAGATGATCAACACTTTAACCTTTTTCTATGCAAATACGACATTTACTGTTTGTAGTCATTTTTTCAATATTTGCCTAGCTGCTACCTGTCTTGGAAATGGCCATTCTTGAGTCACAGTCCTTTAGTTTTTTTTGTCAGTGACCCACTCTGTAGCCATTTCCAGATGTCCTTCTTCTCAACTTTTCCTTATGCTTTTAACATACTGACCATGTAGTGTTGGTTTTGCTAGGCTTCGAAGTGAATTTTCACAATTTTCTTCCTATGCACATCTTTTGTTTCTTCAGTGTTCAATAAAATCTTTCTACTTATATCTACTAACATTATTTTTAATTTACTCATTCAAGCATCTTTTGTCTTATTCAGCAAATTGTTTCACTTATAATAATGCCTAGCCAGCAATATTACATGGTAGACATTACCAATTGTTATCACCTTGACAATGTTACGCATGGTTTGTTACTATAATTTTCTGGTTTTTTTCAATCTAGTGCATCTAGTTCTGCTTGAATCCAACCAACATTTGCAGCATATTTACTCTTCTCCAGGACTTTATGGCTTGAATTGTCTTTCTAATACTAAATTTTGATTTTAGGATCTTGTGTATTTTTTAATGTTTGCTACCTTCTTATGTTTAATACATTCATCTTGTAACATCCCCAAATATTTGGCATTTCCATCATTGTTTAGGTTTTTAATGACAGTTCCTTCAATAAGCTTTATTCCTTCTGATTCAGCAATTTTAGCCTTTTGTTTGTAGTATACTACATTTTTCAATTCAAATTCCATTGAGACGTCTTGACTAAATATTTTTATAATAGTCAATAAGGATTCAAATTCTGATGGTGACTTTCCATATATTTTTAAATTGTCCACATGAAAAAAATTATTTATATTTCCTACTTCCTTTGATATTTCATATCACTGATTTGTTTCTTTTACTGAAAGCAGTATCATTGCTTTAACAAACAATAGGGGAGATAAGGAATCACTGAAAAATTTAATGCTCAGTATTAGTACTGCCAAGTTCTTTTCCATTTAGTATTAAAATGGTGTTCCATGATTTTGTAATAGGTGAGACATATTTTCTGATGTTTTTACTGATTCTTAGAATTTCAAGAGATGCTTTCGATTTATGTGTATGGCAAAGAAACAGATATTTGTATAGTTTTTTTTAAACATTTTATATATGCCATAGGATTTTAAAATGTGCTTTGAGTCAAAACCATAAGATTATTTAGTTATAAGCCATCTGTCCCCACAAAGAGGCTTGGCCATTTCCACACTCCACTGTTATAGTGCTATTACTTCACTTTCAACATCCTATGGAATCCTGGGGTTTGCAGTTTAGGGAGGGGGATTTAGAATTCTTAGCCAAAGAACTCTTTGGCCTCAGTAAACTACAAATCCCAGAATTCCACAGGATGTTAGAAGCAGATTAATAGCACTATAATAGTCTAGTGTGGAAATGGCCTCTATCTTCTTCCCCTTTCATCCCTGTAGGCTCACCACATCCCTGGAGGTTATCTCAGTCCTGGAGCAAATTTGAGAGAGGTACGTTGGCCAGGGGCGCAAGGAAATAATAGAAATATATGTTTTCATAAAATCCCTCATAGAGCAGCTCTCTGCATGTCTACTCAGTACTGAGTCTCACTGAATTCAGTGGAACTGATTCCTAGGATGCTCACTGTCCCTCTGCATTCAGTGGCACCCCTTGCTCATGTCACTCTGTCTGTAGGGTGAAGCAATAAACCCCTTTATCTCCCTTGGCATGCTGGCTGAGGCATATAAAAAGAAGACCCAAGGGGAGAAATATCTGGAGTTGGTAAATGTTCCTGTTACACACAGCTCTTTGGTTGACCTGAGGGCTTTGTTCACTGATGACCAATTGTCAGAGGTGGGAGGGCATATTGGAGGGCTGTACCTCCTGCCCCCCCAAAAGAGTTCTTTCTCATAATGCCAAAGTGACATGGGCTGCATTTGTGGTACTTTCTGGACCACCTTAGGACCAAGAGATGCCTTTTGTTTTTCCAACAGGAAATGACATCATCCCAATTTCCAAGTCATTTCTCTGTGACTTGAAAGACCTCCCCGTTGAATGAAAGAGATAGCAAAATTTCTGCCACAAGGATATGTTTTGGTGTATGTGTTTGTGCTTTTAAAAATAGGGGCTCTGGGTCCCACAAAACCAGCCCAGGGACACATTTGCCTCACTAATGGTTTTATGTAACCCAGGGAGATGGAACTTCAGATCCTGAGAGCTAATCCTGCCTTTCTGAAGTCCCAACCCACTTCTTTGGCCTTCCTTGGCATCCTTTGCCTTGGGATATCACCATAAGAAGGCTTTCCCAGCTTTTGAACACTCCCCCCCACACACACACACATTCTGAAGTGTGGAAATGAGTCTCCTAGGGCTCAGTCACTGGCAGCAAGACCTTTAAGTGGGAATTTTCGGTCCTTTTCTTTGGCCTTCAGTCCCACCATTAAAAGTATCCCTTCTTTGAAACTGAATTGGCCTCCAGGTCCTGAAGACTTGTCATCTCAGCAGGATGATGAATCTACTCTGTTTAATCTGACTTTTAAGTGAGCTATCCAAAGCTCTGAACCCTATCTCCAAGTAGATTCAACAGTCTTGGATGTTCAGACTAAAACCCAGAGCAAAGTGACTTCTCTCTTCCCTCTGATGTGAAAGCCCCTAGTAGCCAAAGTTTTGCAGAAGAACAGATTACACCGATTTATGTATTATTACTATTAATAATAATTAATTAATACTTAATTAGAATAATTATGATTAACACTAATAATATATAGGCTTGCAAAAGCTGAAACAAATACTCTTTTCCTTTTTGGATGGTTCATTCATAGCTGCTTGTAAGCCCGCTTTTACAAGCATGGAACATAGGTCATTTCCGCACTAGAGTGTTATAGCGCTATTATTCCCACTTTGAACATGGCCGCCCCTCCCTAAACTGCAAACCCCAGGATTCCATACGATGTTCAAAGTGGAATAATAGTGCTATAACAGTCTAGTGCGGAAATGGCCATAGTGTGGCAAGCAATGGTGTTCCTTAGGTAGCAGACTCTAACAGAGCCAAGTATAACAAGAACGAATAAGGAATCAAGAGGTGCCCGAGGGACAGGGTCTGGGCAATCGGGAGCGTGTGTGAGTGCGCGTGCACGCGCTCCGGAGGACCAGCAGCTAAAAAAAAGTGGCTGGGGTGGGGAGGTCCGGCTTGCCCCACCTGAGAAGGGGCGCCTTGTCCTAAATCGAGAAATTTTATGGCTTTGGGACCGGAGGAAGCTTTTGGCTGTAAACTGTCATGCACCGCAGCTCCCGCTGAAAAGGAGGCGGGGGCAGGGCGTGGTCTTTCCTCTTCGCGGAGAACCAAAGGGTCATTAAGATCCTTTAAAGGGGTCCTCCGGCGAAGGACCGGGCGCCTCGTCGTAAAAAGCTAAGGCGAGAAACAAGACTCGCCGTCCAGAAACGCGCCACCGCTGTCGAAGCAGCTCGCCTCTTCCGGCCAAGCGGCTGGCCGAGCGCTTCTTCCAGCACGTCGCTGTTTCGGCCGCTTGCCGTGCGCTAGGGCCAAAACACCAAAGCAGAACAAAACGCGTGCGTACACACCACACATCCCCGGGAGCCCCACCGGCCCAGACCCTTTTAGTGCGGCTGATGGCTCTTGGGGAAGAGACTGTTACTGAGGGTGCCATTTAACAAAACAAATAGGGGTCGAGCAAAAGCAAGCGTCACCTCCTGGGTCGCGAAAGAAGAGCGAGCGAGCGAGCGAGCGAGCCTGGAAAGCCACAGCGGGCGGCGGGTCGCCGTCGGGGACGCCTCTCGTCCGCAGGCAAACGGCCCTGCCTAAAATTCACTCCGCCTCCGGAGTCCTTACGCAAGAAATACCTGTCTACTTGAGAGCTCTTGCTAACCGTACAGGCAAAACGAACTACGTATATTTATTTATCGTGTATTATATTATTTATATCCCTCCCTCTCTCTAAAGATCTCAGAGCGTCTTATAATAAAATCATCTCGACCAGCTTAAAACAGCATTTCTCCCAACGTGTTCCTTGACGGAAAATTTGCTTTCTCCTCAAATATTTCCAGATGAAATCCGTCTTGGTTTTTGCCTATATAAATCTACATATACACCAGATAGATTTAAAATTGAAAAAATGGTGTGTTTGTTTTTAATGTCAAGGCGAGATGAAGGCGCTCCATATAAACTAAAAAGTTCGATTCTTCTGTTAGTTAACGTGAATTACATAAAGAAGATGGAAATATTCGTTAGGAATTATACAATAAGATAGACACTGTCAGCAGGTACCCGCTTTGCTGTCTCTTTCAGAATCGTTGTTTTGTGCCTCGAACTCGTTTCCGATTTACGGCGACCCTTAAGGCGAATCTCTCCCGAGATTTTCTTGGCAAGATTTGTTCAGAGGGGGTTTGCCTTTGCCTTCCTCTGAGGCAGAGAGAGTGTGACTTGCCCAAAGTCACCCGGTGGATTTCCACGGCCGAGCGATTCGAACCCTGTTCTCCAGAGTCATAATGCAAAGCTCAAACCACCCCACCAACTCTGGCACTCTTTCAGAATCATACCCTCTATTTTATTTGGAATTAAGCTATATGTATTATAAATTATCATTTGTTACTGTGAGATTGTGTGGACTGTAAGGTCCTTGATCAATTATTTGTTTATCCCCACCTTCCTGCAATTGGTATTGATAGATGTCTCGACATGTACCTACTGTGTAGTTATTTCAGCTTTAATAAGTCTGTGCCTGTGTCTGTGTGCATCCATGTATTTGTATAGAAGGAAATACTGTACGTCGTTATTTATTTATTTATTTATGATATTTATGTACGATATTTTTATTTATATAATTGGGCAGGTTCCATTTATTGTAAAGTATCAAGGTTCCTGAACAGTTTACGGTAGAATTTTAAAAGCAGAAAAAGGAAATGCAATACAAACATGAAGACTAAAGCAGAAGAAATTCCGCAACAAAATGAGACAACAGAAAATGTAAAAGTACTACAGGATTTCAAGCTGGAATAATCAGGAATATTTAAGGAGTAAAGGTGTGCAAAAGGGGTCTTCTAGAAAGCTTTATAGTACGGGGAGAACGCACTCACACAAGGGAAGTGCCTGGAGAACCCTTTGAACCCACCTGGGAGGGCACCAGGGAAAAGCCCGCTCGCTCCCCCACTGATACATTTGTCAGAAAACTTTGGGGTTTCTAGAGACCCCTTTTGCACACCTTTACTCCTTATTGGTAAGTCAGTTTTCTGCAAATAGCGAATCAATTGCTTAGTCACTGTAGTTAACTGAAATCACTGAAACTTTACTCCTTCTGAACAAAACTGTGATTCTCAGTAAAATTACTTGAAAATAAATTTAAGTTCATCAAACTGAAAAATACTTTCCATAACTTCATGTTAGGCTAAGATGAAGGCTGAGATAATTGGTAGGGTTTCCGTGGGAAACTCTGCTCTTGCGTTCCGTTTTGTATCATTTAAAGGGGAGGTGATAGCCATCTTTAAATATGGGAAAGGATGTCAGGTAGAAGATGGAGCGAGTTTGTTTTCCGCTGTTCCAGAGAGCAGGGGCCCTTCCACACTATATAATATAGTGCTATGAATCCATTTCAGCTGCCGGGATTCCCTAGTCTCTGGAACAGGAAAAAAATAAGCTCGCTCCATCCACGGAATCGTGAGATTCGTGATTTAAGGGAGAGTTATTTGATGCAGTGATTTGAGCGTTGGACGACGATCCTGGAGATCAGGTTTCCCTTCTTTGCTCTGCCATGAAAACCCATGGAGTGACCTTGAGTGACTCACACACTCAGCCCCAGAAAATCCCGTGATAGGTTGGCCTTAGAGTCGCCCTAGGTAGGGAACAACTTGAAAGCACACAGCAACAACAATTTAGAAGTCTTAGCCAGGCATCTAAGTCCCTAGCGCATCACCAAACGACAAGCCCCAGGATTCCACAAGGGACAGCCAGGGCAGTCAAACTGAAATCCATGCCATAGCTACATAGTGTGAAAGGGCATCTCTCAGTGTATTTCTGCATGAGAAAGGATTTGATTAGATAAGCCTCGTGGTTCTTTTCAACACTAAGATTCTAGCAGGACGTGAAAAATGTTTTAAGGCGGCCATTTTACGATGGGAGTTGGCCCCACTGACCTGCTTGCTTCTCAGGAGAGCTGTACAAAGCGGCGGTGTAATTTTAGCCGAGTCTCGCGGAGGGCAGACTTAGGAGCAGATTTTAAGTGGGTTGAGGGAAGCTCGCCCGTTTGGATCTCTGCCTGCCTGCTGCTGCTAGAGCGTGCTGCCAGCGCCAGGCGGTGTATGTGGAAGGCACGGAGTCGTTTCGGTGAAAGGTTTTCACACCACCGGCATTTACTGAGGGATCTGATCTGAACCTAGAGCCTTTGGTTGCTACTGGCGTCCATGTTAGTAGGGCAACCTATATGTTAGGAAGAACTTTACTGTAAGAGCTGCTTGATAGTGGAACAGACTCTCCTTTGGAAGTCATAAACAGAGGTTGGATGGGCATCTTTCAGGAGCGCTTTCGTTATCTATCTCTGCATGACGGGAGGTTGTGCTAGATGATCTTTGTGGTCCCTTTCAACTCTGTCATACTGTGATTCCTTAAATATCTTCACAGGCGCTTCGTATGTTAGCCAATACGGGCCTCGTAGGAAGTTGTCATGATCTTAGGCAGCTATTGCTGTTGTTTGCTTTCAAGTCTTTTCCGACTTTGGGCGACCCTAAGGTGAGTCTACCGCCAGTGTGTGTGCTCGCGCGTGTCCAGATCTCTTCACAACGGGGTTGCCATTGGTTTCCTCTGAGAATGAGAGAGTGTGACTTGCCCAGAGTCACCCAGTGGATTTCCATGGCTGAGTGGGGGATTCGAACTCTGTTCTCCAGAGTTGCAGTCCAATGCTCAAACCACTGCACTAGGCTGGCTCTTTTTTTCTGGTCCTTCTTTTTTCTGAAAACGCAGAGTTGCTCGGAGAGAGACAGACCCAACCGGGGTGGGGTGTGGTGAGGCAGGGGCAGTCGGCCACTATATCCAAGTCTGTTCCAGGGAGAGCAACAAAATAGTATTTCCTCGCGAAGGAAGCCGAGATGTGGCGGAAAAGAGCCCTTTGAAAGCTATGGAATATCTATCCCCACTTTTAAAGCATTTTAATCTTAAGTGACAAAGGCACGTGCCGGCCAAGACGCATTTATATTAATACAGTTAGAAGAGAAGTCGATACACAAATGCACGAAAAGAATAGCGTGGAATTAATTCGAATTCGCTCGAGTTGTTTAGCCGGCACTTGGAGTGATTCTTCTTCCACAGCTGTTTGTTTTTTAAAGGGAAAAGGCTGGAAACTCGGCGAGCGGGGGAGAAGGAAGGAATTAACTAATACTGGGATCTTTCCATGTCAACCGTTTGTCAAAGTCCCCTCCCTCTACCCTCACCTCCCAACTTCAGCCTGAGTGAGGAGGGAGGGGGATAGAAGGGATCATCCTTTGACGCCAGAGGTGGGGGGGGGCGCGCGATCCTCTATAGGTTCTTGGAGTGAAATTCCTATCATCCCTCAGCTGGCGAAGGCTGACAGGAGTTGGAGCCCAACAGTATCTGATGTCACACGCTTCTCACTTGTTTAACGCGATAAAATTGCACCGTTTGCACTCCGCTTCCGGTGGCAGCAGCTTCAGTCTGCCGCTAGTGAATCCGCCCTGGGTTTTACTCTGAACTTTAAAGTACAATACCTATCCAAAATTATACCTATTGCGGGCGGGGGAGGTTCCGAGGTTGTTGCTATTGTTGTCTGCCTTCAAGTCGTTTCCGATTTACGAGGATCCTAAGGGGACCCTCACAGGATTTTCTGGGGCTGAGAGTATGTGACCCAAGGTCACGCATTGGGTTTCCATGGCTGAGCGGGGAATCGAACCCTTGTCTCCAGGAACGTAGTCCAGCATCCAAACCACTACATCCTGCTGGTTCTTTCCCCTCAGGAAGCTCCTTTAAAGTTCGGAGTAAAAGGCAGAGCGGATTCTTCCCCCCACTAACATGGACACCACTAGCAATCAAAGGCTCTAGGTCCAGATCAGATCCCTCTGTAAACCTCGGTGATGTAAAAACCTTTCACTGCGCTGGCAGCAGGTTCACGCAGTAGCTGGGAGCAGAGATCCAAAAGGGGCGAGCTTCCAAGAAACAGGCCTCTCTTAACTCACTTAAAACCTACTTCCAAATGTGGGCCTCGGCCAGACTCAGCTAAAATTACATCGCAGTCCTGTATAACTCAACTCAAAAGCAAGGCCCAAGCAGTTCAATGGGGCAAGCTCCAGCATAGGCTGGCTGCCTTAAAACACTTTTCACGTCCTGCTAGAATCTTAAGAGTTGAAAGGGACCCCAAGGGCCATTTAATCAATTCCTTTGCCATGCAGGAATACCCAGAAATGTCCGTCCAACTTCTTTTTAAAGACCTCCAAGGAAGAAGAGTTTACCTCTCCCGGAGGCACCCCAGTCCACTCTGGGACAGCCTTCTCCTACTGTTTAGATGGCGTCTCTTTTCTTGTAATTTGAACCCACCGGTTCGTGTCTATGGAGCAGCAGAAAACAAGCTCGCTCCATTTTTTTACCTGACATTTCTTCAGACATTTAAAGCTGATTGGCACATCAGATATGACATTCATGCTGGTTTTGATAGGAGATCTTTGCACGTGCGGTCATGTACCTTCAAATTGCCTGTCGACTTATAGCAACCCCATGAGTGTCGTAGGGTTTTCTTAGGCAAGGAATAGGCAGAGATGGGTCTGACAGTTCCTTCTTCTGAAATGTAACCTGGTCTCCCATCCAACTATTAATCAGGAATGACCCTGTTTAGTTTCCAAAATCAGATTGGATCTGGTGGCTTTGTGGTATTTAGGCCACATAGGAAAGCTTTAGGTTGAACTTCCGTGCAATTGCGAGAAATCTCCTGGCTTTCACACTGAGGGAGAAAAGCAACAACAAGAGGAGGCCTGTTACTTGTTAGAAAACAGCCCTTAGAGAAAGTTAACCTCTTCGCTCCACCACTGCATTTCTATATTTTTTTTTGTAAAAAACAACAACAACCCTTTTTAAAAAAAATAAATCTATCTATACCTGTATTTATATCAAGAGATGTAGCTATTCCCCCACCGGTCACTCACTTCTACTTTTAGTGGCATATGATCTTCTTTCGGTAGAAAAAGCTGAATTCCATGAGACTACTGTAATGTTCCAAATATTGTAATGTTCCAAATTACAAGAAAAGAGGTCCAACCTAGACGTTTGGAAGAACTTCCTGACTACAAAAGGTTTATAGACTCCCTCCAAGGGTGATGGACGTCTTTAAACAGCAGTTAGAGGAGCATCTCCCAAGACTGCTTTAGTAACATATTGAATGGCAGGCGATTGGATGAGATCATGGCCTCTGAGGTTCCAGTTCTGTGATTCTATGATTCTGTTCTAAAGTTGTGACTAGCAATGTTATTTGAACCAAAGAAACTTGCTTTTCGGTAGACTTGCCTAACATTGCTCTGTGAGGGTAGAGGTATTTAGAAACCCGCACAAGTAACCTCTTGATAGAATTACTCATCACCTGCTACACAACCTTAACACACACACACACACAGTCGGGGGTGAGGTATAGTGCAGTCCCGTACTTGCTTCCTCAGAAATAAATGTGACTGCGTTCAACTGGGCTTACTCCGGGGCTCAGTGCGCGCCGGATTGCAATCGAATACTTCAAAGACTTTTCAAACGAAGTCGAATCGATTTCCGCTGATTTCGGAGCTTGGCATTCCCACGTCAGTCGCCTGCACCCCCCAAGAGTGGGTTTGGGAGCAGGCGGGTCTCCTTGGTCGTCTCAGTTTCTCAGGAGGGGGTGGAGACTTTATTACCTCGCTGTGGGAACCTCTGAAAGGGGGGCGGGCGAGGTGACAATGGGCAGGAAATGGGCTGGCAAGCCTTCCGAGACGATGCCGGTCTCGTTAAACGGGAGCGACAACACCAAAAAAGGAGCAGGGCGCTGTAAAAGCCGCACCGACAACCACCACGCAGCCCTTGGCTCAGCGGCGAGGAGGAGGAGGAGGAGAAGGCGATCTGAAGGAAGGCTGTTTGCTCGCCACAAAGACCAACGAGCCTCACTGTTTCAGAAAAGCGAGGGCGAGTCTTCCACCCCCTCCAAGACTGACGAACTTTGGCCATTTCCGCACTGGGCTGTTACAGCGCTATTACTCCACTTTCAACATCCTCTGGTATCCTGGGGTTTGCAGTTTAGGGAGGGACCGGCCGGCCAGCCCCTCCCTAAACTGCAAACCCAAGGATACCATAGGATGTTGAAAGTGGAGTAATAGCGCTGTAACAGTCCAGTGCGGAAATGGCCTTTATTAGGGCACCTGAGCCTCCTCGGCTGGAGTCCGCTTCCTCAGAGGCAGGAAGGAAGCCTTGTGAGGATGCCGGCCGGCCCCAAGGGGCTCCTCGGAGAGAAGTCAGTCCCGCTGAAGTTGGCTGACTCTAAATCGCCCGGGTGGAAGTTCTATCCCACCTCATAACCCCTGCCAGAATTAATAGGACAGAGGGAGGCTACAATTACATTTTATAACCGTCTTCACCTTTTAAAAATTATCTTTGGAAATGTCTTCAACACTCTGAATTGTTGGGGGGGGGAAGGGATAGATTGCCTGTTACAGAACACGAAGACAGAAAGTGTTTTTTTCCTTTCTTTCTGGAATTAAATAAAATTGTTTGATTGCTTGAATAGATTTTTATGTAACTTTTCAGAAATAAAAAAAAATCTTGCAGTGTAGAATCAGAAAAATAAAATATAAACATAACATGGGATGGAAGTAAATGTGCAATTGTTAAAACCATGAATAATTTAAAATTACCCATAAGAAAATGAAAGCTTGAAAAGTGGCATCAAAAATATTATAACATCAGGTGGGACTGGATTTCCTCAGATGGGGAGCAGCCACCTAGAAGATCTTGTTTTACTTTCCTGTCACCCTGGTGAGCCTATGAGTAATGCCTCACAACCACTAGATTTCAAAGCCTAGGTAGATTTGTGCCAAGTAACCTAGTCCCAAATACTTTAATGCCTAAAAGGTCAAAATAGCACTTTCAATTGGGGTTAGAAGCAGAGGCAGTCGGTGCAGCTGATACAATATTGGACAAACAGCCTTCCCATCCCTGGCCTTCTCAAGTATCCAGCTGCAGTTTGCACTAGCTGAAGCTGCTGAACCCATCTCCAAAGGTTGCCCCTCACAGAGAACATTACAGTAATCTAGGCTGGATATGATCAGGGCAGGAATATCACAGGCAGTGGTCCCCAGAGTCAGAGCTGGTGTATCAGCTAAGTGAGCTTTCTTTTCACTTTTATTTCCACAAACAATACCTAGTCAGAAAGCACCACCAAGCTTGCAAACAGTCCTTCAGAGGGAGTGCAATGACATCCAGGCCTGACCATCTCAGTCTTCAGTCTCCCGCCTGCCCATGTATCCAACTATCTAATCTTTCAGGTTGTTCCCCCTGGTCCATACCCAAACTGCCTCTCTTCATCTCTCTAATTCCACAGCCTTTCTGGGATTATTAGGTGATAAGGTGAAATGAGCCATTTCCATGGTGTTCTAATAATTTCTTCATGCCAGTGGTACTTTAGCCCAAACTTTCTGAAGATTATCTACAGTGGCTTCATGTATTGAAAAAGCTGAACAACAGCAACAACAACAACAACAAGCTTAGAAGGCAATATGGGAGTTTTGTGACATTCCAAAAGCCAGAGTGACAAAACCTGTGTCTGTCAGTATCTAGGTTGAAATCCACATTGGAATGGACCCAAATAATCTACTGCAGTTGTAAGGTGCCATCAAGCTGACTGCAAGTCAGGGAGACCCTAACAGAGGGTTTTCTTAGCAAGATTTATTTGGAGGAGGTTTTGTCACTGCTTTCCTTTAAGGCTCAGAGAGAGTTACTTGCCCAAGGTAACCCAGGGTGTCTCTATGGCTAAGCAGAATCCTAGCTCAACACTTAAACCATTACCTTATACTAGCTCTTAAATCATGGATATTATTATCCAAGACTGTCTCCAAGATATTCTGCAGAAGCTAGCTTATATGGAACATCTGATTCTAGCTAATAGTTGAAGACCATAGGAGCCAAAAATTATATTTTTCCTACAGTGACCTCTCCACTACCTTAGTGGAATGAATGAACAAATCATATAGTATACATATGAGTGAACAGTTTAAAAGAATGTAAAGGAGTCCATCTTGCACACCCAAGTTACTGTCACTTTTTTAAAGTTGTTGTGTGGAAGGGCAATTGGGAATACATTATTTCACCCATTCCCCTGACACCAGATTCAGTGCTGATGTTATTCAGCTAAGTTGTCTTAGGTACTGGAGCCATTCATTTTAGCTGGGTAAGTTTTAGTGTCTTCTAAAGAGATGAGTTGATTGAATTCTGAGTCTACAAGACCTGAGCAGGGCTGTTAATAGCAGAGTTTCTTCAAAGTCTTTCTGTAGGATTCCAATAAATCACATCTGACCTGATGGCAAATAAGAAGTTTTAGTGTGGTGGACAAATATGTCTACTCTGCAGCGGAATCTTCTTTGGAGTACAAAGAATCTAAGAGAAGAAAAAACAGAAGGAATTCCAAGTAAGGAATTCTTAGGATAACACAGGCCAAAAAACAGAAGGAATTCCAAGTAAGGAATTCTTAGGATAACATAGGCCACTGCCCAACAGTTTAGGCTTTCCAAAAAGAGTTAGCATTAGATACAATTACTATCAATGGGTGATGACCTGTATTGTGGGCTTGATCCATACACTGTTTATGCCATAATATTTGTCTCACCTGGATTGCACACATACACTTCTATTCTAGGACCCATTGAACATTAATTGATGGATAATTAGTTTTTCATGGAACATTTCCAAAGGGGTATTTTATATCTTTTCAGTTGAAGCTTTGGTGGGGAGATGGGAAAAGTAGCGTTTACTGTTGTTGTTATTGTTACTTTCTTGTTAAAGTCCTGGGAACATGCTATGTCATGCTCTTTCTCTTTCAAAAGCTCCATCTGAACTTATCTGTGGATCAGGATATAGGGAGTTTCTGTGGCAGCTAACTTGAAAAGTGGGAGAAAAACCCTCTCCTATGAAGTATTAAGACCAATGCCAATTGGGAATGAGTTTCCAAAGATGCCTGAGATTCAGTAAGGTGTCTTTCCTAGTAACTCTCTCAAACACAGTTTTTCAGACAAAGTCCAATTGATTCTAGTGCGATATAATCCCCAGCAAAAGTCCTACCTTAAAACAATTAATTTCTGCAATCATTCTAAGAAACGAATAAAATACGAGGGTCTTCAGCAGGTAGCATCTAATATGCCTGGGCTCCCGAGTGACCTCCACCGAACTCAAGATTGGACTCTTCAATTCAGCTTAGTCAGGCCTTTGTTTTTGGCCTGCAAGAACAAAAGAAGAATGAAATCATACAAATGTATTATTCTTCGTATATTTTACACATCACTTTTCTGCCGCGGTTGTTCCCTTTAAGCAGTTTACTACTCGGAACTATCAGAAGATGCGTCATAAATAGATGGGTGTTTTTATGCATGTGAGCGGGAGGGCGGTTTCACTATTCCACCTTAATTCCCCTGCTGCTTGAGTGAAAAAGAAGACAAAACTTGTGTGGGCAGAAATCAAACCTTGTGACTGGTTTACGAGAAGATCAACGAAGGATTTCACCTGAACTAGTCATGAATAGGTAGTTCCGAGGAAAAAAAATAGTGCAGGAATAAAATAAGAGCGCCTGGCTCTGACTCTCTTTTGAACAGGGCAACATGCTTAAAACGGTTTCCTCAAACAATAAATGGACCCCTTTTATTATTTACATTGCGGCATAGCCTCAGAAAGGGCTACTGATCTGACTGGCATTGATGTGCATAGAAATGTGTTTATGAAATGTGTTTTTATGAAGAGGCCACTGGAAGCGAAAGTTGGAAGTGGTTCTGTAGACGCCGAAGTCGGGGATCGGGGAACCTCTGCCCTCAATTATTCGTCCCAAAGCAGCCCGAAGACCCGTTCCAGTGTTACGGAGCATCTGCTTGCAGGTCGGGATGGTGCTGCCAAGGTAAGCGAGGGAGGTGCTGCCCACCGGTTATGGCGCTCTTGCTGACATGGCCCATTTCCTCTGAGGCTAATGAAGCCGCAGCCCCGGTGGCTTTGATAGAGGTGCAAACATTTGGGGGCAGATTTACATAAAGTAGCTGCGTTTTATCCCACTGGTGGCAATTAACATCACAGGCATACCCTCGGGCACCGTTCTGATATGGCCGCAGGGAGCCAATCAGGTGGGTGGGCTGAAGACATCAAAGAGACTTTCCTCCAATCAGGTGAGCCCCCTACCGGCATTGTGATGTCACAAGGAGGATATTTACAAGGGGGGACATCACAGCCCCCCGCCTCAACAGTATCAAGAGGCGCTGGCCGGAGAGGTCAAGTGGAATTAACCCCTCTGCCCCCGAACTGCTAGAGATCCCTCCCCTTCTAAGGGTTCTTCTCCACGCCCAGCTAATATTTGCACCTTCGCTCCGGCTCATCAGGACAGTTTCTCCAAGCTAGGGATCGTGGAGTGCAGATAAACTGGAGCCGCATCCCAGTGAGTAAGGAAACTTGGTGGGGTGGGAAGGAAGGATGACTAATCCGAGCACGGACAGCTCCGGCAAGAACCTGCAGTACCGGGTGGATCATCTGCTGAGCGCCGTGGAGAACGAGCTGCAGGCGGGCAGCGAGAAGGGAGACCCCACCGAGAGGGAGCTGCGAGTCACCCTGGAGGACAGCGACCTGTGGCTCCGCTTTAAGGAGCTCACGAACGAGATGATTGTCACCAAGAACGGCAGGTAGGAGGAAGGTGGGCAGGCGGAGGTGCTCAATGGCCTCGAGAGTTGCCCCGGATGGACACTCAGAGCCT
This sequence comes from Iguana delicatissima, assembly GCA_948472985.1. Classification (NCBI taxonomy): domain Eukaryota; kingdom Metazoa; phylum Chordata; class Lepidosauria; order Squamata; family Iguanidae; genus Iguana; species Iguana delicatissima. The sequence goes on along the minus strand of CAOKZL010001216.1, from coordinate 219,979 downwards.
TTCCGCACTACACTATTGTAGCGCCATTATTCCACTTTCAACGTCCCGTGGAATTCTGGGGTGTGTAGTTTACTGAGGCCAAAGAGCTCTCTGGCTGAGAATTCTAAATGCCCTTCCCTAAACTGCAAACCCCAGGATTCCATAGGATGTTGAAAGTGGAATAATAGCACTATAACAGTGTAGTGCGGAAAGGCCCTCAGGTCCCCTTTGGTTTTCCTAAGGATTCACAACATTACTGGAGAGATGATGCCCCAGAGTTACGAATCAGAATCGACCTGTTCCCAACCCAGTTGTTCTGATCGCAGGTGAAGGAAGTTTCCTTTGAGATCTGTTTTTGGGCTCCGCGGTCTCCTTGCTATTTCTCTTGGTACGTCCCTTTCTCGCCTCCTTGATCACCTTTTCCTTTTGTACACTCTATTACTTCTTCCAATGGAACCTTCCTGTTCTCTCACTCTTCTTCTTCGGTATTTCCCCCTTCATGCCACATTAATCTACCCCCCCCCGCCCCCGCAGTTTGCAATCTTACCATTTGCTCCAGTCATTTCCTACGCAGGAGATTGCCCGCACCCTGGACCTAGGTTCCTCCCCATCCATGCTCTCGCGGCCACTTCATACTTGCTTCCGACGGCTCCGGTTTCTTACACGCCCCCCCCCACCGAGAATCACCTGCAGCGGCTCAGCTGGTCACGGCACCGCTCGACCGCTTTTGGGGGCGCTTTTTCAACCTGAATTTCATACGCATCTTCTGGAGGGCGCCACTTGCCTTTTTGTACCGGTAGATAAAATATATTTCAAATATATCGCCTGCAGTCTTATAATAAGGCGAACTTCCGTCCTTTTGCATCGGAGACTCTGCTGTGGAAGAAGATAATATTTCTCCCTCCGCAATTCAAGATCAAAACCAGGAAGTCTTGCAGATAGCGTTTGACTCCAAAATTGGGGTAGAAAATTCCTCTAATTCTAGCTGAAAATTCTAGCGAAGACCATGCAACTGACTTCAAAAGGTGTATAATTTTTACAGACTTTAGCCCTTTGATCCTAAACAAACTTACTTGGAAGCAAATTTACCTTACCTTCTTTGGTAAGTACTTGTAGTGATTTCACCGTAAGTTAATCTTCAGTAAACAGCCTTCTGTTTACAGCCTTCAAAAAAAGGTTGCCTTCCCTCTTAAACATCAGTTTGCGCTCTGAAGTCTCTTTCTGCTTGATGTGATCATATAATATTCTTCAGTTTGAAAATTCTGGGTCAGGTTCTCTTAAACATATAGCAGATATTTGTTGTAGTTTTATAAGAAAACATGTGGCAACTATGTCAGTGTAATTCTGTTAAAAAAAACAACAGGAAAAGGAAAACCTTCCCTGTTTCTTAGCTTCCAACTGCGATTCCACATAGACTTCTTCTTAACAACAGAAAATAGACCTTTTCCAGATCAAAGGAGCTAGGAAAGGAGAACCAAAGTGGACATTTCAAGTCCTTTCAGTGGAATTCACTTCTATGGTGTGAGGACAGTGGATTGTTTCAATGAACTTACATTTCAGGGGTAATTTCCTAAAGACATTTGCACCTCATCCCCCAAACCGTGTGTTCTGAAGGATGGATGCCAATGATTTACATAGCAGGATGTGAAGGGAATTTAGGGAGAGTACTTATTGACTGGGAAAGAGTCAAGTTTCTAGGATATTTTTACTTCCAGATCATGTAACACTACTTTCATTGCTTTTTTTTTAATGTGAGGAAGTCCTGTCCTTTTCAGGGGCGTTGCTTCTAAGCGATGGGCTTAGGACACAAAGTCTCACTGGTGCCACAAGGTAGCCGTGTGGCCTGGCAGAGAGTCGGAATAGGCTGCCTCGGAGTGTGGTGGAGTCTCCTTCTTTGGAGGTTTTTAAGCAGAGGCTGAATGGCCATCTGTCGGGAGTGCTTTGAGGGTGTTCCTGCATGGCAGGGGGATGGACTGGATGGCCCCTGGGGTCTCTTCCAACTGGACATTTCTATGATTCTATGAGCAGCCCAGCTACCCGGTGCGGGTTTACTCGGAAACACGCTGCCGCCGTTGCAATCGTGCAGGCCTGGGGAGGAGGGCGCTGAGGCCTTCACTGTGTTTTGCTTCAGTCATGGCGGACCTCTGAGGCCGCTGCCTCCTGCCTCCTTCCCCTTCCCTTCCCCCGGCCTGAAGAACTCCTGGCCCCCAGAAAATCTGAACCGGGGACGGCGAGGGCTCGGGTGGGGAGGGCCGCTCTCTCCTCTTTGCCTCCCAGCCAGGGGAGGCCACGGCGAGGCCCCGCCCGCCTCTCCTCGCCCCTTGCCTCTCCTCCCTTTCAGGCGAATGTTCCCGGTGCTGAAGGCGAGCGTGTCCGGGCTGGACCCCAACGCCATGTACTCCTTCCTGCTGGACTTCGTGGCCGCCGACAACCACCGCTGGAAGTACGTCAACGGCGAGTGGGTGCCCGGCGGCAAGCCGGAACCGCAGGCCCCGAGTTGCGTCTACATCCACCCGGACTCGCCCAATTTTGGCGCGCACTGGATGAAGGCGCCCGTCTCCTTCAGCAAGGTCAAGCTCACCAATAAGCTCAACGGAGGAGGCCAGGTGAGGCGGCTCCCCCCCTCCTGTCTATCCCCCCTGAGGGCATATGTCGTGCTCCCTACTCTCTGGCTTTCTCTCTTTCTAGGCTCGCCGTACTGAACACAAGAGAGGGCTCTTGCACCTTTAACAATAGCCTGGAAGAGAGAATATCAGCAGGTGTTGCTTGCAGGCAACCAGTTAAAAAGCAACACCGGCCGACATTCCTTTTCTGTGAAAGGTACCGGAGCCCTTTCCAGTTTTCATTCTGGCAACGCTCACAGGCACAGAACGGGCATTTCGGGTCATTTCCGCACTAGGCTGTTATAGTGCTATCATTCCACTTTCAACATCCTATGGAATCCTGGCGTTTGCAGTTTAGGGAGGGGCCTCAAAGCAAACTTCAGGATTCCATAGGATGTTGGAAGTGGAATAGTAGCGCTATAACAGCCTAGTCTGGAAATGGTCTCAGAGCAGGTCAGCCTTGTCAAACATGCTAGATTTTGGAAAGAAAACTATCTCCTCCTCCTTTCCTGTGGATTTTGAAGACATTGGCTTTCTCCTAATATTCACTTTATGTAGACCAGTTACCATTGACGCAGAGGTCCTTGGGTGGGCTGCTTCCTTTTCCTTCACTACCACCTGGCTCTGTTGTTGTATTGAGAAGTTGTCCAGAGCTGGGCACTGGGAATGCTTTCACCCGTAGAACTCTAAGATTACTGGTTAGCTGCCTTTCCTTTCCTCATAATGGGGAGTGTTGGGGAACTGTGCCCAAATGGAGAAGTTGTCTGGTGTTACCTATGATGGAATTGGGACACTTCTGTGTATTTGTAACAATCCTGCTCTCACAGTAAGGATTGCCCCTTGGGTGCTAGGCTGTTGGGTAACTGTGTATTTCCTGCAGTCATTTACAGGTAGAGACATTTTCAGACACTGTGACTGTGCCAGGGACTAGAATCAATCCTGTTGTCCCCTCTTCCAATTTCCACACTTTCATTTAAAAGTGTGAACAGAGCCTCCTATGTACATACATCTATTCCCACTGTTTCTAGAGGGGTAGCTGTATTAGTCTGTTGCAACAAAAATGTTTTGTGACATCTTAAAGACTAATACATGCACTGTGGCATAAGCCTTTGTGGGCTACAAGCCACTTTATTGAACACAAAGTATTGTAAACTTGCCAACACAGGATAATATTTGATGCATTTGAGAAAGTTCTCAAATGCATCAAATATTATCCTGTGTTGGCAAGTTTACAATACTTGACGCTAGAACATAAATGTATATTCCATAACAAAATTTTTGGTCCCAAATGCACTACATGCCTACAAAGCTGTGTATGGGCAATCAAGGACCTTGCCTTTCACACACTTTGTACACTGTGTAGGTTGTACTCAGCTCTTTGGGTGAATTTAGGGAAGTTATCTTGATGCCTTGCCCTTCATAGGTGTTCACTGAATATCTGAAAAGGGATATTTTATTTACCCATGTATTTACTTCAGAAGAAATGTATGTTAGTAAACTGTCTGTAAAATGAAGAAGATTTAACAGAATATTAATTTTAAAATAGATTGGTTATACGTGTAACCAAACTGAAATTCAAAAACACTGAGCAAATTGTAGTCTAGACTGGAGGTGGTAGTGGAAATTAATCAATATATTGACAGCTTGTATCCATATATTTGCACCCTAGAATAAAATGTAGCCATTTCTCATTGGGAGATTCTTTTTCTAGAACCAAAGGAGTTTGCTGGTACTAGAAGAACTGTATAGCATATGTGCATACATCCTAACATTGCAGAAAATATAAGTTCAAAGACAATAATGACAGGTTGATAATTGAACTGTCCTGGTAAATAGGGAAATCTAGACTGTATCTAAATTTGGTCTGCCTGAAGGCTGTACTCACAAGATATACTGGCTGACTCAGTCCTGGCATTAAGCAGAGTAAAGAGGACTCTGTTGAATGTTAGAGATGAACGGAAGGGCAATTGTTTCACTTGCTGTATTCTTAGTGAGATAGCTGGGGTAGTTGTTCGGATTTTTTTTTAAGTATTAAAATATTTCAATCTTCCTTATTTATTTAGAGCATTTATACTTTGCCCTTCAGACAAAAAGTCTCCAAGAGCAGCTTACAAATTGTTAAATTAACAGTTCCATGCCATCAGGCTTACAATCAATGATGATGATAATAATGATAATAGTTATTGTTAACTGCTCTTGAGTTGACTTTGACTTATGGGGACCCTATGAATGAGAGACCCCACAAGTCACCCTGTTTTCAACTGCTCTGCTCAAGTCTTGTAAAACTTAGCTTTCTTTGACTGAGCCAATGTGATCTTCCTTTTTTCCTTCCGCCTTCTACTATGCCAAATGTTACTGTGATACCTAATTTGATAATAATATTTATCCTTCCTTTATTTTGGTTGGATTGTGCTGTTGGGTTAAATCACAGATTACTGGTCATGGTCTTTATCCAGGTAACAGGTACTTCCCACTGTGGTTGTTGGTATTAATGCAGTCAGAGCAAAAGAGCAGGTGCAAAGATTTGGTGCAACACATCCTACTAATGATTCTGTCGCTTACTACTACCTCTGATCCTCCCAGCCTGCTGCTTGCGCCTTTGGATTAACAAGTCAGTCTCTGTGTATTTTTGCAAATTCACTGATAAGTGTATAAAGACATTAAAAAAAAACCCACAACCAACACTCTAAGGCTGCAGTCCTATGCACACTCACCAGGGAGTAAGACTCATTGAATATACTAGGACTTACTTTATAGAGCCTGTGTGGTGTAGTGGTTTGAGCTTTGAACTACCACGCTGGAAACCAGGGTTTAATTCCTTACTTGGCTGTGGAAACCCCTGGGTGACCTCAGGCTTGTCAAACACTCTGAGCCCCAGAAAACCCCATGATAGGTTCACATTAGGGTCACCGTAACTTGGAAACAACTTGAAGGCACACAATGACAACAACAAATATGCATTGGGTTTTTTGAGTAGGAAAATATTTTATTGTAGGATAGATGGCTGCTTTAGTGTCTGACAAGTTTTAGATAGAACATCCAGGATAGGATGTTACCTTAGAGTAGCCAGAATGAAAAATGGAGATGGTTCTGTATCTTTAATTGTGTAGACAAAGGCATTTCAGTAACTGTTGTTTGTTATACAACCATTGAAAGTATAAGAGGCCTCTCTGGATTTCCATCTGACAACACTAGTTACCATCTAGGAAAAATATATTTACTTGAATAACATTTTCCCGTGTGTCTAATGAACCTGAGCTGCTGAGTATGTCTTCATTGTACACCACACCACACAGCTGTAGCAGTTATGTGCTATTAAAGACTTGGCTTATGATATTGGCCTATGAATATCTGTATAGTGACTACCTGCTCTTTTAAAATTGGCACTGGAGAAGACAGAATAATGCGTACCACTGTAGAAGATCCCAAGGATAAGCAGATATATTTCCCCAATCATTTACTTGGAGAAGCAACTGGAGAAATGTTACTATTCAGTGGCATTGTGCTTGTACTGGTCTCTGTCATCCATATACTGCTGAGACTAGTAGGGGATGGTCGTGGTATAACATGTTACTCATGTTTGAAGTGCCAGGGCTGAATGGACTTAAATAATATACCTGATCACTCAAATTAGAACAGGGATTGGCAACATCCATGAGGCTGGGAACTACTTTTCAGGTTGGGCAAGTGCTCAGAGACCACACACCTCAAGGGTCATGGTATGAGTGGAAAGGCTGGAGTTCAGCAGACTTTTAATAAAGAAAATAAATAGATAAAAATATACTACTTTGCATGTATATTCTATTTAACTCTTGCATGTAAATTTTATTATGAACAAATAAAATTTTCCCTCCACTTGTTATTAGCAAATACACTTTATGAATATATCTAAAAAAATTGTACTATGTACAATGTTTGGACTAATTTCATTATTAACCAATAAAATCCTCATACTTTATTACCAAAATCAAGTAATTATGGTTATTATACTGAATTATTGCAGGTATAAATTAACTTTAAATGTACTTAAACTGACTTTAATATGATGTATATTAAAAAATATATGGGAAATTATTTCTAAATATGCCACAAAAAGACAATTAAAAACTTCCTTTCCCCATCAATAACAATGCATCTAGTTTCTTTTATTGGCTTTAGTCCATTCAGTGGGTTACCATTGAGTCTGACAGCAAACCACAAGGCCAATTTTTATGTGTGTGTGTGTGTGTGTGTGTGTGTGTGTAATGGGAACATAAAAATGGCTTGGGGGCTACATACAGGCCACAGGCCACATTTTGCCCACATCTCAATTAGAGCCATTTAGAAGTATACTCAGTAACACAAATGTCCATGTTCTTTTAGTTGTGCTACCTAATACTATCGCAGAAAACTCAACATGCATCAAGTAACATTGTTTAAAACAGTTTCGAACTGAGGAACCAGTTAGTTGGTCAGACAAACCTACATAGTGTATACCAGCATCAAGCAATGTATATATACTGGTTGTTAGTATGTACCTGTATCAGGTCAACAGAAGTTGTTCCTGTGAAGTAAGAACAATTAAAGAATTTGAATTTGTATTCTGAAGAATTCTTCCTCTGCCTGTCTCACCCAGAGTATGGACAATTAATGCTGTGCAAATAATTTTGCATCCCTTAGTGCTTATGTACTTTTGTTGTCCTCAGTTTGTTTAGGAAGAAAAATAAACAACTTGTAACCAAGGTATAGAGTTGGACATATTTGATTTCAGTGGATTTAGGCCTGCCTATCTCTATCCATATAAGAATTTTGATTGTTTTTTTTTAAAGGCATAATTCTAGACTAGATTCCAAAAGCATCTTCCTCAGTGAGCAGTCATTTTTGCAGTAATATTATGATGAAGGTAGAATCAAGGAGCCAAACTCAAAAGATTCTCCTAATCCTTTGAAGAAATTTGAATGCATTTATTTGGACACTTTGGCATATTAAAAAAAGGGGGAATTATTGTTTCAGGTTTAAGTTGTTTCTTGTTGTTATGTACCTTCAAGTCGATTCTGAGTTATGGCAACAATTTCCTATGGTTTTCTTGGCAAGTTTTATTCTAAGAAAGTTTACAATTGCCATTTCTAAGGCTGAAGGAATGTGACTTGCCCAGCATCACCGAGTGGGCTTCCATGACTGAGTAGGGATTTGAATCCTGGTCTCGTAGTCTGTACTCAACCCACTATACTACTCAGCTCCCTGTTTAAATTGTTTAGCACATCATGTGTCTGTGGTGTGTATCTTGTATAATATACTAGCATATTTACCCAGTATTGCCTGAGATTTTATTTTCTCATAGATGATACTTGTTAGAAATATCTTAGGAATTACCCTACCTTACCTTAGGAGGTAGATGCAGTTGAAATGCACATGGATTTGATATCCTGTATCTCTAATTCTCCAAACTGTGTTGTCCAGTACATGTAACTTTTCTGCATATTTTCCAATCCAATCTGTATTCAGAGTTGTTAACATAGGGAGGTTGGTTTCCTGGGGGAATACACTGGCCTCCTTCTTGCTGCTAGGCCTCGTCTCCAACTGGCCTGAGGCCCAAGAGCTCTCCGGCCGAGAATTCTAAAGGCCGTTCCCTAAACTGCCAACCCCAGGATTCTGTAGAATTTTCACAGGCAGCAAATCCTATGAGGTCTTCTTGCCTGACACAGCCTATCATATGAGGTCTTCGCCTGCCTAACACAGACAAACTCACAAACTTTTACTTTTATATAATAGATTTCGTTCATACTCTTCTGTGATAGTTTTTGTTAAAGTAAGTGCATGCCCATTCAGCTGCTGCCCACATGGAGATAATCTTAATTAAATAATTAATTAATTGACTTCTTTAGTGCTCCCTTTAGTGCATGGGTAGAAAATACAGAATATCTCTAACCATAATTTCCCATTCATCTGAATGAGGAATCTTTGGTTACTTGATACTTGGATCTCAAACTTAAAACCATAGATTTTAGATTTGAGAATGTCACTTGTTTCAAAGCTGGAACAAATTTAGATGAATGGGAAGTTGTTAGCTAGAGACTTTTTGGTGTGACTGCTTGGAATTAGAAAGGGCAACATATGTACAGTGATGTCTCATGGTTTTCCTGACAAAAGGATACTTCATCAGCACTAGATTTTAGTCTGAACTTTAAAAGAGCTAACACTGTGCCCAGCAGCAATAGTGCTTTTAAAGTTAAGACCAAAACTTGGATCAGATGAACTACTGCCACTGACATGAAAGACACAAGCTACAGCTGCCTGTGCAGGGTGGAGATAAAGGGCTTGTTTGTAGCCTAGTTTACAACACCAAGATATGTTTTTTTCAAACCAGATCTCTACCTTAAATTAGGATAAAGGTCGAGGACATGTTGATTGTTGGGTTTCCCCTTTTCATTGTTTTATGAAGCATTATGCCTATTGATTTTATCCTCTGACTTTTTTTAAAGTAAGCTTTAACTTCTGGTGTAATGTAAAAACATTATGTACTTCTGTCTCAGTACTGACTTGTTATCCTTACATTAACAGATCATGTTGAACTCTTTGCACAAATATGAGCCTAGGATTCATATAGTGAGAGTTGGTGGCCCTCAGCGGATGATCACTAGCCATTCTTTTCCAGAGACTCAGTTTATAGCTGTGACAGCTTACCAAAATGAGGAGGTAAGTACAAAGTGGGAAAGAACCCTGCATAGGTTTTCCTTTTTTGAAGAGTACATGAGGGAAATTCTTGGCATAAGAAGAGGGATTTTAAGTTGAGAGTATGTTAACTGTTTAAAGGAGTTTAAGACTGATATTTGGGCACCTCCAGTGAACACTGGACAGCTTAAAAAGCAGTTCAACTGCTGGTTTATCAGTGTTAAATACTGAGAGAAGTAGTGTTAAGTATAAAAAGAACTCAGCAATGGAATAAGTTAGTAATGAGATTAGTGTATTCTTTTTCTTCAAAGGAAAGAAGTTTGAAGGTTTTGAAGAAAAGATTTGAGCAGCCACCAGCTGAGAATATTTAATTATAAAATATCCTATTTTATAATACAGAAGCCTGGACTAATTTCCATTGAAAAACTTCCTTTATAATTCCAAGTGTCCTGAATTAAAAAACAAAACAAACAAACAAAAAACTAAGCCAGACCCTTCTATTACATTTTCAGTTGGATTACAATTATCTTGTTCAATAAGAATATTCCATTCCTTTAACTGCAAAAACAAAACACAACAAAATGAAAATACTATTGTATCTTCTGTCCTTTTACCTTCACATTATACTTTTTGCATAGAAGGTCCCAATTAAGTACTGGGCTTTTTGCTGATGTTCTTAAGCAAATTCAATTGCAAAAAAATTGCACAAAAATGGAATTTTGTGGAATTTTCTGCTAAACAATATGTGTTTAGGACTGAGCGCAAGTCAAATATTATCTTGTCTTGTGGAAAACAGATCATGACAAAAGATAATTTTCTTTTGTGGACTGTCAAAACAAAGGACATTTTGAATATACTTAAGGTTGTAAAAAGGCTTCAAATAAGCAGTGTCAACAAAACACTGTAGTTTTTGGAAAAATCACTAAAATCATTTAGTGTCAACATCAAACAACATTTCACAAGCATGAGAATAGGAAAAGCTTTTAAATTCATAATTTAAATACATGACTGTTTTTTGCCTCTGCCCAGCTGAAGAATAATCAGAGCATTCAACTTTGCATAAAAGAAAAGAAAAAGCAGTTTAGCTGTGCCTGTATGTATTCTGTTCAATGTGTTAGGCTTTACCCAGTTTAGGGGATTTCCTTATAAGAAGTACTAGATAGTCATCCTTGCTCTGTAAAGCAATCCTCTTTGCTGTTATCCGTATTGTGTCTGAATCTGATGCTAAAGTTTATCTATAATCTGTGTACTACTGACTTTTTAACCCAGCAGTGGTTATAATTTATCATGATGCAATTAATACATTTTGGCTCAACTGCTTATGAAAATGAAAATTGCAGCATAATTGGGTTATTAATAATTACAGTTTAAATAATCTTTTGTAACTTTCCATATAATACTCTGCATCAGATGTCAAAGACTTGGGGACAAAGGCAGATGAACTAAAGTGGGAAATATGTACCTGCCTCTATAAAAAACACTTTGGAATGGTATATATGATGAATTTTAACTTGAGTCAAATTTCAGTTAGTAATAACTTATGACATTTGGCTTAAATATAATAGAGCGATAAGGAACCTGAAACCAAACCATTGGTCAATCTCCTGTTACTTCACAGCAGAGCAACATTTCCCATTTTTATATAGGAAGTTTTAAGTTGCTGTGTTTTCTTTAAGAAGAGTGGATAAAGACATGATACCAGTCTTGTACTGTCATATTCTACTTTCTTAGTAACTGGAAAGATATTAACAGCATGTTTACCAATATGTTATTCTAGCCATAGTTAATGTATTCTTATGTTGTGTCTTTCCCCCCAGAAATGTGAAACTTTTTATAACTGTTTTTAGTGTACCCCCTCCCTTATTTACTTCCTTAACAGGATAATAAAAGCAAACATCTAAGCGGGGAGGTTGAAGTGAAAAGAATGATTTCAAAGCATGCTGTTGTGTGTTAGTAGTTTAGATGGCACTTTGTCAATTTTGTTGTGAGCCACTATGAAACGTTTAGTGAAGTTGCAGAAATGTTGCATGACTGTTTTATGAAAAAAGAATAAAAATAGTAAAAAATGATGTTTGGATTTGAGGCTTTTTGTTTGTGTTTTTTAGATAACAGCTTTAAAAATTAAGTACAATCCCTTTGCAAAAGCGTTTCTTGACGCAAAAGAAAGGTGAGACCTGTTGATTGCTTTTAGTTGTATTTAAAAAGCACATTTCTTCAAAGTATTCAGTCTCTTTTGGGCTAACAAAATGTGATTTCTTTGACAGAAGTGATCACAAAGACATGATGGATGAAGTGGGAGATGGTCAGCAGTCAGGGTATTCACAATGTATGTCTAAGCTCTCTTCTGAAAGTTATTATATAATATACCACCAATATCAGTTCTGCTTTGCTCAGGTACCCTTTTTGCTATGTATCTAAGGATGTTGTGCATTAGTATAGAAAAAATATTGGTGCTAATATAAATATTCCCTTATCAGTTTACCTATGTCTCTATCTTTTGGGCTGTTTTTAATTTTTTCTGATTCTGTGTTTTTTTAATCAATATGATTGCTCATGTGTTGTTAAAGTTCAGATGCAAAAAGCTATGAATGCAATAGTTCACTTACTCTCTTTTCCCTTCCTACTCTTCAACATGGCAGGCGCAGGAAAATTTGCCCTCAAGTTTTCCCAAAATATCTGTCAGGATAGGGTAACTTCTGTATCACTGAAAAAGACCAAAAAAGGTTAAAATATTATGCTGATCAGCATAACATTTCCCCATACTTATTTATGTAAATTTAAAAATTAATGTAATTTAAGTAGATTTCATGTTGGGGAAGTTGATGACTAGATGACTTTCATGCTTGTTCATTTAGGTGTCCAGCTACTATTGATGAGTCACTTAGAGGCCTCTTTGAAATATAGGATGGCTTCAATTGAAAGATTCCTATCTTTTGACAGCTCTTGAAACCTGGCCACCATAATCAGGGAGGAAAATGCATAATTCTCCATGAAGACAAGACAACTGATAGAGATGTAGATCTTATACAGTGATTACTATTAGGTAGTGCAATATATTTTTCATTAATAAGCACTTTTTGATCCATGGTAGAAGTTGTACATTTCACATACCATGTCTAAAAAGTCAATCTGCCATGCTTGAAAACAGGGGGACTTCCATATCCCTCTGAGACAGGCATTAAAACTATGATTGCTTTATTACTTAGACCTACACCTAAAATGTTTAATGTTGAAAAAGAACATTCTGGGTGTGTCATGAAAGTATTCAGATCCATGGATGTTAAATGGGTTGCAATCACAGGAAACCAGCCACTGAAATTCATTGACCCAAATAAATAAAATTCAAAATCCAAACATCAGAGTAACATTCTACAACTTCTGGAATAACTCCATTGCGTCAGAGTTCAAGGAGCACTGGAAGCACAAAACTCTTCATTATTTAGAAGCTTGATTAATCAAGAGTGTTAGCAATGTACTGTACATGTACAATTGAATTGTACATTAATTTCAGTACAATTGTTGTCATTATTATTTAAAATTCACAAGTGACTATCTGAGCTACTCCTTTTCTGCCTATGGCTCTTTCCACACAGGGGACAGGGAAACGGGGCAGCACACGCAGGGACGGATCTTACCTGGAAGTGGGTTGCTCCGTCCCCGCGCGGAGCGCGCGTTTGCCGCTCCACACGCCGGCAACTTCCGGCGGCGCTCCGCCAATCAGGGCAGCGTGCCAGCCAGAAGCCCGCCCCCAGGCAGCTCTGCAGGGACGCGCTAGCGCGTCCCTGCAGTTTCAAACGGGGCACTGCAACGGGTTAGCACGCTCACGTTTTTTAAAAACCACATCAAATGTGGTTTTTAAAAACGCGCGCGCCACCCCTTGCGGCCGCACTAGGGCGGTTTGAGGTGTGGAACCTCCACTTTTCAAACCGCCCTAGCGCACCCCACGGTGTGGACGACCTCCGGATGAGGTCGCCCTAAGCCGTTTTTTTTACCCCGTGTGGAAAGGGCCATAAATAGCATCCTCCCTGTTCACAGTTCTGAACAGGTGAAGAAAAAAATGTGAGTGTAAAAGTATACATTGCTAATTACATGAAGATATTCTGCTGAAAGTAGAAATTCTGTGTTGAGTTGTTCCCTCCTTTTATAACGTGTAACACTTAGGTTGGGGTTGGGAAATTGTACAGTTTGATGACATTGCAACATAGGTAAGTATTCCTACAGGTAAACAGGGAAGGGAAGATGAACATGCCGTGTTTGTAGTTCTGGATAAATAAGCAGTTTAGTTATTTGAGGTTCCTGAAGAGTTTGTGCCAAGGGCTCATGGCCATCTTGGGCAGACCACACTGTTATATGTCAGCAAGGTGAAATGTTCCTTCTTCTTACAGTAGGTGGTTGGCTGATTCCTGGAACAGGGACTCTGTGTCCGCCTGCCAATCCTCACCCACAGTTTGGAGCATCTCTGTCACTTTCCACTGCTCACAGTTGTGAAAGGTACTCATCACTGAGGAATCACCGCCCTGCTCCTTATCCAAACCCATACACTCATAGAACCAGTTCTCCAAGTAAGTGTTTTGTATTGTCCTCTTGATGTTTGGTCTCAGTGGAAGCTAACTAGCAATTCAAATACAAGTGTATATGTAGACAGCCAGAGTGGTGTAGTGGTTTGAGTGCTGGACTATGACCCTGGACACCAAGGTTTGATTCCCTGCTTGGCCATGCAAACCCACTGGGTGATCTTGAGCACATCGCGTACTCTCAGTTGCAGAAAACCTCATGGTAGATTTGCCTTAGGGTTACCATAAATCAGGAATGACTTGAAAGTGCACAAAAATGACAATGTAGAGAATAGACTAACAATGTCATCTTGATGCACTTCATATTGTTGACTGCTAAGAAACACCCAAAAACAACATGAATAAAACATGGTGAACCAGACAGTGGACTTGGTGAGGCTGTCCTGTACATTATTATATAAAATTACATAAGAGAGCAAGGCCAGCTCATCTTTTATATATGAATATTTTCTTATTGTGACTATTTTAAGTATCTTAAGTTATGTTAATTGTAATTTATGTTTTATCGTTTTACATTATTACTTTTTGTATAGCTTTTGGCAGTTTTGCTTTGAAACTTACTATAGAGATACTTTAAATGGACATATTTTTAAAATTCTGTCACATCTAGTGCAGATTTCTACTGCTGTTTTGATGCAGTGAATGATACAAAATGTGATTTCTTCTTGTATTTATCATTTGCCTTTCCTATTGGATTTAGGGAAAATCAAGTTGTGAAATGCTGGTAGAATTATCAGTGGATACTCTATGGAGCTAATATGAATGATCTTGTCGTTTTTAAAACATCCTCCATTTGTTTGAATTTTGTGACATGTTTGCAAATTATGAATATTTATAGATAAACAATCAAATAGAATGATTTACTTCCCATCCTGTTTTGCCCAGTTACTATCAGCTCTTGCTTGGGGAAAATTCTGAATGCTTATAGTGCAATCCTGTGCATATTTATTTCAAAACAAGTCCTTTGTGTTGGTCAGGCTTAATCTCAATTGGGAATGCAGTACAACAGTAGCAACGTGATTCAATACATTTGCTGTTTTTTGTTGTCAAGTCAGCTTATGGCAACCCTAAGCATGAGAGACCTCGAGGAAACACTGTTATTAACAGTCTTGCTGAATTGTTGTAGACTCATTGACTGGCTTGATTGATTCAATGCATCTGCAGCGCAGTCTTCTTTTTTTCTTACTGCCTTCTACTCTTCCCAACATTAGTGTCTTTTCCACTGAGTCCTGTCATCTGTGACTATGTCCAAAGTCTGATAGTCTCAGTTTAGTCATCTTGGTTTCTAGTGTGTAGTTACTCAAAAATAAATTCTGTAGTTTAAAGTGAGACTTTCTTCCAAATTATGGGTGCACAAGTTTTCAGCTGTGTTTCACTTTTAGGGCTTCATTCCTTTGCATACTTAACATTGCACAGAAATGTAATGTAAGGGATCTAATCTACTATCCCTGAATTATGTATAAAGAAGCCTGTTCAGGCATTACTTACCAAGCTTTTTTGAACCCAGGAGTAGTAGGTAAGTTGATTTGTCCCACCTGCCTCTTTCATCTCCGTCTTTACATGGAAATAATTTTTTATGGCTTCCTGATAAAACAAGTAACAATGAAAGTTTGTCACAAAGATTATTTGTTTGCACCGTAAATACAAACTTCTCTTCTTTTACAGCAGCTTATGGGGACAGTTCTTCAGCATGCCTTTCAATGATTCAGTCCCATGACAACTGGTCCACCTTGGGGGTCCCACCACCGACAAGTATGTTACCTATGAGTCACAGTACTGGTCCTCCAACTAGCTCCAGGTATACTCTATTTCATGAAAAAGAAAGCTTTCAGTTTTTCATACTTGAATGTGTCTCTTTCAAAGGAATTTGTTGTCAGACAGCTGTGCAAGTCCCATTGGAGTGAACAGGAATTCCAGAAGGCACAACTGCAATGTGGCTACAAGCCCTGTACATTCAGGGCTCAGACTGGCCTGAAGCCTTGGGATTTGGTTGGGAGTTGTAACTGTACTTTGTTTTGTTTTTTTAATATCCTATGACGTACCTCCTGTCCCAGTCTATTTCTCTTCAGTTTCTGGGACTAGCCATGACTTCATGTACTCAAGGTGGGGTGGTGGTTGTGTTCTTTGGCCCCAGAAATTTCTGATTTAGGCATGGTTAAATATCTATGTTTGTATGCACTGTCTCGATTTCTCTTGTACCTCTGGGCAATCTCATTGATGATGTGTCAAATGGGGGTTGGACTCTGCCATCGAGCTTTTCCTCTGACCTTCCTTGCCTTATTACATTTCTGGTTACCAGGTTGGACACTCTGTGTGGAAATGAATGGACAGTTTGTCTCTGTTTCACTGACAAGTTTGCCTTAGTATAATAGAGGGTAGGGAGATATAGTTACCCCTTTCCTTCATATACTGCTATCTTAAGGCAGACATGAAGAAAGAACAGTCTATACGTGCCATCTGGCCTTATGGCCATTTTTGTGGTGAGCAAAGCCCTCCAGCACTCCCCAATTTTTCTTTAAAAAAAAAAGGGAGAAGCATGAGGGGAAATTTGACTACATTTTTCAGTCCCCCTGAGCAATTTTAGGCCAAGGAGTGGCCTTTTTTTGCAACAGCAAATCAACCAGAAATCAGTGTAGTAAAGTTGGCCTCCACACCCTTTAGATGCTATGGGGACATTTTGAGCCCAAATCATTGAAAAAAATATATGGGGAGCTTAGTAGTTTGTGGTATGAAGGGTATAGGCCTACAAGGCCCCTAAAGAATGTTTGCCCCAATCCTGGGCAGTTGCCTTTCCCTGTCTCGAGGGCTTCAGGAGAAGTAGGGCTCTTTCCCTTTGCAGGATTTCCCAATTACCTTGAAGCCTATGAAACTGGGTTGCTCTGTATAATACTATGCAGGATAGTGAAAATATCGGTTGCTCAAAATGGGCAAGATATCCATCTAGCTGGAGCTGCCAGACAGTTGTTATTGAGTAACTACCAACAAGACTCTACAGCAGCTGTATGCGAATGAGCTAGTTTTGTAATATTTGTCTAACTTATCAAAATACAAAATTCACATTAGGGGCACTGAGAGCCAATCCCAGCTAGAGTATTGCTAGTTGCTAACCCCAACTACAGTAGACCATTGAATCAACTAATTATTCCACACATAAATAAATCATGCTGACTCAGTGGAGCTACTCTAGTTTGGACTAGCAACTGGCATAATAATTTTCACATTGGGAAATCAAACACACTCCTCTGTATAGGAGTCGTGCAGCATAAAAGTAACTGAAGTGCAAGCTGTTAATAATATGAATTTATAATTATTTGATGTTGTCCACGTTTTTGGTGTTTTTTTCTGAACATCTTCCTGTTTCTCATGAGCCAGCGTGCATTCACATCTTTACAAGAAGGAGGCTAAGTTGGCCAAGGCCAGCTGGTGCATTCTTGGTGCATTCATGGCTGAATCCAGATCCAACAGTCCATCCACTGGCCACACAAATTTAACTTGCATTCTCAAATTTGTTTTCCTTGTCCTTACAGCCAGTATCCCAATTTGTGGTCTGTGAGCAACAGCACCATCTCACCAGTGTCACAAACGAGTGGGGTGTCCAGTGGAATAGGTTCCCAGTTTTTACGAAGCTCTACAACCCATTACCCTGCTCTTTCTCATTCAGTCACTACCACTTCCTCAGGATCTCCATTGTATGACAGTGGAACACCAACAGACATTGCTGACAGCCAGTATGATGCCTCAGTGCATGCTAGACTTGCTTCCACGTGGACTCCTGTCACAACTCCTTCTATGTAGATCTTATGAACAGAGACTTTGTCGCTGCTATAAACTGGTAATCCAGAAGGAAGATTGCAGGAGGGTGGGGGGAAAATTTATGGTGTTAATGGCAAAGTAACTGCACTAATAGCTTTATGGTTCTTTCAGTATTATGATGTATTGATAGTGGCACAGACACCTTATGAAAGAAGTAGGCAACCTATTTGATCAGGCAGACAATACCAGATGCCTATTTCCATTTCTACAGCCATTCCTCAGTCTTGACAGGGAAAGAAATTCAGTAATAGCTCCTCCGCTTTTCCTTTCAAAAGCATGCCAGAATGGAACTCAGCAGAGGATAGGTTTTGTTTCTGATATTTGTTTTAGAGTTGTTCTCTGTATATATTTTTAAAGTCTTACAATACTAAGGTTGACTCACACATCCATGTCTGTATCTCACTTGGATACATCTAAATGAAGTAGACTGGAATCCAAAAAGCTCCTGCCATATAAAACTTGTTAGTCTTTAAGTTTCAACAAGATTTTTGGTTGTTTTTGTTGCAACAGACTAACACAGTTGCCTCAGCAGTGGTATTTCATTTGATAACACAGATATCTGTGTGAACAGCTTACCGTGAAAAGTATTGAGCATATATCAAAGCTGTTTCTTTATTGCTGCATCTATATTGGCTGTTTAATCACTTTCATGTTCATCACCTGATGACTGCAAAATCATGTGTGAACTTGCAGGAAGTGTTAGATTTTTACTACAAAATGCTAACAGGTCAGTATGCTGTTTAATATCACATACATTTTTTTCAGTAAAGATTGCACCAACTCCATAATGAATGGATTATCTCACTCTGAGAATAAATCCTGGTTTCATGTTGGAGTGTTTTCATGCTCAAAATCATGGTTTGAAGTGGTAGGTACTATATATGATACTTTTACCACATTAACTGATTAATCTTGTTAAGGAAAAAAAGGGCCTAACATATCTGGAATGGTGTGCATTGGCTCAAACTAAAGTGCTTTTCTTGTTTGAGGTACTTCAATACAATCAGCCTTAAAAGGATGATACCTAGAAAATATTGAAGTCATAGAATAGATGTGCCTTGACCATATAGTTGCCCTCCAAGTTGAAGATTTATGCACAACTCTATGCTAGTTTCCTTGAAACTAACTGGAAATGACAATCAAAAAGAGCTCTTTCCTGCAAAGCAAATGCAGCTTTCAAAGTTTTACAAGCAAGTTCTTGTTTGTTAAAGTGCTTCTATGTGTATGTGCATTTTATTCTTGTGCAGTGCAATCATATGCATATTTAGTCAGAAATCAATCCCATTGTGCAAAGGGATTTAATCCAAGTTAAATGTGCACAAAACAACAGATTCAGCACAGTTAGGACCTCTGTAGCTATATGTATGTCCACACTTGTATTTCCATTTTGTATATTCTGAGTGAGAAGTCATTGTAAGTAAGTCAATGAAAAGTGATTGTATTATGCATTATGCATATAGATGGTGAAACTGTCACTCATGACTCTGTAATACAATCTATATGTAGTTTTCCTACCTGAATCTGTCAAATGGCTGAAACTGTCCTTAATGATAAGAATTTGTTAATTATTTCAGGCTGTTCAAAAGACCATTGTATACTAAATGACATTGTTCAAAGAACTTGAGTTTTAATAAGCTTGAAATGGCCGTAAGTAGAAAGTGCACATTTGGAGGGCTTCTCTTCTAATTTATTTTATTTCAGTATTGACTTTCAGTGAACTATATTTATTTGCTAGGATATGCTTTTGTATATGTGTATATGCTCTGTCTGTTTACTGTATATCTTAAGACAATCACCTGGGAACCTATTTCCCACCATTTATAATTGCTTAAGAGTGTTTTGGAACAGTGCAACCTTTGAGGGCAGTAAAGACAAAACTTATTACTGTCTTGGGTTCCTGTCCTATAATCTTATTTACATGAATAGAACTTTGCATCCTCAGAGGTCTGGGACAGATTCCACTTTTTTTAAGCCTAGATGGTAGAGGATTAAATTGTGTTTTTTTATAAAGCAATACCAAGAAAGTCAGCAGAACTGTAGCCATTACTTGAGATGTCTCCTTCAGTACTGTAAATAAGCTCTCCTGCTTTGCTATGAAAGCTGAATTCTGTAAATTAAGTATGCAGAATGCGTTTTAGTGTCTTCTGTTAGGTGATGGTAAAAGTATGTGTAATTGTGTTTCTACCCATTTTAAAAGTATTCAGTTAAACTGTGAAAACAAAGTAGTAAAGTCTCTTTAATAAACCAAATGCTTAGCTGCCTGTTGGTGTAGTATTTTACTAATATCACACTGATAGAACACTTCCTGAGAGGACAGGAGCTTTCAGAATCCAATAAATGGGTGATGCAGATGCTCTCTAGCCTACTGTGGCTGCAAGACTAAAGTTATAGGGATTGATATGTGAATGCATTGTGCATTATTGTATCTCAACTTTCAAGCTTGGTTCTATTATAGAGATTTATGGGTTTGTGTATTTTATATGGGTAGTGATAACATGGGTTGCTAGAGGGGAAATTGATTGGATCACTTCCTTTACATCAGATCTCCTTCATCTTAAGGATTTGAAGCAATCGTTCTTGAGCACAAAGACAATATTTTCCCAGAAGGGAGTGATAGTTACCTAATTCCATTCATTGCTGCCTACATGTAGAACATTTTCTGTTCTTGATTAATTTTAGATTTTGGCACTTATGTGTTGGTGGTACATGTAATGCAAGTATAGTCCTCCTTCCACATTTGAGGGTTTGACCTTCACAAATCTGATTATTCACAAGGCATGTAGTTGTCTCACCTCCCATCCCTTGTATTCCTCACCCCAGGCTTGCAAGGCTTGTGTTTAAAATGGAGCTTTTTTCCTTTGGGTGAGCAAAGCCCCCCCTCCCACTGCTGAGGGTGTGGCTTCTCCGCCATGCGATTGCACATTCTGCTGTGTATTGGCTGCTGATTGGTCAGGTGCTCCTTTCTGAAGATGGCAGCCAGAAGTAATTAGAACTTCAGAACTCCCCTCTTCTCTGTCTGAGGGGAAAGTACTGGTAAGCCTTTTAGGTTGTTTCCCCCTGCCCCAGCCCACATTGGAGCAGAGGCAAAGGAATGGTGAGGAGAAGCTCCAGAAGGGGATCACAGAGGGGGAGTTACTTGCATTTTTTCCACTTTCACGATGGTTCTGTGCCCCAACCTTTGCGAATATGGAGGGGCTACTGTACATGGTGATCATCCATATACAGTAATTACCAATGTGCAGCCAAAAGGAGATAGAGCTTTCGAGAAATGGGCCAGATGGACACAGACGAAAGATAACACCTTTCTGACCTCCTACATACTATTTCAAGATCAAGTTGAGAATCATGCCCTAAACAGTATAGCCAGTGGAAAGAATATGCTGGGGCTTGCAATTCAACAAAACCATCATTTTGCATTCTGTGAAACACAACAGTGTTTTCCTAATATGTGGATCATATACATATACCATGGCTAACACAATAAACTGGGAGGTTGTACAGAAGAGGGAAAGTCTCAGGATGTTTTTAAACAAAGACAATTTTATTTTTCCAATTAGCTGAACATATTTCTTCCTACAATAGGCAACAGAGCATAAGCTCAGAAAACACTTTTTCGGGAATCCCTGCAGGTGGTTTTAAAGTTACATTTCCCTGAAGAAAGCCATTAAATATTACTAGGCTGAAACATATTGGGCTAATTAGAGGAATAGAATAATCTTTTTTTAACACTGTGAGACTTCGTTTCTTCCCTACATCCCTTCTATCAGATGTTATCAGTCCTTCTTGCTTTTTAACACAGTAAACTAACTGAACAAGTGCAAATCTTTCTGTCTTGATTTCATCTTGACTCCTGCGGAAGGAAAGCACTCTTGGCTTTCATAAGAAGAGCTATGCCATATCCATACCCTCTTTCCTACCTTTTTAACTCAAACATCCTGAAATTTCCATGTGTTTTGGAAAGGCAAAATAAAATGAACTGTGTGCTGCTGTGACAAACTCAAAGTCAACAGCCTATCTCCCTGTAATTTCTAATGAGGAACTGCAGCTGGGAGGCACCTTACCCTAGCTAACACCACCATTTGAGAGCCAGCATGGTTTAGTGGTTTGAGTGTTGGGCTAGGACTCCAGGAGACTAGAGTTAAAACCACTGTTTAGCCATGGAAACCCACTAGGTGATGCTGACCAAGTCACACTGTCTTAGCCTCAGGGAAAGACAATGGTAAACATTTTTTTTAATCAACATTGCTAGGAAAACCACAAAATAGGGTCAGTCAGAGATGACTTGAAGGTACATATCAACAAAGCATATCAACAAAGCACCACCACTTGCTTATACACATTGACTTTAAGATGAAGGACTAGAATATCAGAATAAGGCGAATTGTCAAATCTGCTGGTCATGCCAGACCAGATCAAAGTCTGTTATTCCCAATTACTTAATCTGAAACACAAGCAAATGGTTAAAATGCACTGGGTGGGTAAAAGTCAGAGACTGCAGCTAGGCAATAATTTAATTTAATTAATTAAAATTAACTTAATTTAATTAACTTCAGAATCCAAATTAAAATTTAAAGCTGTATAAAAGAATTGGTGGAAGACATAGGCCCTTTCCACACCAGGCAATTAGAACGGGGCAGTGTATCCTCTTATGGAGGTCATCTGCACCTTGGAGCGGACTAGGAGTGGATTACCTACTGGAGATCTGCACCTCAGTCCACTCCAAAATGACCCCAAGTGGTCCTCCAGTGTGTTTTCTAAAGACCACAAAAAAACAGGTCTTTATTTTCCTGGAACGCACCATTGCATTCATGCTCCCTTGTGCAGATTCACAGGCTCGCACCAACGCTGTTTGAGAAAAAAGCTGTTTGAGAGTGAAGTGGACTGCCTCAAAGGTTGGTGGATTCTTCTTTGGAGGTGTTTAATCAGAAGTTGGATGGAGTACCTTTAGTAGAGTATTCCTGCATGGGAAAGGATTGAACTAGATGGCCTTGTGGTCCCTTCCAACTCTACCAGGACAGGAGTTTAAGACAGGCATTCTGTGACCAGTTAGATGAGTGCTGAGCTTTCTTTGACTAAGAAAACCTTATGAAATCCATGGAGCCACTGTAAATCAAGAGGTGACTTGAAAGCACATATATAAAGCCATTTCTGCACTGTACCTCCTTCCGTTGCCTCTCCCATTGCAGTCCTGGCAGCGCCTTTGTTGGGATGGGAGTGCAACGCAAACACTTCCTTCAGCATCCAACCGGCTCCCTGAAGATGAGAGCATGAGCAACAACGCAGTGCAGCCAACCTCTTTCCCATGCTTCATTGGGGAAGAAACCACATACATCACACTTCTTCCCATTCCAAATGGCTCCCGGTGATGGAAGCATTGCACAAATCATTTTCCATTAATGGTATATCCTGCGATCACAACAGGTGGGGGGCATGTTGGCAGTGGGACTGCAACAACGTCATGTGAAAGCATGACTTGCAGATCGCTGTCAACACATCCCCATCACATGACAGTAATACTATGCAGAAATGGCAAAAGTAGCAGGTAGAATGACTTACTTGAGGATCTTTTGTTAATACTCTGTGGAACATCTCCACATCTGTGTGGAACATCTCATGGATAGACAAGGATGACTCAAAACCAGCATTGTGCCAAGTTTTATGCAGTTAGATCAAGAGTGATCATGACTAACAGTATCTTCCAGGCCAGTGAACAGAAGTTCATGCTGGCAGGAGATGTCCAAGGAAAAGGATAATCTGTGTCAGCATTTATCACAGAAATGTGTGAGAACTGAGCAAAGAAGAGGCTATTTCTTTCCTGTCAGCTCAACCGATTTGGAGGACAGCTGGATGGGATGTGACTGGTAACACTCAACTAAATGAAGGCTACTATTCCAGCCAGGCATGATTCTAATATGCAATTTGATATATTTTTGGCAGTAGAAAAAATGTGCAGCAGGAAATAGTTTTTTTGTGGAGTTGGCAACATGGACTGTAATTGTGAAGAAGTTATCTCTTAAAGCAAATAAAAGAAGAAATGATAAAGCAGTATACAATTTAGTGCTCACTTTTTCACTTTGTCCTTCTCTTCCACTTCCATGCCATCGGAAGTATCAGGATAATGGAGTTCTTCAATTTTCTGTTTAGGCTGCAGCAGTATTCCTTAAAACATGTTTAACCATTTTGGATCCACCTGTATTGCTGAAGACTTTTTTGACTGTACCCAGCACTCCTTTTCATGTACAGCAGTCAGACAGATTGAAGTTGCTGGTTCTGTCTTAACTCTATTTCAATATTACTTGTATACCTGGTTGCTCTCCCTCCCATTTCCTTTTGTAATAAAACACCACTTTCAACTTTTTGCTCTTGGGGATAGTACTGGTAACTTCTCTCTCCCAACTGTTCTTGAGCTCCCTAGCTACGTTTCTTAGAGGACAAAGTTTAACACGCCACACAGCCTGGCTTGTACTACCCTGCTGCCCTCAGGTGTGGTGGAGGAAGCTGTCCCACTGGCAGTACTGAAATGGAATTCCTTCTGCCTGTCCAGCTCACTTCTGTACATGAAAATGATGCTTTTTGTTTTGTTTTCCAAGTTGACCTTTTCTCCAGTGATGAGAATTTCTAGGGCTAGCACTGGAAATAAAAGTGCTGGAATGTTTATAGCATCATGAGGAGGCCATACTTAAGATATTTTGTAAGCTCCTGATTACCCTGTCTGAAAAGTAATGTTGTATAGCTGACAAAATGCAGAAAGGGGCAACCAGACTGATCAGTGAGCTGCATCTTCTGGACAAGGAACAGGTACAATATTTGGGGCTTTTTAGTTTGGAAAATGGGCAACTTCCAAGAATGTGATGAAGATTCATAAAGTTCACAAGAATAGTAATCACGATGAACTCAGAACTAAGTAAACTAGTTCTGAATTAACTTATTTTAGGATGTCAATAAATGGAGTCATATCTATATCTATATCTATATCTATATCTATATCTATATCTATATCTATATCTATATCTATATCTCTAGGGAGATAAACCCCTTTTTCAGTGTACTGAACTGCATAGTCTACCCTCAATATATACTCTTTTAAAATAAGGAAGGCACACACTAGCCTCTGCCATCAACCTGGAGACTAAGGGCCATTGGCAGGTTGCACACATACCCTGCCTCCTAGAAAGAACATCATGGCAAGGGGAGCAGATTTTGGAATCCCATGTCAGTGTGGCTGTGACTGTGCTGGCTGGGGATTCTGGGAGCTGTAGTTCAAAAGTAACATCACTGTGCTGTGAGAGAAAGCCCATCCATTGGTCAGAGAAAGAGCAGCTGCAGGGAGTTTGCTTCCTCCCTCCTGCCAGCAAGAACATTCAGCTCTCCATGACTGCTGCCCTCAGACTGTAGAAGTGAAGAAAAGCCTCCTCTGGCCTCAGCCACCAGCCAGAGGACTAAGGGATGCTGTTGATAAGACAGGCACAGGATTTCTATTGAAGCAGGATCGTCAGGAAGAGAAAGTTTGTTGGCTCCAGCTGTATAAAAAATTCCCACTATTAAATATAGTTATGAATAATAAACACATGAAAATTAAAAATAGCTCTCCTTTCTTCTAACTTTTCCCTTCATTCCTCTTGTGTGATTCATAGGTTTAGCTTGTAAACCTGAGGGCAAAGCCTGCTTCTCCTATCTTTTGCAGGTGTGAGCTGCTTTGGGAGATAACGTCTGGCTGAAAAAACAAGGATAAGCAAGTAATTAGTAAACAAAAACCTCTGCTGGATGTGCAGCAGAGTGAAATTTTAGTTTTGAAATTTTGGGGGGTTTGGGAAATTTTACTGAATCGTAGAACACTTCCTTCCATGGATTCCTATATCAGCAAATTAACTGATTATTTTCATTTATTCAGAATCAATATTGTTTTTAGTGGAATGTAACAAACTGTCGTGAGGGTACAGTGAAGAATTTGGGAAAGAAAGAGCAATTGTAACATTAAAATCATAGGTTTTTTTTTAAAATCTTCATAAGTCTTTCCACAACATTTATGTTGTGTCTGTGACTGTTGTGCTAGCCTGCCATGGCCATGGCCAACTGCCATTGTGACTAAGCTCTGGTTCTGTAACAAGGATCTTGGTATTTAAAACAGCCAAACATGACAGAGAGGCTTTGTTCTAAGCCTTGGGTGCCCACTTTATTGCAGTACTTTGCTGATTGGTCCTCTGTGGATGACAAAAATAGAATATAAGCAAAGGAAGGCAATTTAAAGAGACGCTTTAAGCACAAGAAACAGCACCCCAGGCCCGGACAGCTGAACAATCTGACAGTCTGAGTTCAGTAATCACTTCTCTATGTATTTTTGCTTATGAGCACATTCTTCCACCATAGGTGAGGAATGGTATCCATCTTTTGATTGCCTGCCTTTAGGAACACAAACTACTAGAGAAGGCCTGACCCTTCTCAATCTTTAGCTGTCAGAAAACAGCTGGAATTAAACAACCTCAGAAAAATGGCCTGTCAGAAAATGAAATGGCCTGTTTATCTAGGGCCAGCCAAAATCTTTGTAAAAGTTTTGAGTTCACTTTCATGAACAGCTCAAAGGAGGTAGCTGTTAACTGGCCATGAAAAGCAAACACACCCATTAAAACACCCCCTCCCTCAACAATTTGTTAACTATTACTTCTTTTTCCTTCTGCTTGTGAGCAATCCAGGACATCCTGTAGTAAATGTACTTTCCAGCATTTAGTGTCTTAGTGATCACGGAGTGGCAATTCTTTCAGCATAAAGGGCCCTTTCTGCAGGATGACGGTGTCCCAGCATGGGGACGCAAGAGGAGCGGGTCTGTGACAATGCTTCCATGTGACGTTATCATGGTTCCGCCTTTCTTGCATCACTAACTGGCGTGATCACGGGCTATATCATTGACAGAACAAATCAGTCAATGACCCACAATCGTGTGAGCCTTCCGTCACAGCCGGTCATGTGAAAGGGCCAGAAGTGCGATCTATGCACTTCCTCCCCCACTGCAGCAAGGGAAGAAGGCCAGTTGCAGTCCAGAAGGATGGAGCATGTTCTTTGCACTCCCTTCCACAGGCAGCCGGCTGCATGCAGAGAGGAGTGCTGGGGACATGCTCCCATCCCAGCAGAGGTACTGCTGGGATTGCGATGGGATGACATGTGAGAGCATTGTCTTGCGGAAAGGGCCAAGGTCTTACTATACACATAGATACCATAGCTGAGAAAAGTTATAACTCCCAGAATCCACCAACCAGTGGCCACATTGGCTGGAGGATTCTCCGAACTGTCATCCAAAAAGTAACTCTTCCAAGCTCTGATGACCACATACAGCAGAATACAGATGCTAGCTGCAAGTGTGTGTGTGTGTGTGTGTGTGTGTGTGCTTTAAACAAACCGGGGTGGGGGCGCTGAGTGGAGAAATACTGTGGGGAAAGGATGTTCAATGCCATACTTTCCCCTTCAAATTTCCTTCAAGTTGCTTTCCTATCCCCAGAATTCAAAATATAGACAGACATTTTGAATCCAGGGGGAAGATTTCCCCTGAGTTCCTCATTCACAATTTCTTGAGGCTGGTTTTGCTTTCACCAAAAGCTTTCTCCCACTACTTACTTACAGCACTATGACTCCACTTCAAGTGCAATAGCTGGAACCTATGAAATCCTATGGGTTGTGGTTTGCTGGGACACTAGCGTTCTTAGCCTGAGAATTCTAAATACCCCTCCATAAACTGCAAATCCCATAAGATGGGAAGTGGGATCATAACACTTATAACTGTGTAGCGTGAAAGGGCCCCAAGTTTCCTGCTGTCCAAAGAGGTACAGGTGATCTTGGTTGCTATGATGTCTTCTACCAGCTCTAGCTGATTTGCCAGCTGGCCCATGAGCCCAGTGCATTTTGAGGCTCAAGTTAAAGTACTGATTGTCAACGGGCAAGCAGTTTCTAAACTATGTTCACACTTTTTCTTTGTATCTTGTTCAGGTGTTCTGACTGTTAGCTTCCAAGCAGAACATGTCAAGATGTTTTAGAAACTGGCTCAGAATATTTTGTACATGTTTAACAACTTGAAATCACTAAGAACTTAACAACATTTTCTATGTTTGAGCAAACTGTTTTCTCCAACATGGATCTACTTTATTTAGGTCTTATGGTCTGACTTTCCCCCTATAATCTGAAGAACTACCTGAGCTTACATGTACTAAACACTACCTAGAAAGAAGCAGTTTATTTCACCACTGGTAAGACCCACTAGGGTGACAGAAGAGACAGAGCTTTCCCTGTGGCAGCTCTATCCTTATGGAATGGCCAACCAACCTTGGGATGTAAAGTTAGCTTTCTCCTTTAGAGTATTAAATGAGTTTGAAATTGCTGGTTAATCTGCGCTGCTCTTAATTTGATTTTAAAACTGAATTTTACTGTTATACTTTTGTAGTTGTTTTAAATGTTTCAATTAATTGTCTTTTTAATTTTTTTGTTTTAAAATTTTATTCTGTGAACCACCTTGGATAAATTTTGCTTAGTATGACAATATCGTAAATAAATGAGCATAGCCATTAGAAACAGGCATTCTAACACATGCTAGTATATACTTTATATCCAACTTCTAAATTTGAGAATATCATAGCAAATGAGATGTCATGCTAAGAGTGGCATCATATTTCAGTACAGGATTAAAATACACACAGGAAAGCATTTTTAAATAAGTACACTGTGTAGCACAAGAAATCAAAATTTGGGGTCAGATAATGTCCTAATTTAAAAGTAGGAATTATTCTTTCTGAAACTTCCTGGATTCTCATTTGGGCAGTATTGAAGGCTGTAGATGGATAAAAGTAATTGATGGTTGGAGGCTGAGTCTGGGAAAAGTAATTGACAGTGTTTCATTGCTTGGAAGATGGCATGTAGTTGTGAAAAATTCAAAATAGCTCTTGCTAATAGATCTGCCCCTTTCAAAGGTTCGTGTACAGAGGAGGAGGGAGATTCTAATTTGTTACACATATTTTCTGAAGAGTTTTATTTTTTTAGTGACTGGCTAGACGACTAAACAACCTGTTTTAAAAGTCACATGCTCCGCATGCTTTATATTTAGGTTGCAATCCTGTGCACATATAACTAGGAGTAAAACCTGTTGCATTGGTGGTATTTATTTTGAGAAAAGAAAGCCAGTGTTGTGTAGTGATCTGAGTGCTGAAGAAGGACCCTGGGAGACCTGGCTTTGAATCCCTGCTCAGCCATGGTAACTCACTGGGTGACCTCAGGCAAGTCACATTCTTTCAGCCTCAGAGGCAGGCAATGGCAAACTTCTTCTGAATTAATGTTGCCAAGAAAACCTTTTGATAGGGTCACTATCAGTCAGATTTGATTTGAAACTGTGTTACAGCAAATGGTGAGAAAGCATTCTGAAAGCCTTGAATTGTCAGTTTGGACCTGCATCTTGATGACATAGGCCATTTCCGCATGGGGTTGCTGTCCCACTATGGGTACAGGACACAGCAGTCCACAGGCTGTGCTTTCACACAATGTCATCATGGTCCTGCTGTCATCCTGTCCCCGTGCATTGCGATAGCAGGATATTCACTTAACAGATTAAATCTGTTAACTTTTAATGCGATTGCTAGATGCTCCTGCCATGCAGAAGGGCAGGAAGCATGATGGAGATGCTTCCTTCCCCAGGGCAGCATGGGAAAGAGCCCAGCTGCACCACAGAAGGCAGATGCGTGTCCCTAACACTCCCTTCCACAGGGTGCTGGTCAGGTGTGGAGAGGAGTGCACCTGTCACGCTTCTTTCTCAGCAAAGGCGCTGCTGGGATTGCGATGGGACAATGTTGGAGAGCGGCAATGTGCGGCAATGTTGATACACAGGCACAAGTGGAACGGGCTAGGGGTGTTACCCCTGCATACGTACTTTTTTGGATCACATGGAAGAAGGTATCAAGTACCTTCTTCTGCAAGCTCCCACATGCATCAACCTGACATGCATCAACAACCTGGAGGAGGAAGCTGCTGGACGTGTGAACAATTTACTGAGATGTGAAAACCAGATGTAGCAGGGAGCTGGGGTTTTAAAGGAGAGTGAAGAAGGAGCCACCTACAGTGTGTGGGTTAGGCAAGGAGAGGATAGTAGGCCTGGTAATGGCTGTGGAGGAACTTCTCATCAGTGAAGAACACTGTTTATATTAAAGTAAGAGTGGTTCCTTACTTAAACAGTGATACTGGGGGTAGGTCAAGGAGGCCCCTTGTCAGTGATTGGCTGCGGGGGGGGGCGCGCCTGCTCTTGATCACCAAGCAAGAAAAGAACACACTTATGGGCTGTAAGCTACTCCTTCCCAGGGTATCCCTGTACAGTCAATCAGGGGCCAGAGAGAGCAAGCATCCTCCTATCTGTTGTTGTACACCATGGGAAGCAGTCAGGCAGACAAAGCAGTGTCCACTGCCCTTCATAAGTACACTCGTGGAAGCTGATGTTCTGCCTGAATCATGTAAGACCTTGAGCACAGCTTCTTTGCAAGAGGAATGGTCAGGAATGCAGGAGATGCCCATTGCTTGCCATCAGCACCTGCTGTCTGAGACAATTGCTTCACTCAGACTAATGGCAGGGCCGGCTCTACAAATGCAATTGCGGACTTACAGCCTGGCTGCCCATACCTCTGGGATATTTCGTATTTTGTCTGTTCCTGCCAGCCGCCAGGCTGTGGAGTCCCATAGGGTCCATGTCCTGTAATGAGGGTGCCACTGTGTAGAATCAGGGGTTTTTCCTATGTCCAGATAGATTTTGTACTCATTCAGCTGGGTTTGCTTGAACATGTGGATGTGTCTTCACTCTGAGCTGAACAGTGTACCCCACCAACTGTTTTCTAGATTGTTCTCTTCATCACCAGCCCACAAGCGTTTCACATTACACAACTATAGCACTATGAATCCCCTTTGAATGTCATGGCTAATCATATGAAAAGCCTGGGACTTGGAGTTTAATGAGGTACTAGAGCCCTCTGACTGAGAGTTCTAAATAGTTGTTGTTGTTGTTATTGTTGTGTGCCTTCAAATCATTTCTGACTTATGGCGACCCTAAGTCAAACCTAGCATGAGGTTTTCTGGGGCTGAGAGTGTGTGACATGTCCAGTGGGTTTCCATGGCCAAGTGGCTAATTGAACTTTGGTCTCCAGGGTCATAGTCCAATGCTCAAACCATTACACCATGCTGGTTCTCTCTTTAATTGCACATCCCAGGATTCCATAGGATGGAACCACAGGAGTTAAAATGAAATCATACTGTGCGCACACACGCACGCATGTGCACACACGCACGCATGCACTCATACACACACACACACACACACACACACACACACACAGTGCCACCATCTTGTTAAGACAACAATCTTTTAAATTCGATCTATGGTCTTGGTACGAAAGGAAGACTGTATATCTCTGCCAACGCAGGTTATTGTTCCATTCTTAGGCAAGGTTCAAGCTGTGGAGGACGTTGCTTTATATTAACCATGCATAAGAGTGGAGAGCTTAAGGCTTACAAAAGTACCCCCCCCAAACATATCTTCAGAGAAAATGTATAGAGGGCTTGATCCTAAATAACTCAATGAGAACTAACCGCAGATTATTACTTCCTGTTGTGTTGGGGGCAGTGGTGGAAAACAAGGAGGAAGAAAATGCAGAAGAGTAGTTGGATCCTGAACAAGCAGACCCCACAGTGATACATTTGGCTGACAGTTTCACTGGATACCTATGAACCCCTGTTTACGGAATTACTTTCTGTCAGTTATGTGGTCGTCTCCCATACATTTGTCATTCAGGAATCAGTTAAAAACATATCTGTATATGCAAGCTTTTGGATGATAAGCAAGTATTTAAAAGATCTTTTATGGCTTCTTGTTTGTATTGTATTTTTGCAGGTATTTTAATTTTTGTAATTTTTAGGTGTGCAATTTGAATTGTTAGATATTTATAATTTGTGGTCTTAAGTGTATTTCTATGCAGATTGCAACTATTCTAAGCTTTTATGAGGGAGGGAAGGATACAGATTTAATTAATAGCAATATTCATCATGAGCATCTATTCCATAATAAAAGAGGTTGTTTTCAATAATCCTCAGGATTGTTCATTGTCATTGTTTTCTCCTTCTGTCTGTGGTTACATTTCTGAATCTCCCCATAAAGGATTACTTTTAATTTAAGCTTTATCCTGGTAAACTTTATACTGTTCTGTGTTTCTATGTTTTGAAAAGCTCCTATATGGACCCAAGGATGAGTGATAAAATTTATCTTAATTCTTTTGGTAGATAAATTTTACTGTCCTCAAATGGGGAGAAAACTCTACAGAACTGTTGATTGACTTCCTGATCCATGTGCTCCACCTGGTGGACCTCATGATTCATTTCAGGGTAACATGGAAAGATGAACTGCAAAAAAATGGATGTTTTATGGACATAATGTATTAACATAAATTTGTCAGACCTGATTCGTGTGCAATAAAGTGCAACCTTGGAGGCACAACTACACAGAAAGTAGATTTAGTGGGGCTCAGAGCAGTATTGCTCCATCAGCATTAACTGCAAATGGTTCTGCACACATTCCTGCCACAATGGATCAGGGCACGTTTTGTACGCAACACATCTCTTACAGCTTTCCAGACTCTGAATTCAAGTCAGGACCATCTTTCCAGGAGGTCCAGTGGTATCCAAAACACCCACTCGGAGCCTGCATTGATTCTCTCCAAAGAGTTTTCTGAAAACGAAGATGAGTCACCAGGTTTTCATTACAGGAAAGGCAACTCGCATGTCTCAGAGCCCAGATTAGGCTATGCACCACGTGGGGCTTTTCAGAGGTGAATCCTTCAGGGATACCTCAGCACTGGAAACAGAGGACACCACCGGAGACTATTCAGTGAGGCTTCAAGCTAGTGTGTAGTAGTCAGGTATTGGAATCTAACCCTCTTTTGCTTACCCTGCTTCTGGATGGATGGAATTGTGGTGCCCTTGATGACTCTTGTGGTGTATTTTTCAATTGTTCCTGTCTTATTTTCCTAAGAAAAGGTTGGCAAATAAAGAAGTTAAAAAAGGAAATTAATTTCTTGCCTCTGCATGTTTCAAAAGGATTTATCATGACTCCCCCCAAAAAAAGGTTTTATTTATGGTAGCCGTTAAGGCTTCTCATATAAACTAGGACTTTGAAATAAAAAATAAATGAAGGTTTTAAAAAACCAATAGTAATAAACAGCTAAATTCAAACCCTATACTTTAAAAAAACAAACAAATTAGTGATACCCTTTCTATGTAGAGATGATTTTCTTGTGTGGCAGAAATATTAACTGGCATTGTGTTGATGAATTATGATGGCCTAAGTTGGACTAACACAATCACAACTCACATTTTTGGTCATTGTGGAGGCTGGAATTTTGTTTTGACCACACAATGACCAAAATCCCCCTTTGGCAAACCCATCTTGCTTGGTCATTAAGAATGTCTCATACAGGATGACTGAGATCTTGTACTGGGAGACATATGTGTTTCACAAAGCACTGTCTCCATTATTACATCTCCTGCTGCTAGCCTTCTCTAAAACTTACCGTGTAATCAGCACAGGCCTCTCAACATAGGCCTTTCCATGTTGTCAGAGAGTGGGGCGATGAGCAGGCATTCATCCAGTTGTTTTCCTTTATAGCTGGATGTGGTGAGACCGGCATCCACAGAGACTTCTGGGAATTCTTAGGAGGTGTCTGCAGGTGACATCCTTGCAGCATGTCCCACTACAGGAAGACAGGAAAAACATCACTGGATATGAAGTTGACAGAAGAATTTGTTTTTTTCACAGATATCCATGGCTTGCAGTGTTTGTGCACAAGGTATTATAGCTCAGTGGTGGAGATCAGAAGATCCCAGTTATAATCCCTGGTATTTTTTAAAAATATCAGATAGTACGCTATCAGAAAGCTTGTGACTCTGGAGAAGTGCTACCAATGCTAGGCTACAACCTTTTGTATACATGGTGACACCAGCTTTTCAACTAATAAAAACCACATGAGCCACAGTATTACCTCTGGCACTATGGTTGTCATACTACAGGATCAGCCTGTGGCACATCTTTCCACCTGAGGCAAAGAACGAAGTTGCATCTCCCCTTTTCTATCCAAAGGATGTCTAGTCTGGTAGCTGAAGCTCTCTTCAGTGTTTAGGAGAGGACAGCATCTTCCACAATCTCTGAAGCCAACAGCAGAGCTCTTGAGGTGTGGGTAATGGAGGAGCAGCAGGTGAGACTGCATATTTCAGAATGTTTTTAGCTATATTGTTTTAATGTAGAGAATAAGCCACCTTGGGTCCCTTATGGGAGAAACTAAATTATATAAATTAAATTAAAACAAACAAACAATAACAATAATCAACTGGGTGGCATACAGTTCTCTTCCACAATACCTTGCCACTACCTCCCAGCACCTGCTGCTTGAGGCAACTGCCTCACTCTATCTGATGATAGGGCCAGCCCTGCCTACTGGTCTGTTTAGCTTGTGTTTCTTTTCCATTGTAACCTTAAAAAATAATGTGCTTCATCAGTGCAACTCTTAAGGAAATAGGATGTTTTTAAAAAATTAGTAGTTCATTGGAAATATTATTCATTTTAAAACTCACTGAAAGAAATGTATTAGGTTCATGGCTGTTTTCCTTGTAAACTAAATATCAT
Source organism: Iguana delicatissima (assembly GCA_948472985.1). Classification (NCBI taxonomy): domain Eukaryota; kingdom Metazoa; phylum Chordata; class Lepidosauria; order Squamata; family Iguanidae; genus Iguana; species Iguana delicatissima. The sequence goes on along the minus strand of CAOKZL010001216.1, from coordinate 185,678 downwards.
GAAATGGGCCACTAGGTGGCCTCACATACTCACCTGAATCTGATTGTCGCTGTTCACAAAAGTTATTTCTAGCTGCAGAATAGGAGCTTGCTGAGAAAGCTCAAATGGTGATAGCAGCCAGAATCATGTGAGTGTCTTATATGAATGCATAAGTTTTCCTTAAGGATGTGGGTATATATTTTGGTCCATAAAACAACAATTGCATTCAGTTTACTGTTAGGGAAGTGGAATTGCTATACATAACACACTGGCACAAGCAATTGCATATTTTTGGTTGATGCCTCACTGTGGAAAGGGGCTGGATTCATTCACGCACTGGAATCTTCTCTGCACTCTGATCAGGCATCTGTGACTATGACAGTACTTTCCTCCCAATAGTTAGCAGATGAAAACCATGAGACATGTGGCAAACCAATATCAGACTGTGGTCAAGATGGCAAAAGTTATTAATGAGGAAGAACACACAAGCTAGGACAGGCTACAGCACTTTGCTTTTTCCTGTCTACAGGGAAGGAAAAAAATTCTACCCCTTCCTCTCCTCTTCCCCTGCTGAAGTAACTAAACGTGAAGTACTCTTGCACTTTGAATCAGTTTGCAGGAATTGAAATAAGCTGAAGAGAAAGAGGGAATGTAGGAAGAAGTGAGAGAAACTGGGACATTTTTAAAGCAGCTGGAAAAGTGGGATGACAGATGAGTAATCGGGACTGTCCCTGACAAACCAGGACAATTGGAGGATATGACAGTACAGTGGCAACCAGTAGCAGAAACCGATGGCAAGGTCTGAAGAACTGCTACTGAGGAAGAACAGATGTGTAGCCAGGGCAGTAGCGCCCATCCCACTGGTCTTGCACACAGTATGTGAAAACGGTGGCTGTTCAAACATACTTGAATACATTAGGATACAATTACCATTCCACATTGGCCTTTTAGCTATAGGTTTTAAAAAAACCCACAAGTGTACACTGACAATTACATAAGCAGTTGTGCAATGTCATATTTCACGATATGACTGCCAGCTAACTCAGGTGATGATTTATACCACATGAACAACTTCAGTGTAGTGTAGGGCTTGGCCACTGTATTAACTGCATGCACAAATATGGCTACTAGTGAGCAAATGCCATAATAGGCAAGGTTCTAAAACTATTTTCAACTCCTTTTTACAACATTGTAATAGTGATATATGCATAAAAACTCACAAAACTTGACACAGCTTTTTAAAAGCAAAAGCATTGATGAAGGAAATGACATAATCTAGCAAGGCCTAGTCAATGTGGAAAATGAGCGTTTACACACAAATTCATCTCACTATATGCACAAAAGTGCTCTTTTCTTAGCTCTAGCATATGTGAGGGGGTCTTCTCAGTGACTAAATCTTTGTGAACTCCCTTCGAAGGGGAAGCTAAGCTACCATCCTTCCCACTTCCAGCAGGCAAAAATCTTTTTCTGCTTTTAGGTCTTTGGAAGTTGACTGGCTTCTGTGGTAAGGGCCTTTAATTGGTGGTGATGTTCTTTTTAAATTGACATAATTTTAAACCAAGCCTGACCTCTCAGTAGACACCAAACTCATGAAACAGAGGTTATTATACTTTGAACATATGAGACAGAATGACTCTTTTGAAAAAAACCATAATGCTCAGTAAAGTGGAAAGCAGTAGAAAATGGGAAAGGCTGAATTACAGTGGATTGACTGAATCAAGAAAGCCACAGTCCCAAGTTAAAAGGCAGAGATACTTAATACCTATTTTGCTTCACTTTCCCCCCCAAAAGAGAACTGTGTACTTTTATGCAGCAGCAGAGACATTGGCAAAGGATCTGGACTGTAAATCAAGAACAATAGGGAGTTAGGTAGCCTAAGCAAGTCCAAATCGGCAAGGACAGGTGAAATGCATCCCGCAGTACTGAATGGAGTTGCTGATGTACTCCCTCTGTGATAAATAACAAATGAAAACGATGTACTCCCTGAGATGACAGAAGACTGGAGAAGGGCAAACATTGTCCCTCTCTTCAAAAAAGGCAAGAAAAAAAGAAAAGACTAGATCCAAGAAACCACAGAGCAGTCAGAATGACTGTAATCACAGGAAAAATACTAGAACAGATTCTACAGGAATCTGTCTGCAAGTACCTTGATGACAATGCAGTAATCGGCAGGAGCCAGCATGGGTTTGTCAAGAACAAATCTTGCTAAGCTAATCTTACATCTTTTTTTCTATCAAATCATTGGTTTAGTGGATGGTGGGAATGCTGTGGATGTCATTTATCTGGATTTCAGCAAAGCATTTGATAAGGTCCCCTATAATATTTTGATTAGCCAACTGATTAAATGTGGAATAGATGGGAACACTGCCATATGGATCCATAACTGGTTGGAGAACTGGGCTAGAAGAGTTGCCATCAAGGGATGTGCTTGAACTGGAAGGAGATCTCAAGTCGAGTGCCTCAGGGTTCTGTCCTAGGGCCATGACTCTTCAATATTTTTATCAATGACTTAGATGATTGGGTGGAGAGAATCCTTATCAAGTTCACAGATGACATAAAACTGGGAGGGTTGGCTAACACACTGGAAGATAGGAACAGAATGTGAAGGACCTAGATAGATTAGAAAATCAGGCAGAAATTAATCAAATTCAATAGAGAGAAATGTAAAATTCTACACTTCAGTCATAAAAACCAAAGGTGTAGGATGCAGCAGTACTACATGTGAGAAGGACATTGGTGTTGGTGTTGGTGTTGATCCCAAGTTGAACATGAACCACCAGTGTGAGGCTGCTGCAAAGAAGACAAATGCTATCTTAGCCTGCATTAGTAGAAACATAGTTTCCAAGTTGAGGGAAGTAACAGTCCCACTATATTCTGTGCTGGTCAGGCCTCATCTGAAATCCTGCATTAAGTTCTAGAACAGATTCAGAGAAGGCCAATGAGGATAATAAGAGGTACAGAGGTATGGAGAACAAAATGTATGAGGAAAGGTTGAAAGAACTAGGCATATTCAGCTTGGTGATACCTCAAGGGCTGTCACAGAGAGGAGGGGGCAGGCCTCTTCTCTGCTGTCCCAGAAAGCAGCACCAGGTTTACATGACAGTAGATATCAACTGAACATTAGAAGGAACTTCTTAACACTAAGTGTGGTTTGGCAGTTGTCATAGTTGCCTAAAGATGTGGTGAGTCTCCTTCTTTGAATGTCTTCAAAAAGAGTTCTGGACAGTGACCTTCTGGGGATGCTGTAGGTGGAGATCCCATATTGAGCAGGGAGTTGGACTCAGTGGCTACCTGAAAGAGCTGGATAGTCTTGCACAAGACATAAGATAACTGATGGAAGGGGGCTTCTCTTGGTGTTTCCATTCTCAAAAGCCATTTGGTAGGTACACAAAAGAAAGATTTCTTGGTGGCCACTTCCACCAAGGGAGGTGGGAAGAGGGAGGAAAGAAGGCCCCTTTTCATTTTCCTTTTATTCAGACAAGCCTCTGGCTTTTGAGAAGATTTTAAATAGATGGGTCCCATTTTTAATTGACATCTTACAGTTGTGTTTTCAGTCTGTTTACATTCTGTTTTAATAATATTTTTATTAGAATTTTCTGATTTTAATCACCTTGTTTACATTTTTAAAATTTATTAATTTATTGATTGATTGAATGAATTTCTATGCTACCTTTTCTTCTAAAGTGGAACACAAGGTGGCTTCCAAAAAGTTAAAAAACATTAAAAACATTTAAACAATTTGAAAACATTAAAAATATAAAATTATAAACTTATAACACATTAAAATTGCAATACATTTGAAAAAATGGTCAATAAATAAATAAAAAGCTCTATTGTTCACCTATTAAAGACCTGCTTAAAAAGAAATGATTTTATTTGCCTATGAAAGGAAAGCGGGGGGGGGCAGCCTAGCCTCCTGTGGAAGAGAGTTCCACAGGCTGGGAGCAGCCACTGAGCAGCCACATTGACAAAAAGATGGGAGTTTTCTTCCTCCCCAACCTACTTAAGCTATCTGTGTTGCTATTTTTACCCATAATTATTATCTCCACAAGAAGGACAAGGATCCAATTCCCATTTGTAAATGCATGGCATAGAATCACAGAGCTGGAAGAAACTGTGAGGGCCATCTGCCTCTGTCATGCAGGTACACATAACTAAAGCATTCCCAAAGGATGGATATCAAACTTCAGTTTAAAGATCTTCAAAGAAGGAGACTTCACCACCTTCCCCCACTCCACTATTGAAGAGCAATGACTTTCAGGAACTTCATCCTAACTTTTAGGTCTTTTTTTCTTCTGTTTCGAATCCATTGGTGTATGTTCAAATGTCTAGAACAACAGGAGAAAAAAGCTTGCTCCATCTTTTATGTGGCAACCATTCAGACAGGAAGACTTCTCAGTCTTCTCTTCTCCAGGCTAACATATACATCTCCTTACATTGTCATAGGACTTGGTTTCCAGAGCTTTTATCTTCTTGGTCACCCTATTAGTAGCCATCCACCCCCACACTTTGATATGGTTTAATTGGTGAAATATGATTTAATTGGCAAGATATAGTAATTGGCTCTGATATAAAATGTAACCTGATGTGACTGGAAGGCCAAGCTGGACAAGAGGAAGATGCTGGCTGAACACGTGCACTGTAAAGGTAGGTCAGAGATCCCCTCCAGGCATAGCCAGGTCATAGTCATGAAATCACCAGATAGCTGCAGAGGTTATAGGCTTAAGCTAAGCTGTAACAGCTCTACTATCAGACAATAGCAATTGATGGTTTCAACCTTCTTCCCACTGCCCTGGAAATTTTCCTTATTGTACCTAAATCTGTCCACTACTATAGAGCTTTCATGATGTCTATTAAGTCCCTGTCACATAAAAGTAAGATCCTCATTTCAGATCCCATTGTGTCTGTTGCAAACTCCTTTGTTTAGTTAGCCAGAGAGACCCTCCAGGCAGATTTTAGGTATAAAAATTCTTCAGTTTGACCAGTTGGTCACAGTATGTCAGATGTTGAATGTCACTATGTCACTTTGACTCCTGATTTGTACTTCCCCTAGTGGCAAGTCTAAGTTACATCTTTGTTTCTTTGCTCCTGTTCTGGACTGGTAATTATTTCCCAAACCCTGGCACTTTCCTATCAGCCCTTCCTCCCTTTCCTTCAGCTAGCTCTCGTGTGCCTGTTTGAATCCTGTGCATGTGTGTGATTGAATTCCTCTCAATAAACACATTTTAGTTTACTTTTGAGTCTGTGGCTGGTTTTCTTGCAAAGACTTCGTAAACATTGGTGGAAAGATCTTACTAGGTTACCTACCTCTTGCAGCCCTCCTAAATGAATGAATTAATTTCTCATTTTAGCACAGATTTGCTGGTACTGCTAGAGGACCTCTAGGATCCCCCACCTTTTGGGATAACAACACTCCTCTGGTCATGTTCCAGTTTCTTCTTGTACTGTACTGCCCAGAACTGGATACTGCTTTCCAGGTGAAGTCTGATCAAAGCTAAATAGAGTTATATTATTATCTCCCCTGTTCTGAACACTATAGTCCTGTTGATGCAGACTAATATTGTGTAGTGCTTCCTTTCTCCTCTCCTCTCCTCTCCTCTCCTCTCCTCTCCTCTCCTCTCCTCTCCTCTTCTTTTTTCTTTTCTTTTTTGGGCCAACTGAAGCATACTGTTGACTCATGTTTAGCTTGTGGTCACTAAGACACCTAGATCCTTTTCACAGGTACTGTTGTTAAGCCAGCTTCATCACTTGGTTACACCATACTAGAGGAGTTACAGCTAAATAATGGAACAGACTTCACATAACAAACCCATAGTGAAAATAAAAGGCCCAAACATTTAAATTCAAAATAGAGTAATTGTGCAGTTCACAAATACAGAGGAAGATAGCATGCCTCCCTCTCTGATTATATTAATGCTAAGCTGAGCATTAATGGATATTAAAGGCATGAAGTTTACCTCATAGCTGCCATTCATTCCAAAAGAAACCCAAGTCTTTCATGGGGTAGATCTGCAGTTAAAATCAGCTTCAAAATGTGGGCACTACCTAATGAAGCACATGATTAACTCTAATAACATAAATTTTACTGCCTTTATTGGGGTTGCAAGTATAGAAGCAATTTGTTTTTCTGCAACAGTGGCAACAATCCTGAGCAATGCATTCTTTGTTCTTTGGCAGCATTCAGTTTGGCAGGGCAGATTTTGCAAGAACAACAATTCCTGATCTTGCATGCTTTCCTTTTGTTGTAGTCAACATTGTACTAACAGTTGCCTTGAAAGCTTTCTTTTTTTGGAGGCATCCCAATTCAGTCCTGCTGAAGCTGTGAGATCTAAGAGTGTAAGGCAATAGATTTTGGTCAATGATTTTATAGCTCCCTTGGCCTTAATTTTTACCAGCAGCATTTTCCTGCAAACACCTTCTTCACGCAATAAATGGGCTTTTGATTTTCATTTGGTGTGAAAGGTCTGCTTTGATTATAGAATCATAGAGCTGGAAGTGATCCCAAAGGACATCAGGTCCAACCCCACACTCAGTGCAGGAGCATCCCTATCAGGTAGCTGTCTAGTCTCTTTTTGAAGACATCCAGAGAAGGAGACCTCATTACCTCTCTGGTAATTGGTTCAACTGATGAACCATTCTTACCATTATTTCCTTCTAATGTTTAATCAAAATCTACCCTTCTGTAACTTAAAACAATTATACCTGCTCCTACCCTCTGGGGCAGCAGAGAACAGGCCTTCCCCATCCTTTCTGTGACAGCCCTTGAGGTAGCTAGAGTGCAATCGTGTCATCCTTCAGTCTTCTTTTCACCAAGCTGAACATGTCCAGTTCCTTCAACCTTTCCTCATATGTTTTGCTCTCCACACCTCTTATCATCCTTACTGGCCTTCTCTGAACCTGCTGCAGCTTGGTTATATCTTTCTTAAAATGAAGCATCCAGAACTGAATACTATACTCCAGGCAAGGACTGACTAGTACAGAATATATTGGGGCTAATGCTTCCCTTGACTTAGAAGCTATGGTATGTATTCTATTCATATAGTATGTACTGATTTAAAACATTTCTATTTGGCAAACATATTCTTCCATGGAAATGGATATATCGCCATCACCACAACCATCACCATCACCAATATTTCTGTGTAGCTGTTGTGTGCCTTCAAGACATTCCTGGATTATGGTCACTCTAAGGCAAACCTATCACCAGGTTTTCTTGGCAAGATTTGTTCAGTAGGGGTTTTCCTTTGCCTTCCTCTGATGCTGAGAGAATGTGACTTGCCCAAGCTCACTCAATGGGTTTCCATATCTGAGCAGGGATTTGAATCCTGGTCTCCAGAATCATTGTCCAATTCTTAAAGCACTACATCATGCTGACTCTCTGATATCTCTATAATGTTTCTCATTTGCACAAATTCACAAGTCTCAAATTTCCATTAGCAAGACCATAAAAACCCTAAACAATCCAATAAAAACATAATACTGCAGCATTTGAGAACATTTCAAACAGTTCACGGCTAGGAGAAAGTCAATGCAAAAAGATGCATTTTCAATAAATGCTTCTTGCACACCAGTGCTGGGGCCTGATATAACACTACAGGGTGGCATTTCAAGACAGAACAGCCATCTCTGATTTTGCCACCAGCTAGAAATCCACAGGCTGCCTGACATTGACAACAAGATTTTCTCTGAAGATTTCAGTGGCTAGGGAAGTTGAGGCAGAGAGACAGAGTACAGTTTGAAATGTTGGCTGGAATACTCTAACACATCTGTGTTGCATAACTTTAAGCATACTTAGCTACATAGCAAAGGAACTAAGGAAACCTGTTAGTGAAGTATGAGCGGTGAAGAGGTTTGAGCATTGGACTACGCAGTGGTTCTCAACCTGTGGGTCCCCAGATGTTCATGGACTTCAGCTCCCAGAAGCCCTGAGCATTGACCATAGTGGCTGGGGCTTCTGGGAGCTGAAGTCCACGAACATCTGGGGACCCACAGGTTGAGAACCACTGGACTACAGAGACCAGAGTTCAGTTCCCTGCTCAGCCATGGAAACCCATGAAGTGGGCACATCACACACTCTCAGCCCCCAGAAAACCCCACGATAAATTCACCTTGGGGTTGCCACAAGTTGGAAATGACTTGAAGGCAGCAATAACAGGGCACCAGCAACAGTATTCCAATGAGCAATGGTCACTTTGCTGGCTCCCCTATATAGTAACATAGCAGCAGCCTCTTGTTGAATACAGATATTGTGAAAGTACTCAGTTTTGTTTTCTGCAGATTTAAGTCCACTTATGAAGACATAAGTCCCCAAGTGAATTCTGGTCATGATTTCTAATGATTAATGTAATAACATTAGCAAATACTTCAGGGAAAAAAAATCATTAATCGCTATTTTAAGAGTAAGACATTCGTTATTATATTACTTTTAATTATATTTGTAAACAAAAATACAATAAAAAGCCTCAAATGACAAGAATAACCAAAAAGAAAAATCCCAGTGATCTCCAAACTAGTGCTTTAGAAGCAACAAGTAAATGTTATGTTATAACAAGTTAACTGAAGAATAGTATCTTTATCCACACTGTTACAGTTGTATACTGTACAGTTATACCTCAGTTCATGAAGTAGATGTGTCCCTGGGCATTACTCTGTGAACAGAAAAGTTGATACCAGAGCCAAATTAACATGGGAAGAATAGGAGTAGGTTCCTATACCTCAAAATAAGAACATGTTTTAGCAATTTTTTTTAAAGAAAATCAAAACAAACAACATGCACATGTGAAATGAAGCAACCAGCTCACGGAAGCCTTAGCAAAAAATATCTGAATCTTTTAAAGACCACTTGAAAACTTCTTCCAAAATGCATCCAGGAATTAATTCTCCTCACCACCTTACACTTTAGTTACATTTACAGTTTTGATAGCCACACTTATAGATCTATGCTTTTGAAATAAACTTGGGGCAGGTGATGAGGCAGGCTTATTTGTTTTCTTCTTTTCTTTTTGTTTTACCCTCTACAAATTCTATGAAAGGGATTGAATGTGCAGCTGCATTTTCTCTTGCAAATTGTAGGCAGCCACACATGGCTACAGTGACATCATGTAGGGCAGAATCCTGTTCTTTCCTGACATAAGCTTGTTTTATTGTATTGTTTACTGCGGACCAACTGCTACAACCTGACATCAAAAGTCTGCGGCCATTTCCACGCAATGTTGCTATCTTGCAACAGCAGCGGGTTGTTTCTGGCCCAGGTGTTATGCTACTGCATGACGTTGTCGCTATCGAGCTACTATTCCATTCCCAGGTACTGCAAAACTGCCTTATACCATTCCAGAAAAAAATCCATTAAGAGCTTCCTTTAGTGCTTCAATCCTGTCAACAGGCTCAGCACAGTACTGTAATAGCACCTGATAGTGTTTCCTGTCCTCCCAGATCCAGGAGTGGGTGGGGTGTGCCCAGTTTGTTCCTCCTTCAGTGACTTCCATGCATGGCAACTTCAAAATCTGTCACCTCTCTGAGTTTATGTTAAATTTCTCCTTTAATTTTTTTTTAAAATACATTTTTAAGCCTTATAGCACAAAAGTACAATAGTGTACTGGCATGTCATGCCATTACAACATTGCTGCACTAGTATGGCTTCCAAAAAACCTCCAACCCCTGACCAATCAGGGGTGATGGGGTGAGGTGAAGGTGGGGAAAGGGAGTGGCCAAGGACACTGTAGTGTGGAAGGAACACTGTTGGCAACACAGCTACTCATCCATTTAAAGTAGACGGGTGTGGAAGAGAGTGTTTCCAACCTGCTACCATCATGCAAATGGCAATGCTGGGATTGTATTGGAACAACATGCTAATGGGGTATGGTGCAGAAAGAGCCCATGCTTCTTGAGCCTTCATTTCCTCCCAGTGCTGAAGCTGCTAAGAAAACTTACAGCTAAACAGAGGATGAAGAACACAATGGATCAGCAGTGTGAAAACGGGCTTCACTGCCAGAGGCATTGTTGACTAAAGTATGTCTAAGATACCTTAGTCAACATCCGAGTAACTATGGAACTGAGATTCAACACTCAAAGTGAGCAGTAAAGCTGTACAAAGATTTAATGAAAGGCAAGCAAGTCATGCTCCCATATTTCAGGTGAGGAACATAAAGGTTAAAAGGTTAACTATTTGTATTGTTAAACTATTAACAGTTAGGTTAGAAACCTTTGACAATCCACTGCAAATCAGCCAGAATGCCTCCAGAAGGATTGAAACCTACTTTCTTCTTGCCCCTGGGCTATGCTACTTGCCAGTTATAAGATGTAAAGGTAAAGGGATTGGGGATATGTAGTTCTGCACCTGCCATCAGAGTGCACTTCTCATTATCTGTAACTGTGCTGCCTATCCTTGCAACAACTGATGGGTGGACCAGGTCCAGACATACCTGGAGAGCCTCCCCTTCCACACAGCTGTTGTAGAGCTTTCAATCTGGGCTGAAAAGATCAGCTCATTAACCTTCCTGTTGTGGCAGAGGCATTTGCAGTTTTTCCATGTGGGATTTTCTTTCAATGTAGGGCAAATTTAACCCTAAAGCTATGAAGAAATTAAATGTACTGCACATTAGAGACTTCTTAAAAGCTTGAACCATTGACACAATCAAAATGTTTCTTTAAACAATACCTACAAGAGAGATTGCCAGAGATCCTTGAAAGGGCAAGAGGAAACATAAACAGTACATATAATCTCTCCATCCTTGCTCTGGTTTGTGTTCTTACTTGGGAAATGAGTGCCTGTATGCATTGCTTTGCTGTCTTACTGGCATTCTCCAGAACCACAAAACCTTTGTTAATAGATTACAGGCAGCTAGATGGCTCCATTCCCTAGTAAGTATACATTGCCTGTATTGATGAGCATCTATTCAGGGAAGAGTTTTCACTAGATCTCTGGCTGACCCACTAGAGGCCCACATCAACTGTCAGGATGAGGCAACTAGAGTCACAGCCAAACTGAGCCGCGGCTACTGTGGAACCTGATAAGCACAACCCTCTTCTCCTTATTTGAATGGCAGGGATGGCTTGTGGCTTCCACGTCAGTAAGGCCAGTAAATCTGCTGCAAGTTTTAGTCTAAACTTTAAAGGACTTGAACTTGATTTGGGGGATACAGTTCAGCACTTTGGATCATACAACCATACAGCTGAAAGGAAACAGAGGAGCCATCTGGTCCACATCCCTGCCATGGAGGGATACACAGCTATAGCTGAGATGCTCATCCATCTTTTTTTCAACAACTTCCAAAAAGGAGAGTCCAGCACCCTCTGAGGCAGTGCATTCCACCCCCAAAAAGCTTGTACAGTGAAGAAGCTCTTTGTAGTGTTTAGAGGAATCTCTTTTCTTATGATTTCAATGCACTGGTTTATGTTCCAGGCTCTGAAGCAGCAGAAAACAGGCTCACTCCATCTACTACCTGACATCCCTTCAGATGTTTCAAGCTGGCTATCATAGCCCGAAGTTCCAGCTAAGACCTCCAGTGGATTCATCACCTTGCTGATACTGGAATCATCTTGTGCTATTGATTTTCAGAGGGAAACTATGGCCTTTTCTATACTAGACTGTTATAGTGCTATTATTCCACTTTCAACATCCTATGGAATCTTATTTAAGGAGGGGCCTCCGGAAATGGTCTATGTCTATATAGTGAAGTTCCTCTGAATATGTATTAATTTTATGAAAATATTTGGATTCCATTCCATCCTTCCATCCATGTGGCACATTAAAACTGCTACCAACTCTTCCCTCATTAAAAAAAGAAAAATAACAATAAGCCAGATATCCATAATCATTACCAGTAAAACACCATTCAGTATTTAAGAAGAGAAGGACAAAAGCTAGAAGCAAACTGCCACAGGAGAGCAAATAGCTGCTTGTCAACATTCAGGCTGAAAGCATACTAAGACAAGAGCATCTTCACCTTGTATCTGATAGACAGACAATGAAGGAGATGACAGAATATTTCTGGGTAAAGATTTCACCAAGGTACCAAGATCAAGTAGGCAATGTCAGTGGTTGTAGTTCTAAATTCTGAAATGCAGGCACACATTGCAGTAAACCCCAAAAAGTCCAAATCAAAGAGTTTTGATGATCCATATCCAGAGCCTAGAAAAGTTTGTTTTTAGACTGAAGTTCCCATAATCCTCAAGCCATCAAGTCCATTGGACTCATATCTGGGGGAATCTTAGAGGTGTAGTCCAAAAAAGTAACTTACTCAAGTTCTGGCCATATTAATAAACCAGTTCTACTGATTTCCATTTCCATCAGGAAATGTAAATGGGTCTTAAAACATCCATTCTGTGGGCCACAACAAGAGTAACTCATAGTAAGATACACTTGAAGGCAAAATTCATTCCAAACCAACCCCAACAATAAAAAGGTCTATGTACCTCAGCCCTATGAGTCCTGGCTCCATTACACTACTGCTTGCATACCAGTCTATTGTACCTCAGTCAGCATCAGGACCAGCCCAAGATTTTTTGTTACCTAATGTAAATGACCAGATGCTCCCCTGGTTCCTAATACTGTAGCCAACTGGTACTTGAACCTTATTTCAATGCTGACAAAGGGGCAGTGTCCTCCTCTGCACCTGAGCACAACAGACTAGCTCAGGCGACATGGCACATATAGTTCTGTCCTCTAACACAATGTCACTACTTCCCCATTGATTCATAGAACTTACTGCTAGTTAAGGCTGACTCCAAAAGATCAGTAGAGCTCAGGGAAGTTACATTTTTGGACTGTAACTCCTTGACTGGAATCTTCTTCTGGCTATACAATGATAATATACTAGTATAGTTACTTTTTATTATATTGTGCAAGGAGGTATCCAATACCTTCTTATGTAGACATTTTTGCTGGGCTTTGCAATGATTCCTGGGTACAGCTCTGCCCCTACCCAAATGGCCACCATTATTCACCAGCAGGCCGCTGCCTGGTTGGCCACCATTATTGTCCTTTTCTGAGCCTGGACCACCATGTTAACTATAGTTAAACTTTATGCTTCACCAGTTTCAAATTAAGGTATCAGCATTGTAGTCTCTCAAACAGCATAACATATGCTGACTGAGGGATTATAAGCATAATAGTGCAGAAAAGTAACATTCACTAGCTCAGCAGGGCCTCTGATTTGGAGTATATATGACAGAGAGGAAATATACCTCTAGTTCAGAGTGTGACGGCAGTTCCTTAAGGACAAGGAGGAGCAACCATGTTCCCAGGTACAAAAATAAAATAACCTGGTCACTAAGAGGCACATCACCAATGTTTTAATGTTTAAGAAGCCAAAATATAGGAGTGAAACCTACCTGAGAGGCTATGTTGCAACATGAGACTGTTTATAGATATTGGGACACCCCCTCTTATATAACTTTAACATATTAGTATTCATTTTTAAATTTTATTTCTTAGCCAACATTCAAGGACATGAGTTTTCTAAGGCAGCTTATAATAGAAAAACAGTGAAATTCAAATGTTTAATAAATTATTTTTTAAAAAACAATCTTAAGATTTAAGTAATTTTAAAAGAAGCCAGTTAAAATAAAGTACAAGATGGTTACCACTACAGTTAAAATAACAGTACAAATATAGTTATGTACAACCAGAGTTAAAATGAAAGGATAGCTGCAACCCTCCTGCTCAAAAAAAAAAAAAAAAAAGGGCAGCAAGTATTCAGGAACTTTTTGAGTTAAAAGCAGAAAGAGTATGTTTTTCAAGTACTCTTAAAAGCATCCACAGATGGAACTGGCAACATTTCTCTTTGGAAAGGATTCCAGTGGATGAGAGTTACCATATGTGGTGGAGTAGAGTGAAAGTCTGTTCAGTCACACCTCAAGAGGAATAGATAAATATTTTTCCTTCCGTGGCAGCTCATGAACCAAGCAGGTTGGACCAAGCACCAATCTGCTTGGTTCCCATGCCACCAGTGTTTCACCTGCATTGGAGGTCTGGATAAATAACAACAATAATCAAAATAAAAACTGGGCAAAACCTGAGCACTACTGGACCCACATTGATTTTCCCCCCTCCTTCTTCTTGTTGCAGAAATGACTGGAACACAAATGACAGACTGCAAAATACTACTACAACAGGCAGTTCTTTGCAGCTTAGCTGTTCCTTCATTTAGAAATATAAAAACCTGACAGAAGAATGGATTGTTAAGGTTGCTGAGTTATTCCAAATGGCCAAATTAGCATGAGTTTTAAAGGATAAGCCAACTAAAGATTTCTTGAAAGACTGGGAACTGTTTATGGACACTTTGAGCAATAAATCCAACAATGCAATAATTTGTGGATATGGTTACTAGTAATTCTAGTAAGATTGTTTCCTTGGAGCTGTAACGGTAGAACAATATTTTTTTTCTTTTTTCTCTTGCTATCTATTCTCCTTCATTACAGTTTGGTATTGGGGGAGGACAAAGCCCTGTTGAGTTTTAGTAGGTTACCAGCACGATGTAGTGGCTTGAGTGTTGGACTCCAACCCTGGATACCAGGGTTCAGTTCTCTGCTTAGCCATGGAAACTCACTGAGTGACCTTAGGCACTTCACATAGGCCTTTTCCGCACCTTACCTTTTTCTGGTGCTGGGGTGCGGGGATTGTGCGAGCAGCCTCCAGCTCGCATCCCTGCTGCTTCAGCTCCGCATGAGCTGCCTGCTTGCGCGAGAGCCCCACCTCTTCCTTCCACAGTGCAGCCTGGGAGTTTCCCAGGCTGCGCTGGGGCAGGAAGCACAACTGGTGCAGCTCCAGAGGCTGTGCACTCCAGGTAAGTGCGCGTGGGGCCAGGGAGCAATGTGCAATCATGCACCATTTTTGGCTTCCAGCCAAAAATGAAAAGGTGTGTGATCGGCACTTGCCAGCCCCTGGAGCATCGCATGATTGTGAGTGTGTCATGCAGATCGCTCCTCACAATCGCGGGATGTACCAGGCACCCTTTCGCATGGCAAATACCGTGCGGAAAGGGCCTCAATCTCAGCTGCAGAAAACCCGATGATAGGTTCACCTTAGGGTCTCCAGAAGTTGGAAACAACTTGAAGGCACACAAGAGCAACAAGATTACTGTTTAGTTTAGTGGTTCTCAACCTGTGGGTCCCCAGATGTTTTGGACTTCAGCTCCCAGAAGCCCTGAGCATTGACCATAGTGGCTGGGGCTTCTGGGAGCTGAAGTCCACAAACATCTGGGGACCCACAGGTTGAGAATCACTGTAGTAAGGTAGTGTTTTAGTGAGTTAGTGTTTAGTGTTTTTTGTTTACTGTTTAAGTATTGTGTTTTAATTTTGGTTCCAGTTAAAAATGTTAGTTTGTGTTTGTGTTATTTTGTTTTAAAGTTAATAAATACATACATAAAAATGTAAAAATGTCTCTGTTTCATTTCGACAGTTCTGAATCCCACCTTCATTTTCACCCTACCCTTTTTTCACATTGGATTGCATAACTTCAGTTTCTTTTATTTCCGTATTGAAAGTCATGCATATTTTAAATGCATTTTGTCCTAATACATTTGTTTACTCACTTTACCCAATATACACATTGGCCAAAATCTGTGTATAGTTTTTCAGTGGGATGCATTTTGTGTCACTCACATTTTATAAATTATTCTTTCTCTAAAGTGGCCCATAAACATCATAAATGTGCAAATTCTCGAGGAGAGATAGATTTTTTCCCTCATTCAAAGGGTCTCAGGAGATAGTCAGATCCAAGAAAATTCATTTCCATCCCTACCTGCAACTGCCAGTTTTAGTATTGCAAGAGCAATGTCTCTGATCTTCCTGCTTGCTTGGATAACTCTGAAAATGAATAAAACAAGAAAGGAGTGTCCACACAGAGTGTGCCTGCAAGGCCCTTTGGAATGAGACCAAAGGACTGAATTCCTAGCACTGAAATACAGAGGTATGAAAGAAAACTGATCTATTCTATTTGTAATTTGCTTATGACTACTAACAAACTGATGATAGGTTAGCTGGCAAAGGACTGGATCCAGCAATGCCACAGTGTCGCTGGAAGCACGCCCTCGAGCAAAACTTGGAGCAGATGAGAGAATACATTCTTCAGCCTTCTATGTGCCCCAAAATTTTCTCTGGAGGGAAGGAGAGAAGAAAGAAGGAGAAAACCCTACAATAACAGAGATTGTAGTTATGGCAGGGAAGGGGGCATTGCCCTCCAGACAAGACTTCTGTCCCTGCATGACTTTTCCCTTCAGTTCCCAAATTTCTAACATTCTAGAGAGTGAGATATTGAAAACTGTTCCTACCTAAAACTCTTATATTGGTGTGTTCGCATTCCCTTCAGAACTTTGCCTATCCTTTTTCTTTGGAAGCCTACACGGTATTTCTAAATGTTCAGCTGAAATGCCAGAAATTTGAAGACTGAAAGAAAATTTCATTGGGTGTATATTGGGGGACAATTATATTGGGGGGCAATTACCATACCCACCAATATCCTGTTAGCTGTAGTGCCATGTTGGATTTAAACACAATAAATGCATATAGAAAAGACAGAGTAGGGAAGGTGAGAGAGAAAAAGGCCTTTCTGTAAAGGTAAGTGTTAACATACATGTAATCTTCAGCGGCAGTGTCAGGAAAGCAGGGGCTCCCAGAGAACACCTCACGAAGGAGAGCCAATCTCTTGCACATTGTTGACTTGAGGGAAAGACAATTTTTGCACACAAATTGTAACTGAGCAGGAAAGGCTAGGTTATATCCATACTACATGGTTATAGCACTTTGATTCCAATGTAATTCCTGTGGCTCCATTGTATAGAATTCTGAGATCTGTAGTTTCATGAAGGGTATTGAGAGTTCTGTAGCTGAATGCTTTCCAAATTGTCTGACCCAGGGAACTAGCAATCCCACCCCCATATTTGTGTCCAGTCACATTACACAATAGTAGTGTTATATTCCGTTTTAACCTCCATGGCAGCATCCCATGGAATCTTGGGATATATAGTTTTGTTGTTGTTGTGTGCCTTCAAGTCCTTTCTGACTTATGGTGACCCTAAGGCAAACCTATCACAGGGTTCTCTGGGTGCTGAGAGTGTGTGATGTATCCAGGCAGAAAGCTCTACAACCTCTTCAAACTTCAGACTCCAGTGTTCCATGGGAGGCTGCGATGTCAGTTAAGGTGGAATACAGCATTATAATTGTGAAGGGTGAACAGGTCTCAAGAACCGGCACTGGCCCATGGACCACTACTTTGAAAAACACTGCCCTAGCACAGTTCTCTAGCTGAGAGGTCCATCCCCAAACTATAAATCGTAAGAGTCCATGGCTGTTAAAGTGGTGTCAAACTGCTATAATGATGCACTGTGTATATACCTAACCAGTTCCTATGAAGGCAATATATTTGGGCTGTAAATACATATGTGGGATATAATATTATTTCTCCTTCTCAAATCTAACAGGGGGGATAAAACTTAACTCTCACATCACAAAATGTGCATTGCCTTTTCTAGGCATCTTCAAATTCTTCTGGTGCTGCTGCTTCAGAAGTTATATCATTGCAATGATTTCAGTTGGAATATCTATCAGTTTCTGTAGTACAAAATTCTTGCAACTCTGCTAGTTTTGCTACTTGCAAATTTGGCTTCCTTCCCTCCCTCCCTCTCTCTTTCTCTCTCTCTCTCTCACTCACTCACTCACACACACACACACATCATGAGTTCCCTCACTTTTTAAAGTTTTCCCCAGTCAATCAGTTTGGTATACATTAAGGTTGCCTGAAGTCCTCTTAGCCGTGATGTTTTCTAACAGCACATCTGTAGTTAAGCGCACTTGGACTGTAGTCACTCTGATTTATGGCAGCAGGAATAAAGCAAAGGAGTACAGACGTCAATGGTGGTGGTGGTGGTGCTGATCTGGCAACAGAGACTTCCTAATGTACAAACGATGTCTTTCACAACTACACAGCTCCCTCTCCTTCCTAACTCAGGGCAAAGGATGCAGTGGCTTTTGAGTGCAAAGGAAAGTGTCATGGGTACACAGTGGACAAAGAAAAGGGTATACAGAGCAGAGGATATTCTGTAGGAGAATCCCAGTGATACACAGCTGAACAACATTTAAAAGAATTTCTGCATTGTAACATGAAAGCAGAGGAGAGAAATGAGCAGCAAATTGGACAGCTGGAGATTTTATTTTTTACCTGCAAAATATATGCACTGTGGGCACTGGCAAAACAAGTTTCCCTACTGTGAGCTGCTGATACATTCCAGTCTCAAAGCCAAGAGATCACCGTTCTCCCTGTTCCCTTCCTCCTAATGATGCCAGGTTGCCAAGCTGTAGGGAAGCCATTTGCTGCCTACAGCAGAGTGCAGGAAATGTGCCCCAGATGCCAGGGGTGTGACGTAAACTTCTGCAGTCTTTTTGGTCTCTTGGGAGAAGGCATCCGGCCATTGCTCCAGCAACCAAGAGAAGTTGTACGTACAGTCCTCTCCTCCCTCTTTTTTCTTGTCTTCTTACCAATGCTTGCTTGTTTGTCAGCTTGAGTTATGTTACTTCTGCTCTTCAGCCCACAAGAGCTCACAGAAAAGGATTCAGTTCTTTAAAAATCCAGACCAATAAAAAATATATAAATGGGGGGAAATCCAGCTCAGCAGTGAAAACAACATTAAAACTCTAACGTTAAAAGTGTGGCTAAACACCTGGGTGGCATCAGCAACTTTTCAAAGTTCTGATATGAATATCTGATAATTAACCCAAGCACTGTCAATACAGGGCTGCCCTGGAACACTGAGGAAAATTTAAATGATAACTCCAAGCTCCTATGGTACCCATTAAAATTCCAAGATTGCACTGCTGACTTCATCTCCACTGTCACCAGAACCTGGCAAGTTACTTTTAAAAAGTAATTATATTTTCACTTCACAATTTTCTCAAAGTAGTTACTTACTGTTATGTTTTCCAATTAACTCTTTAGTTCCCAGTTTTTCAAAATGACTACATAGGCCATTTCCGCACAGGGTGAGGGAATCGCCCCCTGCCGCTACTTACTGGATCTTCTGGCTCCCCGGTCCAGTCCAGGCTGCTCCAGAGCAGTCCGTGGGTATCGCTTTGCACTGCTCCAGCATCCAAAATGGCGGCTTCCGGTTGGTTGTGGGTCTCAACCAATCGCTGAAGTTCGCCAGCCTAAAGCACGCCCTCTGCAGATCACAGGCTCGCATTGGTGCAAGCCTGGAAATCAGCATGGGAGAGCAGGCACGCAATGACGCACGCCAGCTTTTTAAAAAACCTGAAAAATCAAGTTTTTCAAAAACACACTGGAGGACCACTTGGGATCGCTCCGGAGTGGACTGAGGTGCGGATCTACACTAAGTAGTCCGGACCCAGTCCACTCCAAGGTGCAGACGTCCTCTGTGGAGGACGCACTGCACCATTTTATTTAACCCATGGAGAAATGGCCATAGTTACTTTCTCATTCCTTTATGTTACCAGCAGCTGGCCTATGGCACAGAACACTTGTTTCCCTGTGTTTGCTAATTCATTACCTCAACCCCTGTACCTAGCCATAAGCTTGAATCATATGATACTCCTTGACCACAGTGAGGCCACTCCCCTGAACTGTACAACTTAGTAAAAAGCTACCATTACACTGCAAAAATTGAGAAGTTATCCCTTGTTAAGCTATTTACACATGTAACATAACATTGCTATACCTTTCTTATTGAGGAGAGATTAATTATAAGTAATTCTTTGCTTTGCACCATAGGGTTTTCAAGTGCCCTAGAACAAAGCAGGCCTAAAATCTCCCTAGAAGCCAAAATGCCTAAACTGATGCTATCATACTTTGGACATACCATGAGATGACATGACTCATTGGAAAAGAGGACAACACACAGTAAAGTGGAAGACAGTAGGAGATAAAAAGAAGACTGAACTGTAGGAGGATTGATTCAATCAAAGAAGCTGTGGCCCTGAGTTTGCAAGATCTGAGCAAGGTAGTGGATGACTGGAGTTGTTGAAGATTTCTCATTCATAGGGTCACCATGAGTTGGACAGCAAATAACAATGAACAGCTCATTACTTATATATTATTATTATTATTATTGTCAAATTCTGAATGGCTCCCAATGATGTAGTAGGCTCACCAGACGGCAATATGCTGAGGACCTGGGACCTAATTTTTTTTTTAACTAGCTGTATTATTAATATTTTCACTTGGTGCTGGAGAAGACAGAGACCATTTCTGCACTACACTGTTATAGTGCTATTATTCCACTTGCAACACCCTGTGGAATTCTGGAGTTTGTAGTTTATTGAGGCCAAAGAGCTCTTTGGCTGAGAATTCCACAGGCCTCTCCCTAAAGTGCAAACCCCGGGAATCCATGAGATGTTGAAAGTGGAATGATAGCACTACAACAGTGTAGTGGGGAAATAGCCAGAATTGAAACCAAACAGATCTCCCAGGGGATCCAAAGATGAGACATCAGAAAGACCCTTCCTCCAGGTAGCTCCATTGGAGGGAGGAAGTACTTAGGAAACAACTTTTGAGGAGATGCAAAAGGAGTTCGGAAAGTTTATTCAGAAAAGGAGATGGTCCTTAAATTACCTGGACCCTTTGTCCTATATTGGCATTATTTCTCCTTTGTCTCTAGATCTTCCTTGTATTAGAATCCAACTCCCTGCCTGTGCCTCACTGCCAGCAAGGGGGAGGAGGCCAGAATACTTGCTGGAAGGGGGAGGAGGCAGAGGAGGAGGCAGTGAGGAATGTCAGATACAACAACTATTAAAGAAACCGCAGAGCTGAGCCAGGTCAAAGTCCAGTCCAACAGTCTAGAAAGCAGAGGTCCATCCAGAACACAAAGGTTGTGAGGCTTGCAAATAATTTGCTACAAGCAAACGCTGACAGACCTAACTAGCCACAGAGACAGGTGTTACTTGTCATTGCTTCCTTAATCTAGCCAACACAGCTTCCCTCTGAGCTGCTCGTTTCAGCCTTCTTCATGACTGGGAGCTAAGGGGCTCAGCTGACTGTAATTCTTCCAAATCACTGCTGGTTCCTTCTCCCTCTGGAGCTGGTTGGGGCAACTCTGCCTCTGCTTGTCCTTCAACTGCTGGGAATGTTTGCAAGTTGGTTTGGTCAATCACTGGCTTTGTTCCTGGCATAATCAGTTGTTCCTCAACCTCAGAGCCATCATCTATCACACCTCATAATCTTCCTTTCATCCCTACTTCCCATGATGTCTTGTAGGAAAAACTGGGAGGAAAATGAAGCACTCTTAATAATCAAAAGAGAGGAAACACCCATGATAATACTAGGGTTTATAGTTAAAATGAGTGGAGTATAAAGCAGATGTACTGCTATTCAGGCTGTGCATGCTATCTCTAGAGAACCAGAGTGTAGCAACAGGAAAGATATCCATGCTTGAGTAGAATAGTAAGAAGGGCTCTTCCATCCATCACAGAAGTTCAACAAAAAGATGAAATGTAACTACAGTTGGGGAGAAACTTTGGTGTGAAAGAGAAACAATTTTTTTGTATTTTATGATGTTGTGGTTAAATGTTTTGACCAGGCCTCTTCCAAGCTACACAATTTTAGTGCTATGATTCCATTTTAATCACTGGGGCTCCATCCTGTGGAATAGATTGCTGGTTCGGTAGTTTGGTGAGCCACTAGGACTCTCGGACTCTTTCTGCAGGAGGCTCTCATCCCAGCATAAGGAGGAGAGAGGAGCGGCACCATGATGATGTTTCTGCAAGACATCATGGTCCCATCCTTCTCTCATCGTCAACCGGTATGATCGTAGAGTAAATCATTGACCCCCAAGCATGTGATGCTCCTGCACTTAGCTGCCCTGTGGAAAGACCAGAAGCATGATGGAGGCTTTTCCTGCTCCAGAGCAGCATGGGAAAGTGCCTGGCCGCAGTGCGGAAAGAAGAGGCATGTCCGTTGTGTTCCCTTCCACAGGGAGCCAGTCCAGTGTGGAGGGGAGAATTCCCATCATGCTCCCTTCCCAGCAGAGAGACTGCCAGGATCATGACCAGAGGATGATGCAAGAAGGTAAGGTGCAGAAAGGGTCTTGAACAGAGAGTTCTAAATAACCCTTCTTAAACTGCAGATCTCAGGATTCCATAGGGTGGAAATATGATAGTTAATGTGGAACCATAGTGCCATGATTGTGTAGCGTGAAAGGGTCCCCCAAAAACCCATTTCAAACCTCTAATCAGCCATGAAGTTTGGATGACCTTGGTCTGATAATTCTTCCTCAGTTTAGCTTATCTCTCAAGACTGTGTGACAAAAGCATACATTCAGAGGTGGGAAACACCTTCTTTCCATCTTTCCTTCCTTTTTGGGCAACATTCTCAGAAACCTCTAGACAGTATCAAAGATACAGAAACAACTTATTTAGTTGTTTAACTATCTATTCATTCACTGTACATTTTTTCTTTTTTAAAAATATGGGAGTTCAGAGTAAGATATATGCATTCAGAGCTTGGGAAAGATTTTTTTGGGGGACTTTAGCTCTCACTGGCCATGCTGCCTGAGGTATTCTAGGAGCTGTAGGTCAAAAAATTAACATCTCCAACTTCTGAATGAGACAGCAGAGATATTTCTGAGGTAAAGGGTAGCTAAGCTGCCCGCAGACTCAAGAACTCTCTAGCATCACCCTACTTCGCCTGGCAATATTTTAACGGTACAGAGAGCTGCCTTTTAACCTTGTATTTCTACAGGAAGGGATCTTATTTACAGAGCTACGTCATGGCGGATCAAAAGTAGACATCCCACCTTAGCAATGGACATAGGAAAGATGCTTCATCCTCCACTGCTTATTATAGGATTATCAGGACCCTTTGGAGGACCTAAGCAGATTTAACTTAACTGCCTTGGAAGACTGAACATGGGAAAGACGTTAAGAAACCGGGATGACTTCTTAACTTGAACCAAAAGAAATCAAAAGCTGTCATGTGGCCTGTATAGAATTTCAGCATTGTCAAAGCACAGATAGATTGTGCAAGAGTGTGTTTTCAGATTTAGGGACGTATGTATATATACACATGTGTGTGTTACTTGATAGATCTTCAAGTGGATCTTGCAAATAGAAAATCCTCACAGTCCAGAATACTCACTTGTATGACACATGCTTTTTCCCTGATTTGCTGTTCTGCATAAACTGCAATCTGCATTTGGTACATAGTGACCTGAGAGGCTTGCAAAGAATATAAACCTAGTTTGAAAGTGCTTGGCTGTTCGGATAATGACTTGGGTAAGTTGGAGTTTTACTAGTAGCATAGTTCAGAGAACAACTGAAGGTAAATCTGGTTCTACTGACAGATCTTTAAATGACTTACGGCAGATCAGAAAAGGGTTTCTGACTTCCAATCCTTTAACAACAGCAAGAACAAAAAGCCTCCCAAAGCTCACTGCTTAATTAGGTTGCTGCAGTCAAGAAAGCTTAGATGAAAACCAGAGTAAACATGGGCATGAGTTCCAGTTCTGAGAGTGGAAACAAATTCTCGGATGGAGTGTGTGCTCAGAGGCAAGGAGTTCCGTTCTTTTATCTCTGTCTTCTTAAGCCATCATTTTGCACTTAGCTCCATTTGACGATGGCTTCTGAAATCTAGTGAAAAGAAAAGGATCTTGTGACACAGGGGTGGGCAACTGAGAAGGGTTTGGGGCCATTTCTCTCTACTGTGATCCACCCAGTTATTCCTGGTACAACTGGAAATGAAATAAATTTACTTCCAGTTTTGGGCGTCAGTCTATAAAAGGGTGCTTTCCTTGATTTTTCTGGGGGTTAGGGGATTTATGGGGTCAATGAAGATCAAAAGGATGCAAATGGCTATATTTTTGTGGCATTTTGGATGGCTTGGAGTCGTACTTTGGCTGATTTTTTTGAAGGGGGGGCATTGGCTTGTGTGTTGTCTTTGAGACTGCAAAGCAGAGGTCCAGGAGCACACACAGTCCAAGGAGCGTACTTCCACTCCTATTATGAAGTTTAAAGTAGAGGTAGGCAAGGTGTGGCTAAATCTTTTATTGTACTGCAACTCCCATCAGTCCTGATCAGCAAAACTCATGGTGAGGGATGATGTGAGCTGCTGTCCTGAAACATCTGAATGGCTGCAAGTTGGCCAACTTTGACCTAAATCTACCCTTTTTGGTATAATGAATGGGAAATGCCTTGTTCCTATTTTGGTTCCTTTAAAGATTTGCAGAAACTCAGGTCCTTTCTGCACTAGGGAGATACATTGCTGTAGCATCGTTGCGTTGCAAATACATCTGCACATCAAACCGGTTTGACGTCGTTCTCTCTTAGTTCATTCTGGATGTATTCAGCTCTTAGCATGGTTCACATCGTTGTGAAACCAGTGTAATATAAAAACGGAAAAACTCCAATGCAAACCAATGACAACGGTGCCACTGCATTTTTTCCTACATGCGGAAGCATTACATCGATTCACACCACAGACGTGGGTGTTAAATTGACCAATCAGCAGTGGCAGAGTGGAGGAGGGAGTGGAATAGAAGTTCCAGGAGAATTGACGATGCGGAAGCTACAAATTATTTTCTCCACTTTACTTCGACAGAAACTAGAGGGCATGCAGATAGGAATCGGAGTAAGTCAGATAAAAAACACCGCTCATAAAACGTGGTGAAATGCTCCTCCACTCTAGTGCGGAAATGGCCTCAGAGAAACATAGTAAATGTTTCTTCCTCACAGGGGGAAGTAGGCGGCTGATATCAAGTGGAAAGGAAATTTGAAATGTCACTCTGAGTCTGTTCAGCATTACTAGCTGAATGTTCATCAGTAGATTTCAGGCATGCAATTGTCAGAGTTTGACGGAGGGGGAGCTGCCTGGGGTTCTAATTTGTATTCCAAATTCATCTGCACTTACATTGGCATGGATGTTGTCCAAAACTATATTGGCAAGTCAGCAGCTGGTGGTTCCTCTATCAGTGTGGTGATATATCCATTCTGGGTTTATTCTGAATTTTAAAGAAACTATCCAAGGTGCAAATCTTTTCTGGAACAAGTAGAGTTCAGAACTTTGGATAACCTCTTTAAAGTTTGGACTAACATCCAGAGTGGATCACCATCCCACTAACATCAGAATCATTGAATGATAGTTTTATTGTACCGCTTTACCCCCTCTGATGTCACACTAAACAAGTCCATGCACCAAAATGGAGTGACATGGTCAGAATTTGGGAAAGTTAATGTTTCAGACTACAGATCCCAGAACCCCCAGCCAGCACTCAAGGCAGACTCATGCAACCTTTGCCACCTTGGTGCCTTCAGGTGATACTGGACTACCACCTTCAAGCCAGCATAGGCCCAACGCATCAGGCAGCAATCAGGTCATGAGTGTCATATAGCCTGAGTGTCATTTAGTACTGTATTCACTTCCTCTTTCCAGCTGAAAGTAGAGCTTGGAAAAACAATCTGCTTAGATTTCAATTGGGGAATGTGGGAACTATAGTCCTAAAAGTCATATTTCCAAGTTTTTATAGTAAGTCCATGACATGAACAGGGACGGACTGAGTGGTCTGTCCTCATCACTTGAGAGGCACTCGAGGAATTTCCTATTGCCTGTGCCAGAACGTTCGCTTTGCATACCGTGGCTAGAATCCTGTTGGTGACAATACTCAGGGATGAACTCCTGTTATGCCTCTCTGTGTGTGTGTGTGTGTGTGTGTGTGTGTGTGTGTGTGTGTGTATTTAGTAAGTCATTGGGCAAGGAGTACTGGAGCACCCCCCACAGCCAATCAGCAGCTGGGGGGGCAGAGGAGGGCCCAGGTACCATTTCTGGAAGGACAGAGAAGCACAGTTACTAGCTTGTCAGTTCTTGGGTGGTGGTAAGCTGGTGGAGCTTTATCCTCTGCCAAGCACATGTAGGATATCAGCCACTGTACCTCCGTTTAGGTATTCACTTCTCTGGCTGAAACAGAAGACTATTTTAGGTCAGCCTCACTACTACTGGGCATTAACATTTAGCCTTAATCTAAACAAGCAGTTTACATCATGAGACAAAGCACAAGCTTTCTCCATTTGAGGTAGCTGAACTGGAATAATGTTTGCACTGGAGTTGTGCAAGCAAGCATTCATACAAATGAAGTGACACAACACCTTGGAGGACACAACCTCCACATGAAGAAAACCTTTCTATGCCAGTTGCCCAGACTGTGCCTACTGTGATGGCCCCATAGTCTCTGTATCTTCCCAGGGCTCAGTTTGCTAGGCACTCAGATGCAGACAGATCCATCCTGGGCACAGCACAAACTGCTGGGGCACAATACATCCCAAAATAGTTCTGGTTCTGATCAGATTTGAGTCAAGAATTTTCTGGGGTTAGACATATTAAGTCTCTTGCAGAAAAAATAACCAAAGGTCTTGTGGGATCTCAAAGACTAACAAGTTTTATTGCCCACAAGCTTTCCCACAGTACAGCCTACTTCATTAAATGCAAGATTCAAGGATGCAAAATTCCAAGGAGCACCAAAATGTGGGCACCCTACTTTTTGTTCTAGTGATATAAATTCTAGAACTCTGAAAACCTCTGCCGAACCTTGCCGGGTGTGATGACAATGCAAAGCAAAAGGCACCCATGACCCACCCAACCTTCAATTCATCCTTTATTTTCCCCTCAGAATCTTCCCCCTCCGTACCACAGCAGCCATCTTGTTCCTACAAGACTATTCTGGAAAAGTGAAGTTGCTGGAGACACGTGCAAAAGAAGGAGTTGGTGGGACAAAGCAAAACCCAACATGAGGCTTCTTTAAATCCACATGAAGGAAAGTTGCTTATTCTTTTAGCTCCCTGCGTGGGGTTTTGTTCCTGAGTGGGCAGGAGAAACTGAGCCAAAAGCTTGCAGAAAAGCAGGTGCCTCTCAGGGGGAGGGGGTGGAAAAGAAAAGAGAGAGAGGGACGCTTGCTGGCTGCAATGTTCTGCTATGTATTTTTATCCTGCATAAATATAGCCACAGAGTTGCAGGCACCAAGAGTATACAATACACCAGCTCCCTCAATCTCTTTTGCTGAACCTATAAGGAAGTCGAGGGCTACAGAGGGAGAGAAGAGTGAATGAATGAGATGGAGAGGATTTTTTTTTTTTTTAAAAGGGATCATCATTAATTGTAAACGTGCCAGCAGCACCAAATTGCCCTAACGATTTGAGTTCTAAGCAGAATAGAAATCCCATTAGGCTTCTCATTGAGAAAAACACACACAGAGAGAGAAAGAAGAAACCAGGAGGAGGAGGAGGAGGAGGAGGAGGAGCGCGGGAGGAGGAAGGGAGGAAGCCCGCACGTGTGTCACTGAGGCAAGCATTGACGCAAGCAGCCCTGACGTCAGCAGCCTCAGCAGCAGGGACAGGACTGGATGAATGGAACGAGGCGCGCCCGGGGGGGGGAGCCCGCTGGAGCGCCAGCAGCCGCTTCTCCATTCACTCCCGCAGTCGAGGCGAATTCGCCTCCCCGCCCCCACTCCCCCCCCTCCAGAGAGTCTCAGGCTGCGAGTGGTGCAGCCCTCATCAATGTGCCAGGCACGGAGCAAGGCGCGCGTCCACCCGCCGCTCGCCTCGCCCGTCTCAGGAGTGGGTGGGTAGGTAGGTGCGTGTGTTTGTCCACGTGGAGAAAGCAGAGACTTGGAGAGAGGAATCAGAAGCGGGGCGGGGGGGGGAGGAGGCTGCAGCCTTGGTGATGCCTGCGTGGGTTTGGATGAACGAAGGCGACCTGTTCTTAACCTGCCGGGAGAGCGCTTGCGCCGAAGGCACCTGCAGTGAGTCGCCCAACGGCGGTGTCCTAAAACACAGGCTCCCCACGTACTGCCCCTGGCAGGTTAAATTCGGATTTACAGGATACAGGGCCTTTTCACACACGCGATCCAGACTGCTTTTTGCATTAGAAATGTTCAATCTGGGGCTGCCAAACATGTGGCCCCTCCAGGTGATGAGAGACTGCTAGAGCTTCCATAGTCCCTCACCATTGGATGCGCTGGCTGGGCTGATGGGACCTGTAGTCCAACAACATCTGGAGGGCCACACCTTGCGCTGCCCAGTATTAAACTTAACACTGACCAGAATGGACCACTGGCTGATGGATGCTTTTCCTACTCTGCTGCCTATTTCACTTTGACTATCTTCATTCAACAAGGCACCAAGACCGTTTGTTGCCTGAAGCACAAAAAGAAAGGTCTCCTTCTCTCTCCCTGTCCAGGCAGCTGACTAACCAAAGTTGTTCAACTTATTTTGGCATGTGAGGGAGAAAATCCCACAAGCCTCTCTTCCAGCTAGCAAAAAAATACAATAAAAATAAATAAGGCAACTGAATCTGCTTTTCCTAAAGCCCCAAATTAGCTGACTTAACACCATCTACCGATAGGGCTGGCCCTGATGTCTTCACTTGTGTGGCTAACAGGTGCTTTTAAAAACAACACCTACACAATTTATGGCACATGTTCACTGTGTTCCTCTGGGACAGAGCGGAAATGGAACGTACACTCTCGACTGCAAAGGTTTTATTGTCTCACAACAGGCTTATCCAAGCACAAACCCACACAAACCTTACGCATGAAAGATTATTATGCACATCACAAATAATCACACAGAGAGAGGTTCAAAGGCACTTTTAATGTCACATCAAAATGGTTATAGGGCATTTTAACATGTAAGCCTGTTTTTTAAATTGGCATCTAATGGGACAGTAAAACCAACATTGGGAAAAAAACGTCCATTCAGTTTCTTTTCTGAGAACTTTTGCACTTGAAAAGCATACATATATGGCACAAAAATCATGGGATTCATAAGTGTTTTTAAGTATATAGTGTGGTGGAGCCATCATGGTATAATGATTTGAGTGGTGGACTAGAACTCTGGGAGACCAAGGTTTGAATTCTCGCTCAGCCATGGATATCCACTGGGTGACCTTGGGCAGATCGTACTTTTTCAGCCTGACAGGAACAAAATAGGAAACCTCCTCTGAATAAATATTGCCAAATAAACCCTATGAGACGGTTGCCATAAGTCAGAGTCAACTTCAAGGCACATAATGAGAGGTGAATAACTGCCCTCATGCCACAGGTAAATAGCAGGAATGGCAGCTCAGAGAAGTGGATGATGGAAGCACAAAGGAAGCTGTGGCCAAGGAACAGCCTACACACTTGCCAAAGCAAGGTTGTGCAGCATGTCTTTCAGTGCAGTCATCAAGGGTTGCACACTACAAATCTGTTGTCAGCCTATACTCATAGCCTGGCCATTGGTGCTACAATCCTCTAAAATGGGGTCCTCAAACTTTGGTTTCCTAAACTTCAACTCCTAGAAGTCCCAGCTAACTTGGCCAATAGCAGGAATTCTGGGAACTGAAGTTCCAAACATCTGAGAACCATTGCTTTTATGTATGAGTACAGGTGGTAGTCCCAATTGTGACCCTCTGCTCATATTTTTAGGGATTTGTGCCTTTCATTTAGTGCCAGTGGATGGGACTGGGAGCACAAGAAATGCCTGTGGAGGTGCTGCCTAACTTCAAGTGGGCAGAATTAGGTAAATTTTCTGACTGTTATGTCTGGAATGCTGTTGGTTCCTTACAAAGGCAAATCTTTATGGAAGCAGTCTGGTGCAGGACATTCATATTCTGTTCAAGTTTGTAGACTCAGAGTTATCCATGTGGTGCCACTGTACATGCAGATGTGCATGCACTTGCAATGGGCCTGTTCGTGAATATGCAATAGAGTTGTGGATATATATTTAGTTGCATACTTGTATGTGCATCTGATTGTGCAACTTTGCCATGTAACATAAGGGTAACTCCACATGCAGAGATTAAGGCAGTGGAAAATCTCAGCCACTGATTCTCACAGTGGTTGGCAGAGGTCAAAACAACAGCAATTGAAATACAAAATGCTGAATACAAAAGAAATATAACTCACATACATATGGCAGCAGGCAGGTAATCACTCAGTTTATTGCAATCAGCTGCTGGTCATAGAACACTGATTAGCAAAATGCAGCACAGTGGTTAGAGTACAACTTGTCTGATTTTCAAAGCTGATCAGAGTTATCAGTTGGACAGGAGACACCATCAGGTAAAACCAGGGCTCCCCAACCAGGGTTACTCTGGAGAGTCGTTGATGGGCAAAATGGTGCTAGATGGACTCACTATAATCACTATAAAGCAGCTTCCTACCATTGTGTATTGGAATTTGGATAGGTACATCTGTGGCTGTATGAAAAAAGGGAAATGGAGAGGGGAGCATGTCCAAGTAGCATAAGACCACCAGGTCAAGATTTTCTGAGATTTCCTCTTCCCTGCAACCTGGCTTCCCTGCAACCAGTTGCAGAGGCTTTAATATCCACCCAAAGCCATTGTTTTATAAAGCTAATGGATCTGAAATTGTGAGGGAAAAAATAATGGAATGTCTGAGAAAGGAATGTCTGGACTGTTTCTTGTTACTGTTTCTTGCTACCTTGCAACATTTTAGATTGCAAGAGAATGGTCTATTGCAGTGAGGAGAGAAACCAATCAGCTTTGCACACCACTTCTGTTCCCTCTCTTGAACATGTGATGTCCCTGCACTGTGAAATGTATAAATTGCTGTAAACCTGTTGGGGTGGGGCTCTCTCGGTCTTTTGGAGGCTACTCCATCGAGACCCCAGCTGGCCGGCTGAATAAACACAAAATTTCTTTTCCGTTGGGTCTCATCTCTGATTTCTGCTTCAAAATGTTTTTGTTCAAAACTATGCCTCAAATAAAATAAAATATAATAAAATAAATAAAAAACTCTTCTAAAGCTTTTAAGGGATTTAGTGAACTCAACACTGAGACCCAGAAAATGTATTTGCATATTTGTTACATTTGGGTCCTGCCAATTCCTGAAGAATTTTGTGCAGTCTTAGAGTACTATGAGATTTACAGGATTGTGAGATTTTATGCAAAATGACAATCAGGTGTGAAGAAACTTTGTGGTTAATTGCAGATTTAAACTGAGGGTTGCCATATCCAGCTCCAACAATCTAATACACTATTCTGCTTCTTGAATCCTCTTGGGAAGGTAATTTTAGACAAGGCTTTTATTATGGCATTGCCCTGCCTCATTCAAGGATTTTTATGGGGACTTTCCATGATGTATTCCTTCACTTATAAATCTCTGTTGCATTTACCATTGCTTCTCTCATCTTTTTTCTTACCTTAGAGAAGGCACTAGGGAGAAAAGACAGAATCTTTGCAAAGTTTCTTCTAGGGTTATGATTCTTCATTATTTTTTTTCCTCAAAAGAAGCAAGAAGTACATAATTTTAGCAATTTTCTCCCTGCAGCAAGAAAGTCTTTGAAAACCGCACAGTTTCTGAAGCCTATTCTCAAGTCAGAACTTTTCTGTGCAAAACCTGCACCTGGTTGTTTTGCACAGAAAACAGCATGTTTTGCATAGGAAGCAGTATTTTCAAAACAGAAATCGTATTTCTCTGCAGAAATATTTTATGCACAGAAAAGCCAGCTTCCTATGCCAAAAAGGCAGTTTTCTGTGCAAAATCACCATGTGAGAGTTTTGTGCAGAATGAGTCCCAAACTGTGAAGATTCTCATCCGTCCAGGATTCTTCTTGTCATCGTGTCTTATCACTCAAAAAACATGCTTTTCTGGCATTTTTGAATATTTTGAATATTTTTGAATCTTCTTTCCCTCCCTAGTGTCTCCTAACTGCTAGTGTGATTCAGTCCTCATCCATCCAAAAGTGTTTGTGAAGTGGCACACAGATCCCATGAAGAGACTTGCTGCCAGTGTGCTGATAAGCTGACATTTTCTCTCTTCACTGAAATTTACCAGCTGGTCGGATGGGGAATGTATAGCATGGGAATAGACAGATCATTGTGGGGTCTGCAGAAAGGTGGCATAGAAAGTAAAGAGTGGTAGAGAACCTTTTTAGAGTGAAGGACCACATTCTTTTGGGTGTAATCTGTAGATGGTGTGTGGGACTGCAGCCTAAAGTGGGTGGAATCATTCCCACCAACCACCACAAAGTCTGTTGGCTTCTGGGGGAGGGATTCTTCCCAGAGGTCTGAACCCATAATTAGCATTGAATGTTTTGATATTAATTAGGCTGAGAGTCACATGTGGTCTTCTAGAGCTCCAGGTTGTCTGCCAGGTTGTTTTTAATAAGAAAAACTCAATAGGGATGAGAAGATACTTTCTCCTGTTCCCTTTCTGTATTGTTCTGTATTGTTTATGTGCACTTGCACTGGGTCTGTCCTATCGTATTTTATCAACAACTGTCCATCCATATCTGTAAAAAGCATGCAAATCTTTGATGCGGCTATCCATACAACACAGTTACACCCAGATTGCTTTTTTGCAGTGTCTTCTCAGTACATCTGTGCCCAAAGATATTGTTCAGAATGGGAAAGACATGAAGGAAGCAAGATAATTGAAGCAGTGGCAAGCTAGGAATGTACAGTACATTATATAGAATTTGGAAATGTAAAATAGAAACATAAGATTCTTGAGTGCATCTGTTCTGTTTTGGAAACAAGAGCAAGGAATTCATATTTCAAAATTTTGGTGAGTCTTTTGGAAGCATCTCTAAGGGCCTTTTTGTACTACACTGTTGTAGTACTATTATTCCACTTTCAACATCCTGTGGAATTCTGAGATTTGTAGTTTACTGAGGCCAAAGTGCTCTCTGGCTAAGAATCCTAAATGCCCCTCCCTAAATTGCAAACCCCAGGATCCCATAGGGTGTTGAAAGTGGAATAATAGCACTAAGAATAAACCTTGTCTAACATCCCCAATATGACTTTTAAGAATATAAACAATTCTATGCAACCCTATGTAGTCATAGTGTTTGACTGGGACTTGGGAAATCTAGGTTCACATCCTCATTGAGCCCTGCAATTCACTGGGTGACCTCGACCAATTGTTTTCTCTCTGCCCAAACTCTCTTACAGGGTTGTTGGGAAGATCAAGAGTGGAGCAAGAGAGCTATATATGTTGCCTTAAACTTGCTGGAAGAAAGAAGGAATTTAAAAATGTGGTTTTTATTGCTGTTTTTAACAGTGTGAAGTTAATGAGCAAGTTGGCTGTGTAAGCTGCCTTTTCAGAAATTCAGTGATGTCTCACATTTTATTAAGACTGTCAAAGACCCATTCCTTTCCTATACTGTGTACTCTGTAAATTAAGGGATAGTTCTCCAGGCAGACTGATACTCTAAATATAAAATTCTTCTCCCATTGTTATGGACATAAATGGGCATTCACTCAGAGAGGGCAGGTTGTTTGCACATACCCATAAACATGAGACCCAATGGCAGTGAATGTAATCCTTTACTACTGTGCCCTACACAGATTCATTTCTGGATCATTTGCATACTTGTTTCTTGTAGACATGACACTTTTAATCCTTAGAGCCAGGCAAGGCTAGAAAATTATTTTTTTCTGATGTGTCAATGAGTGCTACTGGTAGGGAAAGGGCACTCTAGCTATGATGGCTAGAAAGGAAAATTGGCTCCATCATACATCTTCACTGGTCACCAGCAAAGTGAAACAGTCATGGTTTCTGCCTCCAAAATGGAGGTTCCTCTAGCCTTCTACCCACCACCCAAGTTCTAGCTCCCTCATATTCCATTTTGTAAGGCTATTTGCAAATTGAATGTAGGAGCAAGTATTCCTGTAACTGTACACTCTTGAATAAAACACTCAAGCTTCTACCAGAGACACTGCACAGGAAGCTCAAACAATTATATTTCAGGGATGCAAGGGAACAAGATTGTTGTTGTGTGCCTTCAAGTTATTTCTGACTTATAGAGACCCTAAGGTTTTCTGGGGCTGGGTGTATGTGAGGAGCCCAAGGTCATGCAGTGGGTTTCCATGGCCAAGCAAGGAATCAAACCCTGATCTCCAGAGTCATAGGCCCTTTTCGCATGGCACTTGCCATGCAAAAGGGCACCTGGAGTGTCGTGCGATTGTGAGGAGTGATCTGCATGACGCACTCACAATCGTGCAATGCTCCAGGGTAGGGCAGGTGCTGCTCATGCACTTTTTCATTTTTGGCTTTCAGCTGAAAATGATGCATGATCGCGCATTGCTTCAGGGCTCCACACACATTTGCCATGCGTGTGGAGCCTCTGGAGCTGCAGCGGTTGTGCTTCCTGCCCCAGTGTAGCCTGGAAAAGTCCCAGGCTCTGCTGCGGAAGGAAGAGGCGGGGCTCTTGTGCTGCCTGCTTGGGAGCAGGCAGCTCGTGCAGAGCTGAAACAGCAGGGACGCGCGAGCCTCTTGCTGGAGGCTGCTTGCGCAATCCCCACACCTCAGCGCTGAAAAAAGGTAAGGTACGGAAAGGGTCATAGTCCACTGCTCAAACCACTGTGCCATGCTGGCTCTCTGAGGGCAACATAGCTGCCCTCATACTGGTTCCCACTCATATTTGCATGTGTAAACTTCATTTGGACCATATAAACAAACCCAATAACACTTTCAGACTAATAGCCCATGGTACATATGTTGGGACCATCGTTATTTCAATTTACTCTAGTTCAACAGAACCAGTTCTCAAATAAGTTGAGATGTTTCCAGTCAGAGATTTGGTGTACACTAAAGCCTCATTATTACCTTAAATATTTTTAATAGCAACAATAGCAACAATAACAACAACAGCAGACTGCTGTAGTGGATACAGGCCAAAGCTACAGAGCACTACCAGAGATGTTCTGTAATCCTGCATCGAGCTTGGCAAGCTCTTCCAACCTGGTGCTCTTAATGCTGAAAGACAGGATTGCATAACCTCAGGCAATAATGAAAGCTATCAGGAAGAAGATCAACTCATATGAAATGTAGTGCTGGAGAAGATGTCTGTGGATACCACAAACTGACAAAAATCTCTTAGAATGGATCAGGCCTGAACTCTCAACAGAAGCCAAATTGTTTAAATTGAGGCTGTCGTACCTTGGACATATCGTGAGATGATGTCATTCATGATAATACTTAGCAAAGTAGAAGCAAGAATAGAGGATGAGCACATTACCAACGGATTGATTCTGTCAAGGAGGCCACAGCCCCAGTTTTGCAAGGCCTGAGCAGGACTCTTAATAAGCAGAACTCTTGGAGGTTTTTCGTACACAGTGTCATCATAACTCAAAGTCAAATAACATCAACCTCCAGGGCTCCTCCTAGGGTTCCAATCTACACGATAGCACTAGTTGTGATTTCCCAGCTTCTGTATGGGTTTCTCCCATTTTAAAAGACTTGAAAGCTTCTACCAGCACTCAGCGACTAGCAAGAAAAGCTATATCAGGTGTTTTTGATACAACACCTTGGCCTTTGGTCTTGCCCCATTAGTGAAAGATCTACCTCAAAACATCTTTGAAGTTGAATTTGGTCCTTGGGCTGAAAGAGGTTCCCCAGCTTTGTCTCAGAGGGCCCAACTGATATGCCTTATCAACATATGTAAGACAGATTTTGATTTTATAGGATTACCCCAGTTAATGAAAAGTAATGGAAATGAACTACTTTTGATTGCAATTAACTTCCAATGACAGTGTATTGTTTCCTTTATGCACCAGTTAAAACTACTGTGCTTGGGGAAAGCTGCTCTATAGATTCACAGCAAAGCGTCTAAAACTGGCAGTCTTTTGCATTTGAGTTCAGTCATGCACAAAAAAAACTGACATAATTTTTTTCAATGATGGTCACAATTGTTGCATAATTAGGGCTAGCTATTGTAGCAAGACACATGGCAGATTATGGTGATAATAATTGTTGGCTACCACTGAAAGTTTCCTCCCCTGCCTACCTAAGAAAAGGTAGAGGTAAAAAAAAAAATCAACCACCTGACATTCTTTCATGGATAAGGAAAAAGGCTGGTGTAGGCACTGTAAGCCAAACACAACTTTAAATGGCATGTCCCTAGATTATTGGCATGATTTTTTCCTACCCCTTCCTTTCTTTCTTTCTTTCTTTCTTTCTTTCTTTCTTTCTTTCTTTCTTTCTTTCTTTCTTTCTTTTTTTTAAATAGAAATGTTAATTTAATTATGGGACTTGTATTAGTCTGACATGACATTATTCTGTCTTTAAAAGAAGCAAAGTTTAGCTCTGGAAATAGTTAGAGCAGTCTTCCACCCCCTACCTTTTTCCCCTTCCAAATATGTTAAAATACAATTCATCTTTCAAAAATGCATTCAAATAAAAGACTGTTTTCTGACAGCCCTTCCAACAGACAACCATCTTTTATCATGCAGAACACATAGTCAAAGCTTGGAAAAATTAGCTCATGGGATTGCAACTCCCAGATCTCCCACCAGCCAGGTGGACTGAGGAATTCCAGGAAGAGTAGTCCTAAAAATTTCCAGGCTCTGCATATGGGTACCCTCTTTACATCGATGTTCTGTGTAAGAGAGTGGTGGTAAGCAGTCCTCCAGATATTGAACTGTGTCCTCCAACAGCCCTAACAAGTAGCTGCTGATGAAGAAATCTAGGAGTTTTAGTCTAAAAGCATGTGGAAGGCTGCATGATTCCCACCCTTGGTGCAAGGGCTCAGTTTGTATGGTTCATCTTTTTCCCTCAATCTCTGTCTCTGTCTCTGTGCAAAGAATGTGAGTGGGCTCTTTATGTGCACAAGGGAAAAAGAAAACAACCCCACCAAATAGCAAAATCCTCATGTGAAATTAAACAATGGATTCTATGATGTTTAATATATACAACATATCCTCCCCTGACTATATGTATGTATGTATAGTCAGAGACTGGGAAAATTACATTTTTGATTACAGCTCCTGGAATCCCCAACCATCCTGGCTGGAGAAATCTGAGAGTAATACAGCAACAAAAACTTTTCCAGTCTCTGGTCTAAGCGTGGAGCACTCAATGTGTGGTAAAGGAAGGGGTATGGGCTGAATCTTTTACCAACTGTGCAAAAATTATTCCAATGTAACAGAATCAAAACCAAAAATGATGTCAAAGCTACATCAAATAGGAGCCAAAAAAATAAATAAAATAAAATCAGACACATAGAAATAATGCATACTTGCCTATTGGCCCAATTTGACAGGGACAGTCCTGATTAATCTGTCATCCCATTTTTTTCAGCTGCTTTAAAAAATATTCCAGTTTCTGCCTTCTCCTCCCACTTTCCCCATTTGTTCTCATCTTTTTCAGTTGTTGCAAGTTCAAAGTGGAAGAGTAGTTTGCACTCAAGTCAGCAAGGGAAGAGAAGAAGGGGAGGAAGCATCTCCCCATTCCAAGTAAGCTAAGACAAAAGTAAATGGCTGCAGCCTCTCCTAGTTTGTATATCCTTCTTCATTAATAATTTTAGCCATCTAGATCATACTCCAACATTTCCTGGCTACAAGTGTCCTGGTTTTCATCTGTAAAATGTTGGAGGGTATAATAATTATAAGCAAATACATAAAACCCAGTAGAACTATATTAGAAATTACACGTATAGCATGAGCAAAAGCTCCCAAATAATGATTAAGCTAATAGATGGAGACAGCAACTTCAAATATATGAGTTCAACAATATCAAATAAACAGCTTATGCAGATAATAAGTAAATAATAGTTTGTACAGAAATGTAGGCCTTAAATGGAATGCCATCCATCCATCCATCCATCCATCCATCCATTTATTTATTTCAATTTATAACCCACCTTTCCTCCAGTATTTGTTTATAGCATAGACTATAGAAACTTTTAATAAACCACTATACCTACACATAACGCAATCTGTGGGAATATATGATAAACTCACATCTGTATAAATATAATCTACAGATGCTGGCAAAAATTTCCAAAGGATATTCAAAAACACAGCCCACGCAGATAACAAATCAATAGGAACTCAATGAATAATGTTATGTTTGTATATAAATATTTCTATCCCACTTTCTATTGAAAGATTTCAGGGAAGTGTACAGTTAGCCCTCCACATTTGCGGGTTTGACATTCATGGATTTAATTATTTGCAAGTTTCTCTAACCCCTACCCTCCCACCTGAGGTGCTTCTTTTTTGGAGGAACCTTCCCTCTTGGTGGCTTCAATCAGGCCGCATAGCCCTGTAGAAACCTACTTCTAGTCCTCCTCTTCCTCTACCAGTCTCTGCCTGGCCAGCTAAGGATGGCTCTCTACCCAAATTCTCAGCACCACAAACCCTGTACCTATGCCCCACACAGACTTGAAGAAGGAGACGGGTAAGAGAAAGGAAATGCAGGACCACAATGCCAACCATCTCCTTTCCCTGCCCTGGTTTAGACCCTGGATGCCCACATTCCCCACCCGTGCCTCAGCCCCCTTCCCTCAGACATACAAATGTTGTTATTTGTGAATATCTCACTTTTGGAAGGGTCCTGTCTCCCTAACTCTAGCGAATGCGGAGGGCCGAGTGTACAAGTAAAATCAATGCAAACAAATTAGACTAGTTTAAAACAATAAAAATGATTGTTAAAGACTAAAACCGTATAAATACAAGTATGAAGTTAAAACAGGCTTAAAAGATTAAAACAGTTTTAAATTTATGTGCATTAGCATTTTGAGGTAAATCAGTAAGGCCAAAAAGCTTTTAATAAATAGCTATGGGTTTATTTGGTGCCTAAATGAAACCAGTGATGGTATCAATCAGGCCTTCAGGGGGATGACATTCCACAATTAAGGTGCCACTCTTTAGAAGGCTCTCTCCCATGCGCTCATATAGAGCATTGATCTTACTGGCGGAAGACAGAGGACGACCTCCATAACAGATCTCAGTCTTCAGGCAGGCACTGGAAATATGTTGGAGCTAATAATAATCATAATAATAATAATAATAATAATAATAGTAGTAGTAGTAGTAGTAGTAG
The DNA here is from genome assembly GCA_948472985.1 of Iguana delicatissima. Taxonomy (NCBI): domain Eukaryota; kingdom Metazoa; phylum Chordata; class Lepidosauria; order Squamata; family Iguanidae; genus Iguana; species Iguana delicatissima. Next base: position 146,940 of record CAOKZL010001216.1, on the reverse strand, counting down.
TAGTAATAGTGATAGCCTTATAATTCCATCTATTCTTAATTTCTTCTTGTTGTTGTATTGTGCCTTCAAGTCATTTCTCACTTATGGTGACCCTAAGGTGAATCTATCACTGGGTTTTCTTGGCAAGACTTGTTCAAAGGGGGTATACCTTTGCCCATGTCCTATGTGCCAGTCAGCAATTGTCTCAGGAAGCAGGTGGGTGGACTGCAAGAGCTATTAGATAGTTAAGCCAGACTAGGTCAGTCACAGGCTATCTAGCAGGATGAAGCAAGAAGGTGGTTGTCAGGAGGTTCAAAGGTCACACAGCAAGGCAGTAGTCCAAATAAACAAGGCCAGTAAGGAATAAAACAGCCATAGACAGTAGCCAGTCCAAGGTCCAGAGAACATGAAATGCCAGTGAGTACTGTCAGTCGGCAACATAGATGGTTGTAAGCAACAAGGCTGCAAGTGAACTGTTGGAATATTTATAGCCAGGTTTCTAAAGTCACAAGGTGCTTGATTACTCAGCATCTACTACTTAAGAGCTTCTGGGACCAACATAATTCTCCTTATCCCTCCTGAGCTCAGCAAATGACTCCACTGCATCTTCAACCTCCTACTGAGGAGTCAGGACCCCTCTGCCCCAGCCTCAGTACCTCTGACTCAGAGATACTACCAACATCAAGAGTTGTAAATTCCTGGCGGTCCAGGCACTCTTACTCTCTATCTGAATCTTCCGACTCCAGAGAGTGAGTTATGACAGCCTGCCTCTGAGGCTAACAGGTGTGACTTGCCCAAAGTCATCCAGTGAGTTTCCATAGCCATGTGGGGATTCATACCCTGGTCTCAAGAATCATAGTCCAGCACTCAGACCACTACACCAAGCTGGTTCTCTTCTATTCATAACACAGACTATAAAAAAACACATAACAAGCTATTCCTAGCATAGGTGGTAGAAACACATGATAAACTTAGGTCTTTATGAACACAGTCTGTGAATGCTGGTAGAAATTCCAAAAGATGTTGATGACCACTCCATGAACTTTTGAAGTTGTTTCAATGATCTCAACAGAACAAAATTCAATAAAGGATATACTAGTTTTCAATAACTACAAATACAATAAAGTTATTGCCATTACTAACAATGCAGTCTATTGTATTCATCAATAACAAGGATAAAAATCTAACAAGGTCTGGTCCTGATAATGCCCAACTTGGCTCAACTACATATGAGTTTTGGTAGTCCAATCTGGCTAGATCATTTAAGGGTAGCTCATTCTTACATGGGGCTCAAGCCCTCCCCCATTGGGGTCCATGTAAATAACTGTAACCAGAGCAGAATGACTCTGAAATAGTGAAAACCATGCACTAAACCTAAACCTAATTGTGCAAACAAAATTCTAAGGCAAACTTGTCACTGGGTTTTCTTGGCAAGATTTGTTCAGAGATTTGTTCGGAGGGGGTTTGCCCATGCCTTCTTCTGTGACCGAGAGTGTGTGACTTGCTCAAAGCAACCCAGTGGGTTTCAATGCCTGTGGAGACAAGGCCTTGCTTTTTCTTTGCTCAGATTGGAATGGCAGCTTTCCCTCCAGTCTGCCAAAGCACCTTGCCACTTTATGCGCAGTTCTGGTCTTCAGTTGAGACCTACTTCATGAAAAAAATTTAGTGTAATCTTTATTAAAACAGCAAACAGAATAATGTATTGGTTTTGTATTCATGTCTAAGTTCAAACAGATCTTTAGAATGCGTTTAAACTGTTTCTTGTCTCTTTACAACAGCATAACAGCACGGGTCTCTCTCTCTCTCTCTCTCTCCCCATCTCTGTCTCTGTCTCTGTCTCTCTCTCTCTCACACACACACACACAGAGCCCTCTGGCTTCCCTCTTTGCCAAAGTCCATGTTCCCAAATCTAGGCCACTCTTTCTGACTGGATTTAACAGTGGGTTGATTACTCTTCTGCCCCTTCTCTAGGCTTTCCCTGAGAAAACACCCCTCTCATTCAACTCCCCTTGACTGAATGAGAACTCCTCTGACTGAAGGATTCACCGTTCACCTTTGATCTCTGAAAGTCTGGCTCTTCTGGAAATCTCTCTCTGTCAACCAAACCAGTTGTGCATAAGTATCAGCATGGTCTGGTCCTTCTCCCTGTTGGGAAGGTGGAGTGAAAAGGGCCTAAGTGCATCAAAATTAATAGAACTTACTTTACAAAAAAAAAAAAAAATGGGCAGAATGCGAGCATTAATGTAAAACAAAACATTATTTCTTTTCCAGAAAAGACTGAGGCCCTTTCCGCATGAGGTGAGCGAATCGCTCCGTGATATTAACTACCACTTCTTCTGGGGTCCGAAGCAACATGGACTGTCCCAGAAACCCTTCTGCAGGGCTCTTCCTTGGTCCAGGTTGAATTGGAGCAGTGCGAGGTCTGTAGATCTGCACTGCTCCAGCTTCCAAAATGGCGGCATCCGGCTTCCAAAATGGTGGCTTCTGGCTTCCAAAATGGTGGCTTCCGGCTTCCAAAGTGGCGGCTTCCGGTTGGTCATGGGTCCTGACCAACCGCTGAAGCTCGCCATGTCTAAAGCCCACCCTCTGCAGATCACAGGCTCACATTGGTGCGAGCCTGCGAATCTGCACAAGGGAGCAGGAACGCAATGGTGCATTCCAGGAAAATAAAGATCTGTTTTTTGTGGTCTCTAGAAAACACGCTGGAGGACCACTTGGGGTTGTTTTGGAGCGGACTGAGATGCGGATCTCCGGTAAGTAGTCTGGTCCTAGTCCGCTCCAAGATGCAGACGACCTCCGTGAGAGGACACACTGCCCCGTTCTAATTAGCAGTGAACTAGATCTTGTGCTCAAATCCTATGGGAGAGAGGGACAAAAAAATCACTTGGTGTTGTCCACATCTTTCAGTCTTAAGCTTTGCATTTGATTTGATTTTTACCTTCATCTGCCAAGGAAGGAATGCTTTCTTAAACAGAACACAGGGATTGCCTGGCACTGTTATTTGTCTCTCTTGTCTGGATTTTAGATTTTATGCCCTTTATAGCACAGTGCAGCCCATTCTGCCAAGTCAATAAATAATGTCATGAAGGGCTCTTTGTAAGCACAACTGATAAGTTGGGCTAGCATCACCTCTGTTGATTAAAAATAAAGTGTTTGCAAAGTGAGCTGTGTTTATGAAAGATCCTTGGTGGTGAAGAAAAAGAAGAAAGCTAAGAAATACCAGCATCAGTTAGACATGATGTCTATATATGACTTCCAGGATCAAAGTCTTTCAACGCCAGTGTTTGGAGACTGGGGAACAGGAGTGTGTGTGTGTGGGGGTGCTATTCCAATTATTCATGTCCTGCTTGTGGTCTTTCTGTAGGCATCAGAACCAGCCACCACTGGAGGTGGATGCTGGACTACATTGGCTTTTGCTCTGACTTAGCAAAATTTGTTTTTCTGCTCCTCTTGATCAAGCTAAGATCAATTGTCCACTCTGGTACTGCTTTTCCATGGTGGTAGGATGGTGGCTGTGCTGATGGTAGCATGGTCACTGGACGGATCTCCCAAGTTAAAGAAGCTTTCGATGAGGAGCCAGACCAAACAGCCAAACAGCCTCGGCAGCAGCAGCAGTGGTGGTGGTGACGCTGACAGAAGCAATGGGAGAAGCACTTTAACTAACCCTAAAACAGTTAGTACTATGCAGAAGAAGGCATTGGCAAACTATTCCTGAGTGCCTTTTACCTCTAAACCCCTGTAATGAGACCATCCAAACTCAAATGCTGAAAGAAGACTGCACTATAAGTGGATTGTTTCAGTCAAGGAAGCCACAGCCCTGAGTTTGATCTGGATATAACTGTTAATAATAGGATCTCTTGAAGGACTCTAATTCAAAGGGTTGCCATCATTTGAATTTGACCTGATGGTAAACACCACCGGGAACAAAAGATCTATTGACCTAAATCCAGTTGCTAGTCCTACCTAAAGTAGACCCATCCAATCAATGAGAATTTAGTAATTCAGTACTTATGTATATTCCATTGGTTCTGCTCTATTGAAGCCGCTGGTAGAGACTAGTAGCTGGATTTAGGCCTTTGTTTCCTAGATGAATTTTGCAAAGTCTTCAGCTGGACACCACAAGGCCTAGAGTAGTGACTCAGTGACTGTGAGACTGTGTTGGTAGAAGTGTTTCCATTAGTTTTGCATGGATTCATCCAGTGCAATGGTGGCCATGTGTACTTCCTTCTCATTCACCATTCGGCCATAACTTTTTGAAATCAATAGACAAACCAGATACATTTGGAGTACAAACAAACAAACAAAGCATACAGCAGACCAAAGTATTACTTGTTCCTGGAATAACTGAAGTTCTATTTGTTTCTGAGTCCAGCTTAAACTGCTGTCTTTGAGCTTTATGGCACTAGGTAGTTCATAATCAGGTGAGCTGAAAGAAGCTGAAAGAGAGCTTAAGATTGTCAACCATAGGCTTTTTTTCTGTTCTGAATTTATGTTTGGTAGAACCAAAGGGAAATAACCCTTTTGGTTGCTGCACCTAGATTTTGGAAGTCCATCCCTAATGAGATCCATTTTGCCCTCTTCTTGTTGGCCTTCTGCCATGGTACTAAAAAACAGCACCACCTTTGAAAGTCGGAGTTTACCAACCTGTGTGGCTATCGTGAGGCTTACTTCTGAAGATATTTTACTGTGCCTGTCTATTGTGAATTTTGTGATACATGCTTTTTGACCTACCATGAATTTTATAATGTGGGGTCTACATATTTTATGTATGTATGAAAATACAGTACACTTTTACTCTGAAGTACAGTCAACCCTCCACATTTGCAGGTTTAACATTCACCATTTGATTATTTGTGGTTTTTCTAACCCTGCCCCTCCCACCTCAGGTGCCTCTTTCCAAGGGGGCCTTCCCTCTTAGCTGCTCCGATCAGGCTGTGAAGCCCTTTAAAAACCCATCTTTGAGCCTCCTCTTCCTCGTCCACCACTCGCAGCCACTGCCTGGCCAGCTAAGGACAGCTCACACCCTAATTTTTCAGCACCATGAACCCTCCCCTATGTTGAAAAACCCGCCAGAGGCATTACCATCAATAGGAAAAACATCACGGCCAACACGAGGCAGCAGGCTAACAGTCTTTATTGCGGGCAATAGATCAAGTAGCAGACTATTAAGTTACAGCGCAGCGAGCCATCTCCTCGCCCAGAGCAGAAAGGGGAAAAACAAGAAAAAGGCACAGCCTGTTCAAAAGCCGTGTTTTTAAGTATACATATTCAATAACAAGGCGTTCCCTTAACCATAACAATGTTGCGGCTACAGGCAGCAGAAGACCTTGAATACGTTTAGGTTTCACACGGGAAGCGTTCACAGAAAGCTAGACTAAACAACTACAAGCAGCTTTGCGTTCTCACCCTCTAGTGGTGGGAAAATATGAAGCCAGGAGTAACAACAGGTCCCATCATGCCACTCAACCTGTGACACTCCCCTACTCCTTGCGAAATATTTTCAGCTACCTTGCTTTGGAGACTCCATCAACCCCAGTTTGCTAACGTGCTGACTAAATGCATTAGCAGGAAGTGGCTTGGTAAACACATCAGCCACGTTTTCTTCTGAAGACACATAGGTAAGGGACACTTTTCCTTCTTGTACATATTGTTTCACATTGTGAAATTTGATGTCAATGTGTTTTGATCGAGAAGACACCCAGTCAGACACTGCCATTTGAATGCAGGCTTGTGAATCACAACATATCTGTATTGGTAATGGCACAGACACACGCAGGTCTTGTAGCAACTGCAAAAACCAAACCAACTCAATACAGAGCGCAGATAGGCTCACAAACTCTGCCTCTGCAGTTGATAAAGCAAGACAAGACTGTTTTTTAGCCTTCCAGTCGATTGCTACACCACTGTATTTGACAAGAAAACCAGTTGTGCTTTTGCGGTCCACAGTATCCTCAGCGAAATCACTGTCTGATGAACAGACAAGGTTTGGCATCTGATCAGGACAAATGCTTAGGCAATAATCAAGGGAACCTTTTAGGTACCTGAGTACCCTTTTCACACCCTGCCAATGATACTGGGTTGGCTTAGCACACGCTCTGCCCAGAATGTTGACACTTAAAGCAATATCAGGCCGGCTAGTACCAGCTAAGTACAAAAGGCTCCCAATGACAGACTGATATAGGTGTATATCAGGAAATAATTCCTCACAGGTATTTTTCAAAAAACCTGGCACCATTGGAGTTTGTACCGGTTTGCAGTCAGACATTTGACACAATTCTAACAATTTTACAATCTTTTGTTTCTGACACAGCAGAATACCTTTTTCAGTTCTCTGTACTTCAATTCCAAGAAAGCTCTGTACTGGGCCTAGGTTTTTCACCTGAAACCTTTTCCCCAGCTCTTTCTCAAACACTTGCACTTGTTTTTGTGTAGCACTGACCAAGCACAGATCATCCACATATGCAAGGAGAATTTCCAAACTCTCCCCTTTCCCTCGAACATATACACAGGGATCAGCAAGGCTTTGTATGAACCCACACCCTTGCAGGGCATTGTGTAAACAAATATTCCAACACCTGGCAGATTGTCGTAATCCGTAAAGCGCTTTCCTCAAAAACCAAACTTGGTTTTCTCTCCCCTCTACTACAAACCCATCAGGCTGAAGCATGTACACTTTTTCCTCTAAATCAGCATTAAGATAAGCAGTAGAGATGTCAAAGTGAGTAATAACAGCTTTTCTCTGAGCTGCTATGGCAAACACCAATCTGATGGACTGGGTTTTCACAGTCGGGGAGTAAATCTGATCCAGATCACTGGTGTCTTGCAAGAACCCGCGTGCCACTAGGCGCGCTTTATATTTCACATGCCCATCAGCAGTGGGTTTCAACTTGTAGACCCATTTGCTGTCAATTGGCTTCACACCCTTGGGCAAATTACAAAGAGAATACACATCATGCTGAATAATGGAATCCATTTCACTCTGCATTGCATCCCACCAGGGTTCTGCCTGTTGCTCAGGCATTTTCACAACATCAGCAAAGCACTGAGGCTCACAGTTTACAGCGCACACACGAACTGCGAGAGACTCAGGGAAAAACGTTTAGGTGGAATGCCTTTCGTTTTTCTTTGAGACCGTCTGGGGATGGGACGATCCTGCAAAGGTTCGTCCCTGTCCTCAGCACTGCGAGACCTTTTCACTGAGCCCTCGCGTTCTCTCTCCCCTGTGCAAGACCTTCGCACATCACTTACAGCTCTTCTCCTCCACGCGCCTCTCTCCTCTTCTGTTTCAACCCTTGAGGAACTGGGAGCGGAGGCTGGGAGTGGAGCAGAGACTGAAGGCTGCAGTGGCTGAGAAGCTGGCAGACCAGCCACAGGGAGAAAAACTTCAGACGCTGCCTGAACACGCGACCAATTAGCGTGTTCCTCAAAAGAGGCATTCCTAGACACCACACAGGAATTGCCACCAGCGTAGAAACGATACCCCTTACAGTTGGGCTCATAGCCAACAAAACGCATACGCTGGGCCTTAGGCTCCCCCTTCCTTCTTTGCCCCTTGGGGATGTGCACCCAAGCAAAACTCCCAAAGACTCTCAGATGTGCAATGGAAGGTTGTTTACCAAACAAACACTCATAGGGAGTAGTATTAACCACAGAACTCCACAGCCTGTTGTGTATGTAACAGGCAGTCAGAATTGCCTCACCCCAAAAACTCAGAGGCAGATCTGCATCAAGCAGCAAACTATGCATTCGAGTCTGCAGAACTCCTGCATTCCGCTCAGCCACTCCATTCTGATGAGGAGAATAGCCGGCAGTCGCCCTGTGCACTATACCCTGTTTTTTGATCCATTGTTGCAAGTTCTCCGACAGGAATTCCATTCCTCTGTCGGTTTGAAGCTTTTGCAGGGAATAACCAAATTGCCTTTCAACCAAGGAACACCAGTTCTTGAGAACTTGACACACATCAGACTTTTGTTTCAACAAATAGCAGAAAATGAACCTGCTAAAATCGTCTACGAGAATGACGAAATATCTAGCTCCCCCTAGGGAAGGTTTACTCATAGGACCCACAATATCACAGTGTACCAACTGAAATGGGGCGGTTGGTACACGAAAACTAACTCTCGGTGCTGGGAGTTGTTTAGATTTAGCTTGCTTGCAAATAGCACAGTCAAGAAAGACATTACAAGGCTTCAAAATACACCCTTTACAACAACCAGCAAGCCTCTTTAACACAGGAAAGCTTGCATGCGCTGCGCGCCGGTGGAGGAGATGAAGGCACTCATCATGTTGTGGGACATTGCCATACACATTACACACAGTGTGTCGTGGCTCAAGAAAGAACAGCCTCCCTTCTCGTGTAGCCACAGCACATACCACCCCATCTTTGAGGATTTTACCTTGCTTCCCATAGAACTCAACCTTGAACCCTGACTCTGTTAGTTGCCCCACAGAAAGCAAACAGAAATCAAGAGAGGGAACAAACAAAACATTTTTCAAACCCATGTCAAGGGCAGGGACAAAAGCTACACCTTCGCCACAAACTTTAGCCTTGGTCCCATCAGCTAATGTCACAGAGGAAACACTGGCAGAATCCAAACAGTCAAATAAATCTTCAGAATTGACCAGGTGCTGGGAACAGCCGCTGTCTAGAAGCCAAACGGAATCACCTGCCTCCTCAGAGTCCGAAACAGCGTCCGCATCTCCCACGGCAACAGCAACTCTCAGCCGTCCTCTGGCCCGACCTCCTCTGCCTCCTCTGCCACGGCCCCTGGCACCGGCGCCTGTGAAGCTTTGCTCCCCTTGCTTCAGGAGCGGGCAATCACGCTTCAGATGAGAAGCAGACCCACAGCGCAAGCACCTTCGCACAGCATGGGCTCTCATCAGCCCCTCCTGCCTCGCCTCAGCAGCCGGAGAACTTTTTCTCCCAGCACAGGCCTCTGCAGCTGGAGCCGGCTGTGTGGGAGTCTCTGCATTCCTTGCCCGCTTTTCCTCTTCTTCCAGCAGACGAGCAGAAACCAAAGGAACGGTTAACTCCCTCTCTGGCATGGATTGAAGAGAGGACACCACCAGATTCCAGGAACTATCAAGAGAATTCAAGATGCAAAATACCTTGTCACTTTCAGGCAACACTTTGCCTCTCTCCCGAAGTGACGAAAACAGCTCCAACATCTCAGCCAAATGCTGCCTCACCGGGACACCGGGGGCCAGTTTCATCCCATATAAACGGGCGCACAGGGCATACTTGGTGGCGGCTGATTGACTCAAAAACAACTCCCGCAGCCTCGCCCAGGCCTCACGAGGGGTGGCAAGATCCCTGATATGCGTGAGCTGGTCATCCTCCACAGCCAGAAAGAGGACAGACATGGCACGCTTCGTTGCCGCTGCTATCTCCGCAGCAGTCCCCTGCAGAGTTGGGGGAGCTGTGAAAGCACCCCACAGCCCCTCAGCTTGCAAATACTTTTCCATGCGAGCTGACCATGCCAAGTGATTAGTTGCATTTAGCTTAACGAGAGGCAGGCCCCCAGGCACCACATGAGCCATCGTAAAAACACCTCAAAAAACACCTCTCAAAACCATCCTCTGCTACCATGTTGAAAAACCCGCCAGAGGCATTACCATCAATAGGAAAAACATCACAGTCAACACGAGGCAGCAGGCTAACAGTCTTTATTGCGGGCAATAGATCAAGTAGCAGACTATTAAGTTACAGCGCAGCGAGCCATCTCCTCGCCCAGAGCAGAAAGGGGAAAAACAAGAAAAAGGCACAGCCTGTTCAAAAGCCGTGTTTTTAAGTATACATATTCAATAACAAGGCGTTCCCTTAACCATAACAATGTTGCGGCTACAGGCAGCAGAAGACCTTGAATACGTTTAGGTTTCACACGGGAAGCGTTCACAGAAAGCTAGACTAAACAACTACAAGCAGCTTTGCGTTCTCACCCTCTAGTGGTGGGAAAATATGAAGCCAGGAGTAACAACAGGTCCCATCATGCTACTCAACCTGTGACACCCTATGCCCCCACAAACCCAAATAAAGAGAAGGGCATGAGAGAGAAAGTATAGGGCCACCATACCAACCCACCCCTTTTTCCTCTCCTGTATGTGTCCTGGTTTGGACCTTGGTTGCCTACTCTCCCCATCATACCTTGGCCCCCCTCCCAAAGACATACACATTTTGATATTTGTGTTTTTTCCACTTTTGTAGGGGTCCTGTGCCTCTAGCCCTAATGCATGTGAAGGGCCAACTGTAGTTCATTGTGATTCATCAGGGAATTAGATGCCAGAGGCAAGATGAAATTTCTTCCTTCTCCCTTTTATGTCACTGTAGAACATGACCTGGTAGAACATAAGTTCTCATTGTAAACTTTGATTCTAAGGGTGTTGCAGAAGACCCATGAAATGGATGGAGAGATGTTGAGCATATGGACATCCCAGACAAACAAGAACATACTGCCTTACAGCGAAACTCTTAGCTGATCTGTCTCTTTATTGTTCCTATCTACTGCAGCCTTCCTCAACCCAGTGTCCTCCACATGTATTGAACTATGACTTATATTGATTTATACAATACCCATTGCCAGTGCTGCCTGGGGATGATGGTGTGGGGAAAATCTCAGCATTCTCTCTCCCCCACATCTTGTTGTTAGAACAATAGCCAGATAGGGCTCCCTTTGTCTCCTGCATGCCAGATCCCCTCCATTTGCCTTTTCTGTCTTTTATTGCATGATCATAAATACCTTTGGTTCTCAGGTGATCAGATCATGTGACCCAGGACTGTGCTTGGGTCATCGGTCTTATGAAATATTTTTAGACCCCTCCTTGCTCTTCCCTCTCTGATCTCTCTTTGTTCTCATGGCTGCTCTTCTCTGAACTCTTCGTATGCTTCGAGTCTCCATCGAGAAGGATGGTGAGTTAAGACCGAAGATTCTCCTATTCACTAGTTAGACAGGTAGCAGGCTCTCAATACAGATGTAAATGAAGAAGCCATCAGTAAAGTCTTCTAAGTCTTTTATCCAAAGCTACCTGTGTTTGTGTTTATTACATCAGCCAGTTTGAAGCCACAAGTCATTAGACAAACTTTTAAACTTTTCTCTGTGTAACTCTGCTAAATAAGGCTGAATCCTAACAGTTTTAGTCTTATTTCCGACAGATGGAAGTTGTAGTCCAAGACATTTGGAGTGCATCCAGTTGGGAGAAGTTGGCCTGCTTTGTGCAGCAATTGCTCCCTGATGTCTCAAGTCACATAGTTATTCACAGCTCTGAAATTCCTTAACTGATGGTGTTAGGAATTGAACCGAGGACCTTATGCACAATCATACTATGGTTTGGTAACAAGCATTATTATTAATACAGCACTTCAAGCAACAGATATTGTACAATAAGTTTAGAAAGTACAATTCCTGATTGTAGCTGGCTTACAACCAAAATGCACGCAAGGCATGTCCTGTACTACTATGGGGGTGGGGGGTAGGGGTAGAACACTTATGCATCAACAGAAAAGAGGACAAGGGAGAATATCAATTTTTACAACATTTGCATATACTATTTATTATAGGCAGACAGATGGATGCAAGTTTGGAAACAATTTTTATAACAAAATAGAAATATACCTGATCACAGTAGGAAAGACTTTGACCATGTGTGAGTTGCGCTGTCTGGTGTCCAGGAACTAACTGTGCATGATGGACAGTCTCTGCTACAATTTCTTGATCTTTAAATGGGACTAGGGTGGGACACGTGTCCAGAGGAGGGTGACCAAAATGGTGAAGGGTCTGGAAGCCATGCCCTATGAGGAATGGCTTAGGGAGCTGGGTATGTTTAGTCCACAGAAGAGAAGGTTAAGAGGGGACATAATAGCCATGTTTAAATATTTGAAGGGATGTCATGTTGAGGAGTGAGTGGGCTTGTTTTCTGCTGCTGTTGGACTAGGACAAGGAGCAATGGATTCAAACTACAGGAAAAGAGATTCCACTTAAACCTCAGGAAGAGGTTTCAGCTGTCCGGCAGTGGAATATGCTATCTCACAGTGTGGTGGAGTCTCCTTCTTTGGAGGTTTTTAAGCAGAGGCTGGATGGCCACCTGTTGGGAGTGCTTTGATGTGGATTCTTCCATGGCAGGGGGTTGGACTGGATGGCCCCATGGTCCTTTCCAAGTCTATGATTCTAAGATTCTATGTCCTTTGCAAAGCAGGGCATTGGGTTACCTTCCCTCTGAGCTATGGCCCCTTTCCTGTTGGCCAGTGAGACTCCATGCCACAGTTTACTGATGGAAATATATGTTACAGGCCATTCTCTGTTTCTTTCCAGGGAGGGTTGTTACCTCACATAAAGCAGACGCCAAAGGAAAAAAAAAACATTTTGCCCCTTTCCTCTTATTCCATTTTCCCCACAGAAAATCACATTGACCTATCTGTGTTGATCTTTTGTAAGGGTCAAATGGTGACTCGTGAGTTTTCAGTGTGGCCTTCTTCTCATCATCTCTTAGACCAGAACTTTCCAAACTGTGTGTCGCCACATATGTGACACCTGCAGTGTGTAGGTGTGTCATCAGAATGTAACAGGTGGAGGGGCTGCCTCTCCCACCACTGTGGCTGGCCAGACCCAAGTGAAGGAGCTGCCTCTGTCACCACCCTGGAGCAAGGAAGACTCCAGTGAGGACAGCAGTGGTGGGCCAGGCCTGGGTGGAGGGGCTGCCTCTCTCGCCATCAACTCAGCTGCCCTGGGCTGAGGAAGACCCCGGTGGGGGCAGCAGCGGGCCAGGCTCAGTTTGACTCCACTTACTGAATTACTTACTAAATTAGCTTGTCACAAAATGATGCATGTCTAAAAAGTGTCACCAACATGAAAAGTTTGGAAAGCTCTGTCTTAGACCTTAGTTCCTTAGTTCCTTAGATCCTCTGCCCATTTCACTTTCAAGAACCCAGTCCTGTGGCTGCACTGCATTCTGGGAAATTAGTCACAGGTCTGCCATCTTTGTTTCTGTCCACACCCTGCAAGGTCAATGATCAGAGATGATGGGGTTTGTAGTCCAATCACATCAAGAGAGCTACAGATTCCACATTCCATATTTTTCCTACCATTATTGCTGTTGTTGTGTGCCTTCAAGTCGTCGGACTTACTGGGGCCCTAAGGCGAACCTATCACTCGGTTTTCTTGGCAAGACCTGCCTTCTTCTGAAGCTGAGAGAGTGTGAGTTGCCCAAGGTAACTCCGTGGGCTCCCATGGCCGAGCAGGGCTTCGAATCCTGGTCTCCAGAATTAGGATAGCCCAGCACTCAAACCACTACATCACGCTGGCCCTCCTGCCACCTTATGCCACTCTAAAACATGATGGCAACATGGTCCAGCGCTGGTAGTTCGTATTCGGGGAACTACCGTACTCAGTTCCCCACTCAGGATAGCAAGCATTTCCCATTCTGCGCCATACCTTCTCTTCCACATTCGCATTTCGTCTCTCAAATTGCTGACTTGGGTGAAAAAGGTACCCGAGCGGTTCGGTCGCATTGATCTCGGACTGGACGTAATGTATAGACGCAGTCAATCTTACTTCTTCATGCTTCTGGCCACCTGCCGTCCCAGAGATGTGTCACGAGGGAAAGTCCTAATAGCGCCACCTTTTCAGGACAGGACTCCGGGGTGCAGGTGGGGGATGTTCCCGGGAGCTGTCTATTTTGGGGTGGACTTCGGAGTGGGGAGGGAGGCTTCCTGCGGTAGAGAACGCGTGTCTGCTTGCGTGTGTGTTTTGATTCCGCGACGTGCAATGGGAGCGTTGGGCAGAGCTGATGCGGCCGAGCTTGCTCCTATCCTGGAGCAGCGTGCTGTTGGCAGGCAGTTTCTTTGGGTTATTGAGCATCTTTCCGAGCTGTCGTTCTTTAGCCCACTAGAGCAGCCGCAGTAGCAGCGGCCGGCGACGGCGGCGCGGGAGAACGAGAGTTCGGACTTTCAGAGCCGGGGTGGCGGGGAAGGGGGCGATCACCCCGTTTATCTCACTGTGCTTAGCTGGTTGTTACGACATCAGTTCTCCAACGCCTCCAAGGGTGTGACTCTGGGATTATTAGAGTCGCTTAAAAAAAAAAGAAATAAAAATCCGCTCTCTTTACTGCTTTACACCCCATCCCGCGTCTCGGAGGGAAGCCAGCGTGCGAACAGGTGATCTCCCGGCCCCGAAGCCTTTCTGCCTCTTTCCCTCCCTCTGTGCCGCTGCCGCGGGATCCCTCCCGCAGCAACGGGGCGGCTGGGCGAGCTCTCTGGCCATTTCCGCATTAGACTGATAGTGCTATTATTCCACTTCCTATGGAATCCTGGACCCCTCCCTAAACTGCAAACCCCAGGATTCCATAGGATGTTGAAAGTGGAATGATAGCACTATCACAGTCTAGCGCGGAAATGGCCCCTGACAGCTGACTGGACTGCCACCCCTAACCGCCTCTCGAACCCCCCTCCCGCCTTTTAGCCGATCGCGGCCAGGGGAGGAAACTCACAGCCTGCCCCTTGCTTTTCGTCCCTTTCTCACAGAGCAGCGATTCTGTGATGGTTAGGAGCCTCTCCTGTTTGACGGTCATGCAGGGCAGGACATTCAGGGGTTGGGAGCCCTGGGAAGAAAGGTACTGGGGGGGGGATTTATTTCCCTTCGGTGTCCACTTTTTTATTTTCCTCACAGGAGAGATTCAGGAGTGACCCTCGTCAATTTCCAGCTCCGTACACTGAGCACAGTCAGTTTTAAGTTACCAGCCGGCTCCCTGCCAGGGTTTTGGCCTGAAGCGGGGACGGTTCTCTTGCCTCGGTCGAGAGATTTCTCCGACCGCAGAGGTGCCGACCGGCAAGACCTCCCGCTCCCCTCCGCCCCCTTCTCTTCCCTTCCCTTCCCTTCCCTTCCCTTCTCTTCTCTCCACCCCTCCCGCTGCCTTCCCCACTGGCTCTGCGTTTGTTTTGGGAACGGGTGTGCTGCGAGCGTGTGCGTTTGTGTTGCCAGCACAATCCTCTTGGCTCCCAAGTCGCTCGCTGAAAGGTCCAGGCTGCTTACGTCTGAGCGCCCCTTATCATTTCAATGAATGCCAATTGCAGCCTTGGCGCTGTTATAGCAATGAAGCTACTCACGTCATTGCCTCCTGTTGGACGTGAGATGCGGCCAACCCCTCTCAGCCCCCCCTCTCCTTTTTTTTCGCTCCAGGGAGAGAAAAGAAAAAAAAGACGCACACACACATACACGGAGGAAGAGAACTCCTTAACTTCCACCCAGCCTTTGACAGTCTGTCCTCTTCGAGATCCAGTGCACGGTGGCCTGTGGCTCGCCCGATCCGCCTTCCCAAAGCGAGTTCGTCACTTTCCATAATATGGACGGAGAAAGAAAGGGAGAGATCGCGAGTGGGGCCGACTGCCGGATACATCCACTGGCCTGTGGTTTTGCGGCCGCTTTTTCGCCCAGACTGGACGGACGGGGAAAAGGACCCACTCGAGACCCTCAGCGTCTCTTAGACGCGAGCGAGGTGCCAGGACCACCTGTTGAGCGCCCCAGATGCTGCCCCGACTCGCCTCCTCCTGTGCCTTGTGGCTTCCTTTCGGCTGCTGCTGCTCCTCCTCCTCTCGCCGCCACTAGAGCCCGCAGAAGCCGGGATGGATCCCCAAGCAGGACGCCCCCCTGACCTCCCGCTCCTTCTGCTGCTCCCCACTCCCTTTGGGCTCTGCTGGGGCTGAAGAACCGGCGCCTTGTCTCTTGCAAAGTTGCTCCCCAAGGCGGCACAGCTGAGAGCCAGCTTCCTGCGTAGTTTTTTTTAAAAGGGTAAGTTGCTAAGAAAAGAAGGGTGTGCTTGCATGTGTGTGTGGACTGGGGAGCTCAAGATTCCAAGGTAAGACCACATGGAGGGCAGAGAGGGGGAAAATGGCGGGGACAAGTGGGCCAGGCTTCAGGGGGTGTTTAAAAGATATACCTGAAGTCCAGATTGGAAAGAATTACCGGGGGAGGGAGATTGCCCGCGGGGGAGCTCTGGGTGCGGGTTCCGAGTTCTCGGGGGGGGGGGCTATGCTGAGCCCGCAGGGCCAGCCCCAAAGGCTGCGTGCGAGCTTCTCACTCTTTGAGGAGAGCGCTTAGGATCGCAGCTTGAAGGACCGGAGACAAGCAGAAGTTAAAAAAAGAATCCACGCGCGTCCCCTCCGCCCTGCGCCTCACGCACCGTTTTCTATGAAGGACCCAGCCGCCCACTCGGGTCCCCACCGGTCGCCCAGGCGAGCGCTGCCTTCTCCGGCGCCCCTTCCGTGAACTTCTCGTCCTCCTCCTCTCGCTCCTCCACCACAACCCTCCTTACACCTCCCCCCTCCCCCCACACCTCCGGTTCTCAATCTCCACGCCGCCGAGCCCGGCCGTGGCGGGCAACTGCGGCGCCTCCCGCGCGCCCGCTTCGCATTTCCCTCCTTCGCGCTTTCGGCGCTGCTTCCCGCTCGCCTTGGCTGCCTCGGGCTCCTCGGAGAAGCAGCCCCTCTCCCATTCCCCCGCCCCTAGGAAACAGAAAGCCTCCTTCTGTCTCTTTCTTCCTCCTTTTTTTTTTTAATACACTAAAGATGATTCTGCCCCCCTCCGCCCCCCTCCCCCACCAGGCCTCCTCGCTAGCCGCGGTTGCGCCCCTCACGCGGTTGAAGAGGTGGCTCCATTTCCCGCCGCGGCCCGGCTGCCCTCCCTCACGCGCCCCCCCCCGCCCGGCCGCCCCATCCTCCGCTGCCCACCTCCCGAATTTCGCACCTCCACCTCTTCAGTCGAGCGAGGAGGGGAGAAGGAGGGGGGCAACTCCGCTAAGCAGGCAACCCTCTCGGAGTGGTGGGGCTGGCTGGCAGTGCGGATGGGATTGTGATTTGTAGGATTTCTCCGCGAAGTCCCTGCCTCCTCTTCGGTCTCCAGCCACTCCAAAGTCTCGTCCCCTCTTTTTAAGCGGCGGCTCCTTCCAGCCGTCCGTGCGCGGCTCTCTCTTTCTCCCTCCCTCGTCTCTCTGGGAGAGAGAGAGAGAGAGAGAGAGAGAGAGAGAAGGGGAGGCACGCTCAACCCCCTCAACTCCCAGACATCGTCCAGATGTCGAAGAAACGCAAAACCCCCGAGGGGGGAGGCGGTGGAGGAGGTGGAGGAAGTGGCGGAGGATCTGGCCTCCCCGAGGAGGAACCCAAACCCCATCTGGGGGACAGCGAGGAGCCAGGTAGGGTGCAGCCGGGTCGCTCGCCGCGGCTGGGAAGGGAGGGGGTACATAGGGAGAGGGACCCCAGCTTTGGAAGGCGCCTGGGAGCCGGGGGAGGTCGTCCCCAGGAGCTGAGGTTGGGCAGGAGAGGGCCAGATGTTCCACCTAGGCCACGTTGCCTTCAGGCCAGCCAGGTTATCCGTCCGTGGACCGTGTGTCCGGAAGCCCTGTGGAACTTTGGCGTGGGGAGGGCTGGAGGGGTGTAAAGGCTGGAGTGAGGGAATGGGAAAGCGAGGGGTTGCGGACTGACTGACTGACGGGATTGCAGTTTGGCTGATCAAAGGTCTCCCCCCCACCCCTAGTCCCTTTATTTCGGTTGCGTATAGTGTGTATTGCTCTCATCCTGTCTCGGCAGTTGGGAAATTACTGTGCAGAGGAGATCGGGCGTGGGCGGGGGAGGTGTTTGGTGGTATTCCCGGGTGGGGGCAATGAATTGGTGGGTGCATCTGTGCGCAAGATTGCTGTGGGGTGGCTCATCTTGCCTTCCTTCCGCATCCCTCCCCACCAAGTCTCTCCCTGAGGCTTCAGATGCTGTATATACATGGCACTTAGGGAAAGTTGGGGGTATGCTTTGTTTTGCTGCATTTTTTCTCATGTGCGAGCCAGTGAGCATGAGTGAGTGCACTCCCATATGCTTTAATATCCACACACAACCCAGGTTAGCAGGGAGGATATGTACATACGTGTATTATAGATCTTGGTTCCTTCCTCCCTCACCAGTATTAGGCAGTTCTGTAGCTGTTTTTTTTCCCCTCTGCACTTCCTCTCCTAGTTTCCTCTTAGTGCTTCTTTTGCCTAACAAGGCCTAGAATGAACTCAAAGCCAAGTGAGAGTATTGCAGGGCTTTGTGGTTATAATGCAGAGAAAGGAAGAGAGAAGAGGAGGAGTGCAAAAACTGTGGTCCAAGCTTTTGGAAATTTCCCACAAAGACCACATTGGAGATCATGGGCTATATGATGTTGTGTCGCACCAACTTTTCATGTGCTTCTTCCAGTGCAAAGATTCAGATGGTGTCTTTTGCTTTAGCAGGTGTAAAACCCCTGAGCTTTAGAGCCAAGAGAGTTTGAGAGAGAAATTGGGAGAGAGAGAGAAGGAAAGAGAAATTGGGAATGTATGTCATCCAATATGGAGTCGCTTGTTCTTAAAATGTTGGGGATTGAAATGTTGCAGATGCTGCCCAGGATTATAAAATGCAATGTCTCCCACAGATGAGAATCCAGGGCATGGGATGATCTGGGTTTTCTCCTGTTTCCAGGGTATCAGGTCTAATTCCTGGTGTGTTCTCTGGTAGTGCTCTTACTATGCTGCCGTCGTGGCGTCAACACCCTTTGCTTAGAAGGAGTTTGTTGAGGGTTTTCATACCAGCTTTCCTTTGGATCCCTTGTGCTTTAGCATCAACAATAATCAAATCTAACCTTCTTCTTGCCTGGAATCATTAATCTGTGAAAATAAATTCAATCACTTGCAGGCAAAACCCGATATATTTATGTGTGTGTGTGTGTGTGTGTGTATTCATTCCCAAGCAGATTTTTTTTTAAAAGTTGGGTTTGTTTGCTTGTTTTTTGGTATTTGCTTAGAAGTCGATGGTTTTTGTTTGGTCTTAACCAGAAAATATGAATGAGCACTGAAAGCTGGTTTATAAATTAAGTGCCATTTGCACCAGGTTACAAGCTGTGTATATGGAAGCTTGCCGAGAACATGGTTGCAATGCAAGTGTGATGGCTTAAAAAAAATAAATAAAGAAATACTTATGAAAACTCTGGGTTATGACCATTACCACATTGCCTTAGGAATACCTTCCTTAATGTGGAGATAACAGTAAAAATAAAAATGTGAGGGACCAAGTACAGTTCTGTTTGGAAAGGATAAACTACATGGTAATCATCTCTTTTTTGCTGTGGTCGCTTTCTTTCCCCCCTCCTTTCACTGTGGCCAAGGTATTGTGTGTATGGTCCTCAAAATGTTGCTGGCTCTTCATAGCCAGGAGGTTCCCTGCAGTTCTGCCTTATGCAAGCCAATGCTGAAAATGTGTGGCTCTCGCTGCAGGTAAATGCCATGGCACAAGCCTGATGTACTACATTTCAGAAAGAAGATATTGTTTGGCACATGCAGGCTAAATCAAGCAGCTATGCTTGCACACCTATGTGAAGTGTATCCAATATGGATTCACATACATGTTGATATTGTCAAAGCACAGAATTAAACTTAGAATGCCATGAATTTTCTTATCACACTTATTTTTTTTTTCAAAAGAAGCTTTTTCCCCCTTTCTTCATTGTTGACAGGAAAAAAAAATTCTGCTTGCCACTTGTGTGGAAAAACAACTGTAGAAACCATTTGGAGTATACAGTGTATCACAATATCCTAGAAGATATTTATATGTGTGTCTGATCTGCCTGTACCAACACCTTTTACAAAACTGCTGTGGATTATCCCGAAATGATTTGTCCAGACTATTTGTATTATATAAAAACAAAATGTTTTTATTTTATTTTATTTTACAATATAAAAATAAAAGTAAATATTTATTAGGCTCCATTGCCTATTTGGGAGTATGTAACCCAATGAATACCCATAAACATAAAATTTAAACACTTTTATCCTTGGTTGTGCTCAATTCAGACAAGACATCTTCTCTGTTAAATGTGGTAGGGTGTCTAGAAAGTGAAAAAAAAAACCTAGCGCAACTGGAAAACCTTCTTCTTTTAATGGAACAACAAGAAGAGAACAGATTGTGCCTCGAGGTTGGAACCACTGATGCATGCATTACTTTTTTCATTGGCCCAGCATGGCAAATTGAGAAGATACTCTCCTAATACAATTTGCAACTGAACTTTCTTTCTTTTTCCATTTAAAATCTTCGGCCAGCACAGTCTAATTCATACATAAACTCACAATGAGCTTTCCTGTCGTCGTCCCCCCTGTGGTATGAGCAAGCCCGTGCAATTTTGACGTGTTTAAGCTTGCTTTTCTGCGCATGCACCGAGGCTTTGTGCACCTGGTCTCTTGAATGCTGACGATGCATACGCAGAATCTAACTCAACGTTCCGAGCTGGAGAAGAATTTCTTGGGGGAAGTGGAGCTTCATTTGCAATATAGCCAAGCATCATGAGTTGGAATGGGACAAATTTGTATCCTGAACTAGGCATCAGATAATAATGAACACTGGCAACATCACTAGTTGAAATGTTCAGATCTTATTATTAGTTTGATTCATGTGTTCTAAACATAATCCTAAAAGACTCATCTTGAGTGTCTAATGTTCAGATATTGCATCTTACCAAAAAACAAAAAAACAGAACAAAACAGAAAACTGGATAGCCAGAAGAATGGGTGATTCTCTTATCTGAAATACTAACTTCAGAGTAACACCAGAATCATCAACAATGAGGACAGGAAAATATTACCTTGCTTAAGGAAATGGTTTGCATGAATATGCTCTTTATTGCAACAAGGCAATCTTCACTTACTTAGAGAACTGTAGTGAAAATGTGCTTATTTTATTTTTTATTGTTTTATTTTAGAAAATTATATCCTGCCTTTCCACTGTCAACAGGGTATGTGGGATGGCTTTTCTCATAATTTTCAAAAAAATACCTGAAATGTAGTCATGTTGTTGTTGCTGTTGTTATCAGTGCCTATGGACAACTGTAGCTGAGCAAGTCAACCAAACACAGTGGGGTCAAGCGTTAAATTCTCAGTTGGGGAAACAGAACAGCTAGCCTACTGAGAAAAAAATGCAAGGAAATCTTCACAAGGTAACACAAGGCAGACTGAATAGTCTACGTGGACCTTTTAAGAAAAGAACTGGCATGCAGGTGTGACCATTCTGAAGATTTCTCAGGTGTCCTAAGCATCTCTACATCTGCCATAATTGGGATGCAGAGATGGTCTTCCTCATTAATTCTTAGGAAACAGGATAGTATGGGGCATTCCATCTGTGATTCTGTATCAAGTCCTTCAATTAATACAATTTCATTTTATATCATTTCATTTCATTATATGGGTATCCCATCTTTTACCTAATATTTGGATCTGAGGCAGCATACAAGTTACAGAATCGCTCATAAAAAAAAAACCGAAAACAAAAAACCTTTGTTCCCAATTGCCAAAAGCCTTTTTAAATAAAAAGTTCTTAGCCTCTGTTTTTCCCTCAAAATGGAAGCTCATAGTAAGGCTACATAAATAAAGGATATGATTAAAACACAGAACAAAAACAGCTATTAAAAAGAACTAAATTGAATGAACAACTTAAACTAATTAGAAACATAGCTAAGAAACACACCACTAAGAGAAGAACAGCACCTGTTTCCTACAGCTAGTCAGTTGCCTGCTAAAGGGGAAAGAAGGCTTACTTGCCATCAGGACAAGAGAGAGCCTAGCCTCCCCGGGAAGAGAATTTGGCAGCTTGGAACAGCCCCTGAGAAGTGTCTCTCTTACATTTGCCTCAGAAATGCCTCTGAAAGTAGGGGGAACAAGAGGAGGGCATCATTTGACATTCTCAAAGCCAAAGCAGGCTCACATGGGACAAAAGAGGCCTTCAAGTAGCCTGGACTCAAGATGTAGACTAGAGTATTCTAACAGTGATCACCAACATATTTACATTGTGCCTGGAAATGATCTGGCAACTAATGTGGCTGTCATAAAATGGCACAATACGCTCTCAGAACTGACTACCCTTTAGCACCCTTACTGTCACATACTGGACCAATTGAAGCTTATGGTAATTTTTCAAAGGCAGGTACCTGTATAGCACATTACTGTAGTTAAATCTGGATGTGGCTTTTAACTTAACTGTGTTTAAATAGTTATTTCATTTTGTTCCTTAATTGTATCCTTTTATTAACTCTTACTGTTAGCTTCCTTGAGTCCCATTTGGACAGAAAGGAAGGTGCAAGCAGCAGATCTCTTTCAGAGTGACCCCATGAATGCTTATGTTCAACATTATTTCAAGTGTATCATCAAGTTTAGTTAAGGTGAATGTACCTAGGATTGCAGCCTTTAGTTTACTGAATGCTTATTTTTAATGAGAGATAATGTCCTCCACCAATGTCTAATTCCTTTTGTATTCAGATTTGTTTCCTGCTATGTGCAATAGGAACTGGCCTGGTTTTAAAGTCTCTGCGATCTAGAAAATTAGCTAAACATCACTTGATCTCTGTACAGTAGAACTCTGGAAAATATAGACTTTACATCCAGTGAAGAGAAAGTAGATGGTTTGACTGCAAAAGGTACTACGTGCTTCTGCTATTGCAGAGATGAAGCTTTATGCACTTTGGAATGGGAATTAATAAATTATCTGCTGCTAATGTAACTATGTAGACTTTGTGTATGATAATAAGTTCTTGCATGCAATAGTATTGAGTGCATATGTTGCATCTTCAGACTCAGGATGGGCATATGGGTTTTCTTAAAAATTCTGTTTTAATGGCTGTTCTAAAACAAGTTTAATAATAGAACTCAGGAGTAACAAGGATTAGACTGACAGCAGGAAAGTGTCAATAGTCAGACTGATCAATCTTATTTTGAAATGGGTAAAATGTATTGCAGTAAGAGGTCATTGACTTTATAGTTGGCACTTTGGAAAATTTAGCAGTGAATTTGTCTTACAAACTTAAATTCTGTTACAAATTTGAACACAGTGTCTTAACCTGCATAAAAAGGAAAAATGGTGCAGTAAATGAGTACAGATTTTGCACTGAGAAGACCTAAATTGAACTTTCCAATTATCCATAAGCTAATAAGTTTCATCTCCCTTTCAACCTACATTGTTTATTGTGAAGATGGCATAGAATGATGGTATACTTACTGTCTTCAGTTCATCAGAAGAATACTTAAAATACCCATGCAGTATCGAAGGGCCTACCCTCTTTAAAAATAAACATCCAGATTTATGGGATTCTTGGCCAGATATTGGAATTGGCAAGATTAATAGTGTCCACAGGCAAACCTCAGATGACTGTTTGACTTGAATCTATACAGTGGTGAGTCTAGATGCAGTAACTTGTTGACTTTTTATAGCCTTCTCCAACCTGATATTTTCTAGAGGTGTTGGACTAAAATTTCATTATCCTTTACCAGTATATTAATTGGCACTACTAGTTTGGGATGATGGGAGCTCAGGCTTTTGTTGTTGATGGCTGTAGTCCAATATTGCCTTTTCGAGTAACTTGCAAATAGTAGAGCAAGAGTTATGGTCAAAATTCTACATCTGGAACGTTCTTTTTTGAAAGTTTGTGTTAACCATTTAAATCAGAAAGAGTAATGCATATTTGTTTTACAATATTTCATAGTTGAAAAGTGGGACATATGTGGCCAAATGATGTGAGAGTACAGTCAAGAGTCAGTGTAGTGTAATGGTTTGAATGTTGGACTATGACTCTGGAGACCAGTGTTCAGTTTCTTTCCCTCTTTGGCCACGGAAGCTCACTGAGTAACCTTGGGTGCATTGCATACTCTCCACCCCAGAAAACCTCACGATAGGTTTGCCCTAGGGTCACCATAAGTCAGAAATGACTTGAAGGCACACCACCACCACCACCACCACAACAAGAGGACAAAGGTTATTAATAAGGAGGAACACATAAGCTGGGAGAGGCTGCTGCAGCATGCTTTTGCTTGAGCGGCTGGGAAGGGCAAGATTCTGCCCTCTGCTTTCCACTTCTTCCTGCTTTGTTGTTGCTATTGTTAATCATTATATTTATTTCTATACCACCTTTTCCCCATTCACGACTCAAAGTGGCTTACAACAAATTAAAAAACACATTGTTAAAAGTTCACAAGATACAAAAATTAAAATGAGATTAAACAATCCAAAAATTAAAACCATATTAAAACATAATCATTAAACATGTACGCATACACCAACACAACAATGAGCAAGATCCAGAACACTGTTTAGGTGAGATGGGCCATATACAGTCACTCATCAGATGTCTCTCAGAACAGAAAGTAAATTGTAGCTGGAAATGGACTAGCAGCCAGTAAAGCTGTTGTAATAAGGGAGTTATTTGTTCCCTGTCGCCGGTCCCAATTGACAATCTGGATGTAGCTCTTTTGGGCCAGTTGTAGTTTCTGAACAGTCTTCGAAGGCTGCCCTGCATACAGTGTGTTGTAGTAATCTGACCAGGATGTAACTAAGGCATGTGTCACCATGGCCAGATCTGATGTCTTAAGGAATGGGTGCAGCTGGCACATAAGCTTTAAAACTGTGCAAATACACTGTTAACTACCACTGAAACCTGAGCTTCCAGGCTGAGAGCTGAATCTAGGAGCACACCCAAGCTGTAGACCCGCATCTTCTGGGGAAGTGTAACCATATCCAGACTGAATCCTTATTCCCTGATCTACTTTTGACTGACTAGGAACACCTTTGTTTTGTCTGGATTAAGTTTCAGTTTGTTTGCCTTCATTTAGTCTATTAGTTATGACAGGCACTGGTTTAAGACTGAAACAGGTTTTTTGGCTTCTGGTGGAAAGGAGTAATAGATTTGAGTGTTATCTACATACTGGTGGAACCAAACCTCCAAACTCCAGATGACTTTTCCCACTAGTTTTGTATCTATATTAAGTAGCACGGGGAGAGAGAACTGAGCCCTGAGGGCGCCAACAGACCAACGGCCAAGGGGTTGAGCAGTAGTCCCCTAGAACCACCTTTTGGGGTTGCCTCTCCATGATGGAATGAAGCCACTATAAAACAGTGATGACAAGTCCCATCTCAGCAAGGTGACCCAGAAGGATACCATGGTCAGTGGTGTTGAAAGCTCTCGAGAGGTCCAACAGAATGAGCAGGGACACACTCCTCCTGGCTCAGTTGCAGGGTACATCATCCACCAGAGTGACCAAAGTCATCTCTGTCCCATAATCAGGTCTGAAACCAGATTGGAATGGATCGCATATAGAAACTCCTAGAACTGGGAGGCTACCAGATGCTCTAGAAGCCTGCCTAAAAATGAAATGTAAGAGCCTGACTGATAATAATCCAGAATGGTGGGATCCAGAGAGTTTTTTTAAATAAATTTTTAAAAACCATCTCTTTCAGGCAAGCTGGAACTCTGCCTTGTTTTAGTGAGGCATTAATCATTTGCCTAGTCCCCTTATAGCCTTTTTAATAAACTAGGAAGAACAAGGATCTATCACACACGTGGTGGCTCTTATCTCTCCAAGAATCCTGTCCACATCCTCAGGTTGCACAAGTTAATTGAGTAAAACTACTTTTGTACTTTGAACTTTTTTTAACAGTAGTTGAAATAAACTAGGACAAAAGGGGAAATGGAAGGAGGAGAGAGAAGACATTTTAAAAGCAACTGAAAAAGTGGGACTGACCCTGCCAATTTGCAGTGGCTGGAGGGTATAGTAATGTGGGCATTTGAAACTCACATTGGGCCATTGAAACAGATATTTAGTTGTTAGCACTAAAATCATTAATTTTAATGGCAGATGGGTATACCACCAGTACACACTTGGCTGTTCCTCTGTAGCAGACCTAATTTGCAAATGTACTAAGTAAATCAATTTCTGAATTCTGTATATAGACTGTCCATGTTTTTTTGCTTTTTTTAAATACAAGATTTGGGTCCAGAGAAGTTAAGGGTAATTTTCCTGGCTCATTTCTAACTAGCATATCAGAGAACTTAGTTTATTCCAAAGTAATCCAGTTTTTGGCTTGTCTTAGTATTGTAAAGTCCTCATATATTGAGTAGGCAGATGACAGTCTTGTACAAACACTTTCTTGCTTGTAAAAGAAGCTCCCCCTTTTTTTATAAGTAAATCAGGGGTGGATTTTTAGCCCCAAACATTTGAAGGCTCTTTCAGATTTGACTAAAGAAGTGTAAGTTCTCACAATACAGTATAGCTCATTGGAGCTTTTTTTGGCGAGGGGGAGGTTTGCCAGTTGTTGTTGCTTCAATGTCCACTCATTTCATTCTTTTAGGGGGCTGTTTATAGCAATTTCTTGGATCTGTACCAGAGCTCTTCCAAATCTAGGTTATGGTTTGCAGTAAGGTGGCCCCATTGTTTGAAGACCACAGTTTTCTCTTCTTTGAATTTTTAATTTTTAAAAGCATAGAGTTATAGTGCAAAAGTGCACTATAATGCTGTAACTGAAAAAAAGACGAAAGAAGAAAGAAAAGAAAATAGGGACGAGAAGTAACTGTATTGTTGCAATATGCCATGGAGTTATAGTAATAACAAAAATAAAAAACACTGAAGGGTGGGAATAAAATATTTCTGCTAGTGCCAGGAATTGCCAGAAAATAGTCAAAGACACTAAAAACATTGTATAATTAACCTCTCTCAAACTACAGCAACCAATACCACAAAATCTTGATAATTTTCCCCATTCTGAAAAGCCTGAAAATGGCTGAAAACACTGTAAATACCACCATTTTGCTCCCACTATCCCTCAGTGCTTCAAGAAAAAGCAAGAAAAATTGGCAGGCAGCAAAACTGGTATTAACATAGGAGTGCTGCATGTCTTACGAGAGGTACATATGTGCCTGTGCCCACAAATACAGGCCATTTCTGCACTACACTCTTATAGTGCTATTATTCCACTTTCAACATCCTGTGGAAATCTGGGGTTTGTAGTTTACTGATGCCAAAGAGCTCTCTGGCTGAGAATTCTAATGCCCTTCCCTAAACTGCAAACCTCAGGATTCCATAGGATCTTGAAAGTGGAATAATAGCACCAGAACAGTGTAGTGCGGAAATGGCCACAGTTGTCTGTTCCTGAAGTAGATCTTGTGGAATCTGCTTTGTTCTTTTCTATTTTATTTTACTTGGATATAATCCAAGCTGTAGCAGATAGAGCTTGTTTCAAAAGGCATACAAATGCTAGTAAATTCACAGTCCTTCACATTGAGAAATCCTTGCTGAGCTCCTGCAGATCTGTAAGAAAATCCCAAAGGCATTACTGAGAAATTTTGTTGTTGTTGTATGCCTTCATTTCCCCCCCCAACTTATGGTGCCCCTGAGCATGCTATATTAAGTACCTCCATAGCTGAACAGAATATGCGATTCAAATAGAAAATACCAAGTCCAACAAATGAGGAATATATCCACAATTTTCAAGGCAGAGCTGTCCTCTGAGAATCCTCCCTTTTGCTCTGAGGACTTGAGGGGAACCAGGCCCGAAACTCTGTGAATCTACCATGTGAGGATTTTCACTATGCCAAAACAAAATGTAAGTGGAATTTTAGAATGCATCTTGAGTTCCACTTGTGGGAAAAAAAGAGGATAGAAATAAAAATAAAAATAATAAATAATATATATATTTTTGAGAACCAGTGTGGTGTGGCAGTTTGGGTGTTAGACTCAGCTCTGGGAGGCCAGGATTTGAATCCCTACTCAGACATGGAAGCCCAGTGGATGTCCTTGAGCAAGTCACACACTCTCAGCCTTAGAAGCAGGTAATGACAACTCTGCTCTGAATAAATCTTCCCAAGAAAATCTGATGAAAATCTTCGCTTTAGGAAATCTGATGAAAATCACTTTAGAAAAACTGATTAAAATCTTCTCTTTAGGGTTTCCATAAGTTGGAAATGACTTGAAGGCAGAAGAAAACAACAACAGCATCTGTTTTAAGAAAACTACTCCATCTTTAATATGTAAAAGTCGAAGTTTGTCTGTTTGTCCGTGTCAGGCAGAGAAGACCTCATATGATTGGCTGCTTGAGAAGACTCTATGGAATCCTGGGGTTTGCAGTTTAGGGAGGGGGCTTTAGAATTCTCAGCCAGAGAGCTCTTGGGCCTCAGTCAACTGTGACTGTCTTGAATAGGCTGGCTGCTATGGGGATGAGGCCTAGCAGCAAGGAGGAGGACAGTGTATTCCCTCAGGAACCCAACCTCTGTATATTAAGAACTCTGAATACAGATTGGATTGGGGAATATGGGGAAAAGTTAAAGGTATTGGACAACACAGTATGGGGAATTAGAGACACAGGAGCTCAAATCTGTGTATTCCAGCTGCATCTAATTCCTAAGGTAAGGTAAGGTAATTCCTAAGGTATTTCTAACAAGTGTTAACCTATGAGAAAATAAAATCCCGGGCAATGCCAGGTATATAGGGTAGTCCTTTATACATGATTTCCCTCAACATGTCACCAAAAGTGAAGGGAGCCCAGCAAAAGAAAGAACTATGTGCTGTGGCATTGCTGAACCATCTCAGGTATGTAATATGCTAGCCACTCATAGTCCATGAATCTATGTAGATCAGTGGTGGGGATTATGTGGCTCTCCAGATGTTGCTGTACTGCAACATCCCTTTTCATTCGCTCTGCTGGTTAGGACTGTTGGGAGTTGAAGTTCAGCAGTATCTTGAGAACTGCATGACTCTTAGCCCTGCTGCACAGTGATGCACATACTAGTGAGACCAGCTTTACTTGGGCATTGCACAAGAACTCTTAGAGCAGTCCTTAAAGTTGGGTAGGTGATAATCCCAATGTGATTGTCCTGCTACTAATCCCCAGTTGTAATTTCTCACCTCCTCAAATCTTCACTTCAGGTACTCCCTGATGTTACACAGTGACAACCAAGACATCGCTTCACACTTTTCCTAAGGGTATTGTTAGGGTGTCCATAAGTCAGAAATGACTTGAGGGCATACAACAACTGCAACAACAATTGTCCTCTTCTGTTATTTTTTTATGTATAAGGCCATTCCTTTGGATTCTTCAGTTCACTTGTTATATTGTCCAGAGGATAGGCATTTTTAAGAACAAATATAAATATATTCATACAAATACAGGTTGGCATCTTGTTGGAGAGTTATGTTAGAATGAATCCAAGTTATGCTTTTGTAACTCACTTTTTTGGACATTGCAAAGGACAGAATTCTTTACCAACTGCACACCAGCTAAGATCTCCCCAAACCGACCTTTTAAGCACCACAGCCACCTTAGAGCAGCCATTTCCGTGTATAGTGAGCTGGGCCTCTGATACTTGGCAGATGGGCTTTAGAGTCCTTTTTAGCATCCTGGACAACCATTAACAGGTGTCCCATGGCATGAAGGAGTTAACTTGTATTAGTGACCTTGTTGGATACTTTTGCATCTGCAGTTTGAGGCTGCAAAAAGACTGGAAGGCTTAGAAACAATGAGGTGGGGGGTAAATTTTTCTGTTGCTAACCTGCTTATACAGTTCTCATAGTTATTAGGGGAAAACGGGTCACCCTTGTACGCTTTGATTTTCTGTGCTTGCTTCTGTGCTATAAACCTTGGGTTTATATAGAGGCCATCTTCCATTGGCCTTGCCTTGGGAGCAGAGTTCACCCAAGCCCAAGGGCTCCGAATATAACCAGCAATAAGGAATTTAATTGCAGACCAAGGGATAGTGTGGGAAGAGTTTGTTTGCGGGGGAGTAATTCTAACATTGGTTATGAGATGTGCTGGACTCCATCAGTGAAAGGGCTAGAATACTTCTCTGCTGTGTACCATGTGCCGCATCATTTACCATCAATAAAGGTTATACTATAGCAGTAATGTGTGTCAGCATTCAGCACTAAAAGAACTCTTGGAGAGGCCTGTAACTATGCATAGTTCTGGAATAAAACATTATGTCATTGGAGAAGAGGGGATCCAGCAGAGATGTGTCTAGCTATTTTCCTGTAACTGGAAGTGTTACAATAGGCATCTCCAGGGGCTTCTGGGAGGTCCTTGAAGCTAATGTTCTTGCAGCACAGCCAGCTACATGTAAATAGTTGGATGCAGCTTCCTGATCCCTCTGCTCTCTGGTGATACAGAAATGGCCATACTGAAGGGCTGCATTACTTAAAAGGTGGATTTGGTAGGGGTAACTCTAGGAGACTTAGGTATGTGCCATATATGCTTCTCCTGATGCAGGATTCCAACCATACACATATATAAATAACAAACATATTTTTATGTAAATATATGTATTTTACTTTTACTCTCCAGCACATAAACACTTGTAGTCACACTTGTCCTTTATATCAATCTTACTAACACATTTAGTAACAGAGGCCATTTCCACACAGGGATATAGCCCGCGCTGGGACGACCTCACCAGGACGTCGTCTACACCGTGGGGTGCGCTAGGGCGGTTTGAAAAGGTGAGGTTCTACACCTCAAAGCGCCCTTGCACGGCCGCAGGGGTGGCGCCGCGTGTTTTATAAAGACCACCTTTCAAGTGGTCTTTTAAAAACAAGAGCGCGCTAGCCCGTCACAGCACCCTGTGAAGAACTGCAGGGGCGTGCAAGCGCGTCCCTGCAGAGCTGCCCGGGGCAGGCTTCCGGCTGGCACGCTGCCCTGATTGGCAGGGCACCGCCGGAAGCCGCCGGACACCATTTTGGGCACCACCGGACGCCGGCGGCATGTAGAGTGGTGAACGCGCGCTGCTCCCCGTGGGGACAGAGCCACCCGGATTAAGGTAAGCTCCGTCCCCACGTGCACTGCCCCATTCCACCGCGTTTTGCCCTCCCCCGTGTGGAAAGGGCCATCGTCTTCCTTTATGCAATCTCTCTGTGATTCCTTCAGAATCCTAATCCTATATGATTTTCTCCTCTTTACTCTTGCTTCATATTTCCAGCAGCATCTCCTGCTGCCATTCTTTCCACTAATCACCAGCCATGTACACATTCATTTCAGCCAATATTCTCTACCTGTCACTCAATTTTCCTACATGCACTTTGAGCCGTATTTACTGTATCTGGCATTATATTACAGAAACACAAAACATTTTTACAATTTATGTGACATTACAGGAACTATATTTGACCCAAGGGCTGGCTGGCCTCCTGGACCCTTGTTTCTTTTTCAGACATAATGACCTACTTAGCCTATTGTTGGCAGGATGATGTGTCTACATTTGTGGGCTTCTCTAGACAGGGCAAATCATTGGGAAATCATTGGAAGTCATGGTATTTGTTGTTGTAACTCTTGTCTCTGTGTGTGTTTTAAACCCAAATGATATTTTTGTAGTCCAGGTCTATTTTCTGGAAATTCCCAGCATCAGCTGAGACATTTTATTCTCACCTGTGAGTGAGTTTCTTTTTAATTCCAAGATAAACCAGAATAAACAATACTGAGATGCGTGTGTGCATGAGTATTTGTGTCTCATTCTGGTTTTTTTTTTTTTGGAGTGCATGCCCCAGTGTTATGTATGGTCATATGGGTTATTATAGTGTGGGCATATCAATTGAACTTCTGTTCTCTTCATCTCCTAGGCCATTTCAGCACTAGACTGTATAGTGCTATTATTCCTCTTTCAGCATCCTATGGAATTCTGGGGTTTGCAGTTCTGAGAGGGGCCAAGGATTCCATAGGATGTCAAAAGTGGAATAATAGCACTATAACAGACTAGTGTGGAAGTGGCACTACTTCTGTTTCAAGATGTATGGTGGGACAGTTAAAGTAAAGGGATTATTTTTTAATCCTTTTCTCCTTCTTATTCATTCATTAAAAAAAACACAAAAATTTAGAGTTATAGCAGCATGGTGTTTCAGTGAAGCAGCTCTTTTGCATTATAATGTTAAGGATTTTTTTAAAAAATAAAAGATTTGAAAGTTTGCCCTTCATACTCCAGGTCCACCTCAGCAAACCACTCCTCCCGATTTTTTTTTTAATCTTTGAAAGAGCCCCAGTGCAGATCCAAGAAATTACTATATTCAGCTACAAATAGGCTCCGAAGAGAATGGGGAAAAGAAGTACACTGGCATTGAACAAGTTGATTTGGAGCTGATAAACCCCAGCGAAACCCAAGGAGCTGTATTGTGAGAACTCACACTTCTTTAGACAAATCTGGAAGAGCCATGCATTTCACTTCCAACTTGATACTGAAATCATCATTAGACAGGGCAGCTGTAGCTACCCAGCTGTGACCAATAAAACCAGTTATTGTAAATGCACAGACAAATGGATTCTTTAGGTTGTTCTGGGTTTTCCGGGCACTGAGTCTGTGTTCTATTAGTATTTTCTCCTGTTGTTTCACCTGCATCTGTGGCTGGCATCTTCAGAGATGGTGGCATGGAAATGAGACAGAGTATAGAAGACCAATTGCTTTTGCAGGTCTGAGGAAATGGAAACTTTCCTCAGACCTGCAAAAGCAATTGGTCTTCTATTCCCAATAGTCTCTTTGTATCTTTGGACCCAGTTCCCATCCTTGACTAGATCTCTTCTGACCATTAGAAGACTTTTCTCTTTCAAAAAGCATTTGGGTCACTGAAGGGGAATGTGGTTTCTTGTTTTATGTCAGGAGTGGGCATCTCCAAAGGGTTCAGCAGTCATTTCTGCCTTCTCAAGACCTTGGCAGGTTATACCTGACAATTTTTCAAAATTGATTCATGGACCCTATCAACATGTCTTTAAACACTGGAAGTGACTTCCACCCACTATGTAAAAGTGAGTGTAGTCACTTCTGTAGGTTTTAGAAAAATGACTGCTATATAGATCTAAATAGGCCTGCAGGGAATGAAATGTCTCTTAAAATGGGCAATCCCATTCCAGCCTAGGAGCTTTGAGAATTGTCTATTTCTGTCCCATATTTTTCAGAGTGGATGTATTGAGAGGAAGTTGGGGGTGCTTTTTGCTCATTCGTATTTAATGTAGTCAAGGATGGCTTCCATCAGATTGGCTCCTAGTGCTGTCAAACAAAAGACTTTATACTCTTCCCCATCTTTTTCCTTCCTTAATAGTGTGGCAGAATGAGCAGTGTGAAAGATTCCAGTGTTACAGCTCAAATCATTTTGACATCCTTTCCATGTTTGAGACATGGAAAGACAGGATAATGGCATAATAAAGCTTCATTTCTGGGCCCTTTAAAGTTAGTGAGAGGCCCGTAGTCATTTCAGCCACTTTCCCTGGGGTTAGTGTTGTGTAGTGGTGGGAGTGTTAGACTGCGGACCTTTCTGTGCTGCACTGTTATCGTGCTATTATTCCACTTTCAACATCCTGTGGAATTCTGGGATTTGTAGTTTACTGAGGCCAAAGAGCTCTCTGGCTGAGCATTGTAAAGGCCCCTCCCCAAACTGCAAACCCCAAGAATTCTAGAGGATGTTAAAAGTGAAATAATAGCACTATAACAGTGTAGTGCAGAAAGGCCCTGTGACTTGGGGAATCCAGGTTCTTGTGTCTGCTCAGCCACAAAGCTCATCAGGTGACTTGAGGTCAGTCACTTAGTGCCTTATCACACTATACTGTCATAGCACTATTATTCCACTTTAACTGCCATGGCAACATCCTGTGGAATCCTGGAATATGCCTTTAGGGAAGGGCATTTAGAACTCTCAGCCAGGGAGCTCTTGGGCCTCACTAAGCTACAAACCCCAGAATACCATGGGATGTTGCCATGGCAGTTAATGTGGAATAATAGCACTATAACACAGTATTGTGATATGTCAGTTACTCTCGGCCTGGCCTTGCTCACAATGCTTTTGAGAGGCTAAAACGGAAAGAAGGCACAATGCCATATGAGGTGCTTTGGTTTCCTTGGAGGAAAAAAAAAGGAGGGATATTAATATAATAAGAAAAAACAAACACAAAATGGTTTGGGCTGGAATGCTGTATTTAGCATGACCTGTAGCTCTAATTATCTTGCTCTTGGTGTCATGACCAAAAGATCTTGGCAGTGATGGAGTTTGTTTTGTGATTCTGCCCCACCCCCATAGCTTTACAGATGTCAGGTAGCTGAGATGTTTAAATGAGCTGACACCAATGTAGCAGTGCCAGTGCAGATTAAGCATCTCCACGTGTGAGGCCCTTTTGCTGTCTCTCCCCAAACAGACTGTGCCTCATCTGGACACTCCGCACATCATTTCAGTTATCAAATGGGGTTGAGAATGTGGGATACATGATTGTTGTTTTTTAACGTAATAATAGAAGGAACAATTGTACGTGTACTGTGAACGCTCCTCATTGAATGTCATGTCCAAAGAGAGATGTCTTATAATTTAAATTAGAATACATAACTGGAAAACTTCTGTGTTTATTTTTTCTTAAACCTCAGTGCCCACAATGCCCTATATCTTTTCCTGCAAATTACTTTTTAAGTTCATAAATAAACAGAATTTCAGAGATCACACATTATCCGAAACTGAGACTTCTACCTTATTGGACTTTTTCTTCTTCCATTTCATTCTGAGAAAAGGAGCTGAGTCATTGAGAGGCAAGTGGAACAGCTGCAGAATAAGATGCAAGCACTGATAATGTTAAAGTATCTAAGGAGAAGCAGTACTTGCATGGTTTGTACAGTCCCCCCCCCCAAAAATAATGAAATATACCTGAACTGATTGTGGCAATCTTGGATACAGAAACTACCTCAAGTCAATGGTTTAGCTGTGCAAATCTACAAACCTTTGCCCCAAAATGTACACTGTGATTGGGCTTTCTTGTGTTCTTCCTTTCCTAGTCTTGATATGCATATTTTGCCATGTGTCTAAATACTTCTGTAACTACTCTAAACTGTTACCTCCATCCCATGTTGTTTGAAACACACATTTATCAATTCCTTTTTATTGTGGAAATTTCAAAGGCTTAAGAAAGAGAACATTGTTTTATGAAACAGTCTAGATAAACTTAAGAGCTTTTTGTAGTTCCTTAGCTATGATCATGCATTTGAATATCTGCATATACATAATATACTCTTATTTATTCTGTACAGCTGAGTGAGCACTTTTAATATTTTTTGTTTGCTCTGGGATTATTCGTAAACTCCTGCCATACCATAAAGCAGAACTACTGAAAACTTGGAGATTTTTTTGCTCTGGAAAACATCTGTCAGCCTCTGGATTTTGGACTCCTCCTCCCTTTAGACCATGACAGCATAGGCAGTGGCCAGGAGTGATGGAAGTTATATTCTCAAAACACCTGGAGGGCTTGAGGTTCCTCACACCTAGAGAAGTGGTGGAGCTCTAGTTAAGCTGAAATAGGAGTCAGAACTAAGAACAGTAGAGAATTGTAAACTGTTAAGAAAAGCTTGATTCCAAAGTACAGTGCTGTTGGTCAGCATAAGAACTATTGCTTTGCCAAAGGCAAATGTCTCTTTTAGGAACTGGAGACAATCAAAACTCCAGCAAGTGAGAGATTTTGGCAGATTTATTGAATTAGCAGGCTAATGAAGATGACAACAATCATGAAAGCTATAAACCCTGATGAGCAGACTTACTTCCCTTTTCAGCTGTTGGAAACTATAGGAAACAACAGCGGAGACAGCCTAGGCCATAAATGTGCAGCACCCATGTCAGCTGTCCTGGTCTGCACCAAGCTCACTGAGCACAGCCCAAGGAGTCTTCTTTACTGAGGCAAAACTCCTTAATCCATTTCACACTTACTATTCTAATTAGTGTACCTGTGTGCCTCAGACTTATGACAGGCCACTCTTCACACTTGTCTTTGAAGGCAATCTTCCCAGCTCTTATCAACTATGCTTGGACATCTCCCCAGGTACAGATGTTTATACCAACTGAAATGTGAGAAGGCCAGGATTCCTCTCTTAATTTATCAGCCTTGTACTACCCCAGTAACTAACAATGGCCATTTCCGCACTAGACTGTTATAGTGCTATTATTCCATTTTTCGCATCCTATGGATGGAGGCCCTTGCCTAAACTGCAAACCCCAGGATTCTATAGGATGTTGAAAGTGGAATAATAGCACTATAACAGTCTAGTGCAGAAATGGCCAATGTTTGCCAAACATGTATGAAGTTTAACTCTGTAGCTTCTTGGGCATGGATAGAGATGAAGCATACCACCTAACTTCTCATTTCAGTATTCTTCTGGCTCCTTTCCCGTACAGTTGTTGGATATGAGTCCAGCAGCAAAAAGTTCTCTTTGTTCTGAACTCCATCCTTTTTTGAGCTCTTTCTTAACCTTTAAGTTACCTTTGGGCTAGAGTTGAAGAATATCTTTTGTTCAAAAGCTTAGAAGATTGCTTTTTTTTTTTTTTTGGCAGCAATATTAAACCAAAGCAGCTTATTTGATGGTTTTCTAATGGGCAACTCTGGGGGTGTCCAGGGCCCACACACCCTGAATTTTTTTACTCCTGGCACTCACAGGCTGTACCCCTGTCCTTTTTACAAAATTTGAAGTACCACATGGGAACTTCTGGGAGTGTGATAATTCATTTTTGAGCCAAACACCTTTTTTCAGCTGTGGGAAGGGGCTGCCAACATTCTACCAGGCAGATACAAGAGTTCACAAGCCCACACGGCTCGTACATCTCATGCTGAACACAGTGAATGAATTTTTTTGTGGGGGAGCCCTTCAGGTTTCCTTTTCCTCTGGTTATATCTTTACGCTGTCCCATTCACAAGTAAATGGATTAGACAAAACAAGCTCAGAGAGAATAGGGAGAGAAAAATATTTTGAGAGAAATGAAATGTTTCTGTCCAATCACATCTCAGAAGGTGCAGATCTGGTTCTTTCAACCAAAACCTCCTGGAGAACACCTAACCTCCCTAACCTGTATAATAACTTGAGAAACAGACAGATTATTACAGCCCACATTTCTCCACATTGCATTCAATCTGGACTTGACAGCAGTGGTTTGAAACAAACCTGAAGACTTAGTGGATATATGCAGGTAAGGAGAGAGAGGAGCTCTTGCTAAGGCTCAGGTTGGTGAACTGGAAGAGAGAAAAGAGGTGTCTTGTATTTTTCCTTCACCGTCAGTGATGCCTTCTGTTGCTACATGGCCCATACCTACTGCTTTCCTTCCTCTATTTATTCAGGATAAAGGGAGATAAAGAGGGGAGACCACTTCAGCTCACAAATACTGAGAACAAGAAGTGAACCCCCCCCCCACTGGCTGTTTATCTGAAACCCACTGGACATACCATTCTGTTCTGTTGCATGGCTTTTCTTGTTGTTGTGTGGTGTGGTGTTATTTCCAACTCATGGCAACCCTAAGGTGAACCTATCATGGGGTCTTCTGGGGCTGTGTGTGTGAGAGACGCACCACAGGTCACCCAGTGGGTTTCCGTGACTGAATGGGAAATCAAATTGTATAGTCCAACCCCTAAATTCCCCTGTATATTAAGAGTTTGGGTGCAGGATGCCAGCCATCATTAAAATAAGATAGGACAAGCAGTCCAGTCAGCTTCTGTACGTAGAGTGGAGGAGGGGCTTTGTCATCTTGTCCTTCACCTTAAATTGCAATATGCCTTGAGGTAGTCTTGGATTTTCTTCCTGATTGAACATTTTTGATGCACACGAAAAAGCAGGATGATACACATCTGTGTGTGGCCTTTCACAAGATAGGGATCATGATGACATAAACTATGAGCTTGTAGAATGCTTGTTTGTATGCAGCAAACAAGGGCTGACATAATGGTTTCTAGGAAAACTAAAACCTCCCTTGAGAGACATCATTAGTTGTTCTGAAACAAAACATGAAACTTGATACAGGTTTCTCAGACATTCAGCAGAAGCTCACCAAGTGCAAGTTCACATAGGGGCCACTTCTCCTCCCTGCCTCCTAGTTGTTATGAGGTGTACTGCCCTTATTTTGGCTAAATTACAATGTATTGCAGTCAACTGCAGATTTGGTTTGGAGTTTCAAAGTCACTTTCAACCACAAGCAAGACTTTGATAAAACTGAAGTTAAAGCTTCAGTGATTCTTTGCTTTATTAGATAGAAGACAATAACAGTGCTCAAATGAGTTTCAAAACCACGGCACTGTTATAGCGCTATTATTCCACTTTCAACATCCTATGGCATGATTGGGTTTGCGGTTTAGGGAAGGGCATTTAGAATTTTCAGCTGGAGAGCTGTTTGGCCTCTGTAAACTACATACTCCAGAATTCCACAGGATGTTGAAAGTGGAACAATAGCGCTATAACAGTGTAGTGCGGAATTGCCCTATGTTTAGGGGTTTGGTTTTTTATTTGTAAAAATGATAAAGTAAATAATGTAATGTAAAAATAATATTTGTTAAAAAATAGAGTATAAACCAGTTATTCAAGGAGCCTATGCTGCTCATTGATAATTAAAGAGGTGTAACTACAATTGCAACCTCCTGTGGTATGGTTAGAAGAACTTGTACCTTCACAGTGGCTCCATTTGAGATCTTTTGATTGCTGAACTCATTTTAACACAGGCTAGGATACTCAAACTTTGTTACCATGAGTCAAACTGAATTTGCTAAAATCATGTCTCCACAACCCCTAAGTAACACAGATGCTTGTTTTGTTTTGTTTAACACTACCACATTTACACATCTAGGATCAGAGAGACTGCTATTAAATGGAGGAAAACCCAAGTGGCTCTGAGGCATCCTTTAAAAAGAGAGCAATAAATCCTGAGATTAGAATGTATCTAGTCTGTACTTTTGCTCAGGATGTTTCTGTGCTGTCTGGACTGATGGGAGTTCTAGTCCAGAACATTTGGAGGAAACTGGGATAGACTGTGCTATGCTATCTTATGCTGGGGAATTCTCAGAGAATGAGCTTGTAGGGAACAAGATCTTTTTACATGAGTAGCAGTCATTATTTTCCCCTGTGTGTGATTAATTCCCATCATGTAGGTATCATTTGCACGGAAGGTGCAGCTTTGCATATCCTTATTCATCTTGCTTCCATGGAATATCATGCCACATGCCAGTGATGTGTTTAAGTCTCTTCAAGTCTCAAGTCGAGTCTCAGGTCCTTGCAAGATACTTTCAAGTCAAATCTCAAATCAAGTCTTAAGTCTGGGAGCCAATTTTAACAGAAAAAAAAGGAAGTGATGGTGTTATGTGTGTGTATGGGAGTGAAGTTTCAATGACTAGAAAATCAAGAAGAGGTGCACAAAGTAAGCTTCTGAAGTGAGGAATAGGATCCTTCTTATTCCCCATTACTGAAGCTTCAAAACGTTTAGAAGGAAGGATCCTCCTCAAGCCCTTTGCTCAACATGTTCGCTATTCCTCTCTGTGAAACGTGCCCTGAAGGTCTTGCCTTCTACTCTTAGGAAAAGTTTCAGAAGGCTCCCCTGACATGTAATGGGGACAGACTACCAAACAGACTTCAACCCTGCCTGAAGCTCGTTGCCTAACACATTTGCTGTTCTCCTCTGAAAAAGGCACCCATGCTTTTGGTTTGAGACAGATCACCATGTGACCAGTAGGCAAAAAGAGATAGAAACATTGTTCAAAGTTTTAAGGCTTCTGGATAAATGTGTTACTGAACCAAGGGCAGCAAGTTGGTCACTAAAAATTCATAAAATATTAAAATGTATGAGTTGAGTTAGTGCATCATAGAGGCCCTTTCTGTATGACATCTCTGCGGCACTTCTGCAACAGGATGGCAGCAGTCAGCAGGGTTGTGCTTCCACATAATGTCATCACCATCCTGCTGCCATCCTGTTGTGGCATGTTGCACTCACGCAGTATTTGCAAAATGGAAAAAAAAACCGTTTTGCACCTCTAATTGCATGGCACTCCTGTACTTATTGTTGTGTGGAAGCACGATTGTGATGCTTCCTTCCTCAGTGCAGCAATGGTGCCCAGCTGCACTGCAAAGGGAAGGGGGGCATCGTGCTCCTTTCCTCAGGGAGCAAGCAGGTGCAGAGAGGAGTGTTGCTGATGTGCTCCCTTCCAGACCTGGAATTGTAGTGCAATGTGGAAGAGCGTTATTGTATGCAAATGGTCAGAATTGAGTCCAAATCAAGTCACTGAAGTGACTTAAGTCCAACTTGAGTCCAAGTCAATCAACTTGAGTCTACATCGCTCGCTACCTCTTTCACTGGAGCTTTGAAGTGTGTGTGAAAAGCTGTCCAAAGTCTGCTAATTTGGCTTTTTTTTTTCCCTGAGGCTCCAGGCATAGAGGGAAATATTCACTGGAGAAATTGTTTTTCTCAAAAACGGTTTTCTCTGGTTGGCTTACCAGAGCAATAATGAGTAGCTTCATATCATGTCGTATGGAAGAGACTGCAGTGTTGGCAACTGTGTCTGCCCACTGATTCATTCCCATCTGTTCTTGCCTTGCAAAACAGTAGGTGAAAAAGAAAAGGAAACAGAATGCAATACCTTTGCATAACATGGAATTGGCAGTTTCCTGATGTAAACGAGTTTATTAGAGAGTACAGGAAACCACTGGCTTAAAGACTGTCCTTTGCTGGAGTCCTAACTCAAAGAGTTGTAAGAGAGGTGATAGATTGTTCATGCAGCAATGTATTTTTGAATCCTAGTCTGCAGTGGGTTCTGCACATGGGCAATTGTGTGAAAAAGCTGGGAGTAGTGCTCAATCAAAATATTGTACTGCCCCATTATGAGGCTCAAATGCCCCCCCACACCATGGTTAGGATATGTTCCTGGCGTCCTCTCTTCATCACCTGCTACAAGGCCAACTGTTTCTGTGTAGGTGGTGAATGAAATCCCACCTTCCCTCACAATGGTCTCCATCATCTGTAGGTAAGGTGGCTGTGTGTTTTACTTGGGGACATAATTGTCTTCTATTTGAAGGCCTGTCACACAGGACTGGATTTTGTTTGGAGGCAACCTGTCCAGTCCAAGTTGTCTAAACAATCAAGAACCATCAGAAGGGAGAAGGATATGGATAAGCTGGAGCAGGTCCAGAGGAGGGCAACCAAAATGGTGAGGGGTCTGGAAGCCATGCCCTATGAGGACAGACTTAGAGAGCTGGGTATGTTTAGTCTGCAGAAGAGAAGGTTGAGAGGGGACATGATAGCCATGTTTAAATATTTGAAGGGATGTCATGTCGAGGAGGGAGTGGGCTTGTTTTCTCCTGCTCTTGAGACCAGGACAAGGAGCAATGGATGCAAGCTGCAGGAGGGGAGATTCCGCCTGAACCTCAGGAGGAATTTCCTGACGGTCAGGGCTGTCCGGCAGTGGAATGTGCTGCCACAGAGTGTGGTGGAGTCGCCTTCTTTGGAGGTTTTTAAGCGGAGGCTGGATGGCCACTTGTCGGGAGTGCTTTGAGGGTTTTCCTGCATGGCAGGGGGTTGGACTGGATGGCTCTTGTGGTCTCTTCCAACTCTACATTTCTATGATTCTATGATTCTATGATTCTGTGAGAGCATCAGGGTCCTGGACATTGCCCTTCAATAATTGTTAGCTCTCAACAGCAGTCTGAGGAGGCTCACAGGTCATCTAGTTAGGGTCCACCCTGCTATGGTCAGCTATATATTATTTCTGTATAAGGATATATATAAATTTTGTTGTTCTTATGTGCCTTCAAATAAACCTATCAAGGAATTTCTTGATGCCATTTATTCAGAGGAGGTTTACCATTGCCTTCCTCTGGGGCTGAAGTACAAAGTCATCCAGTGGGTTTAATAATCTGAACCCTGGCCCCCCAGATCATAGACCAACAGTAAAACCACTATACCACACTGCATAAATTAGCATATGCAAATCTATGTCCTTTTTGGCTGCTCTTTTTGGTGATACTTTAATGTCTAAGTGGTCATGTGGCCAAGCTTTTCAGCACAGCATTTTTCCCTCTTATTGCAGACACAGTCTCCTATTTGCCCCTGCCTCTTACTGATAAGGTAAATGGGAAGAGAGGAGGAGGCAGCAGCAGCAGCAGAACTCCAAATGCAAGAAAGAAGCTGGGAGAAGGTTAGAAACAGGAAATTTGTTCACAAAGTCTAGGTTACCTCTGTGTAACTCATTATGAGCCTCTCTGTCTGGAGAGACTATTGTAAGGAGAATGCCCATTCTTGGACAGATGACATCTACAGCCTGCCTTCTGCCTCTTGTCAGAAACGGGTATTTGCATTCATCTAATTAGTAGATTTTAAATTGGGTGTGTAACTTGTAGCCCTCCTGCTGTTCTTGGGCTACAGTTCTCATCATCCCTCACTATTGGTTATGCTTGAGAGAACAGATGATAATTGCAACAACTTCTAGAGGGCTACACTTCGTACACCCCTATTCCAGAGCTTAGAAAATTACTTTGAAGCAGTGTCATCTTTTGGCTAATTTCTAGAATCTCCCACCTGGGCACTTTGTCCAAGGTCTGCTTTTGAGAAGAAGGATTTATACAATGATATGCTACAACCATCCATAATTAAACCATGTTAGGACAAGGCTCTAGGACTGTCCTATCGCAACTAAGTAATGGAGAGTGTCAGTATGTCTTTATATAGCTAATTCTTTTTAAAAGTAACCTTCCAATCTCTAAAGCGTTGTGGTGTTTTCCCTTTCCGTTTTATATGTACTCCTGCTTCCCTCTCTTTGTTGCTCCCCCACTTTTTTTTTTTTTTTGGTGCATCTAAGCAGAAGGAACATGAGTTGATACTATTGGAGAAAGCAGGACTGGGCAATGAGGGCTGGGCAAGAGCTCATTTGTCCAAAAGTCACAAGCTACAGATACCTTTCCTAAATCTTAATTGTTAAAGGGTCATCAAACTAAATATGTATGTACTTGCACTAACTGTCTGAAATGCATTTTTTTCATTTCTCTGCATACAAAAAAGCCACTTATTCCTAAAATTAGTTGTTCCTATTGTAATTTTAGATGAACTGCAAAAGCCTAGCAGCCACACCTAGCTAGAGCAAACTTGAAGAAGATCAGATGTCCAGGAAGAATGAACCCAAGGTCACATAAGGACAAGAGGATAAAATGGGAGGGAGCATTCATACTGGCTGTTGTGAAACATGAAATAAATAACTGGAGGGGAGAGAATAAAGTTCGTAGATATTTTATGGCACAAAGAGGTGGGATGAGAAGAGAACATCCCAGAAGTGCTTGAGAGAGCATGTCTAATGCAAAATAACCAGTTCATGTCTGATGTGTTTTCTACTCCACAGGTCCATCCTTAGGAAATTCCTAATCTGCTACAAGTAATGGCTATTCCCTTAGTTGTTTATTTTTATTCATTTGCTGATTTTACGGTCCACTTTTTCTCCAAGAACCTCAAAGAAGTGTATACCAGTTCTTCTCTCTCCATTTTCTTCTCAGCAACAGCTCTGTGATGTAGTCACAGTTTGAAGAGAATGATTGACCAAATATCAGTTAGTTTACTTCATGGCTGAATGAGGAGTTAGCTTATCAAAGAGTTTGGAATTACTAGAATCTTTGTATGCAAACAAAATTTTCTGTTTGTTTAACAGGTGAGCAAATCTATCAAGTTTGGTTTTGCTTAGAGGCTAACTTTCCCTCAATTTATTCTATCCTGGGTTGCTTTGGAA
Source organism: Iguana delicatissima (assembly GCA_948472985.1). NCBI lineage: Eukaryota > Metazoa > Chordata > Lepidosauria > Squamata > Iguanidae > Iguana > Iguana delicatissima. The sequence goes on along the minus strand of CAOKZL010001216.1, from coordinate 103,664 downwards.
TGCAAATATATTTTCTTAGGGGCTTTCCACACTGCACGGTTATAGTGGCATTATTTCACTTTCAATATCCTGTGGAATCCTGGGGTTTGTAGTTTAGGGAGAGGCATTTAGAATTCTCAGCCAGGGAGCTCTTTGGCCTTAGTAAACTACAAGCCACAAATTCCAGAGGACGTTGGCCACTGCTGAAGCCTGGGCATTCAGACTCAGATTCAGAGTCCAGAAGAACACCAAGGCTATGAGCCTGAGATTTCTGGGGTAGTGCAACCCCATCCGGCACAGGCAGAGTCCCTGTTCCCTGATCTGCCTTTCAGTTGATATCAACCTTTCAACTGAAACAGAAGTCATACATGGTTGATTTGCATAGAAAACAGGCGGTTTTCTACACAGACAATACACACACAAAAGTGCACATCTTGTGTTTTTTTGGGCCTTTCTTGAAATGGAAGAAAATTACTAAAATTATTCACTGCTTCTTTTGAGGAGGAAATTAGTGAAGAATTGCATCCCTATTGTTATGTGCCTTCAGTTTGATTCCATCTTATGACAGTTATGGGGTTTTCTTGGCATGGTTTATTCTGAGAAGGTTTGGCATTGGCTTCTTCTGAGGCTGAGCGTGTGACTTGCCCAAGGTCACTCAGTGAGCTTCCATGGCTAAGCAAGGATTCAGAGTCTCATCTCCTGGAATCCTAACTATTCTACTTCCCACTTAATCATCACAACAACCCTGTGAGGTTGGTCAGATTGGGAGACTGTGACAACCTCAAGGTCACCTTGCTATCTGGGACTACTGTTTTGTGGGGAGTGCCCATCCACAGACAGGTGACGTCTAAAGCTTGCCTTCTTCAACCTCTAATCAGAAACAGGTAACTTCATCCATCTAAATTATAGCTTCATGTGTGAGTGGGAACCAGAAGGTGGATCTTTCAGGTGCCACTCCAACACTCAAAAGATTACACCACACTAGTGGATTTATCTGCATTAATTGGGTTCTCCTGGAAAGTACAGCCCTTCTTTGATAACTGTGATGTCACCTGTTTTTCCATCATGTCCTTCCCATCAAAAAAAGTGCAGATTTTATTCACTCTTGACGTAGAACTTGGAATAGAGTTTCACTAGATGTGTTTCGGTGGTAATAAAAACTGTGTAACCTGTTCTTATACATAGTCAGACACAGTATTTTGAAGTAAGTACTTACAAATAGCTGGTTGTTTATAATTTATTCCTTTTTCTATAACAAAGTTCTAACTACACTGCTGTTGTAACATAAGATGTAACTTCTATAGTGCAACAGTAACTCTTAGTTGCTTTTATACTCACTGAGTGTGGTCTCACTGGATAAGAGAAGGAGACTATCACACATTGCAGTGCTGATGGCAACAACAAGGTGGATGGAGGAAATTGTATTTTGTGTCGCAGGCCAACAGCTTGTAGGATTCATATGCTTTTCTTACTAAAAGGCAACTGCTATACCTCCTTCTCAGAACTGAGTAACGAACTGCTTTGTAAAATGGCAGCTGTAATGCATCTAACATCTTTTGAGAGAGGGCCCTGGAATGATAAATGTAACTGATTGCTTTTTAAAAACAGCATATTTGTTTGTTTTGTTTCATACTCCATCTTTTCCCCAGCACAGGCTCCAAAGCAATGTCATACATTGTAACATACTCCACAACCCCTATTTGATGTGAACAAATCACCCGAACTCTGGTTTTAAAAAGAAGTGAAGCAAAAAATAAAAAAGTGAAAATAATTTGTGGAGATTTTTTTTGCCTACATCTTTAAGTAAATCATATTGTAAAAGAAAGAACGAGAAAGAGAAACACAGCCAGTTTCTCCTCTTGCTCAAATACTGTTGCCCACCCCTTTCCCAGGTCTGTTATAAAATTTTGAAACAAACAAACAAAAAGCCAGAAACTAACTGTGATGTTTTTTTGTGTCTTTACACATGAATAAATTCTTGTCATTTTTGAACATGTGTGCCATCGCCCTCTACTGGACAACCAAAGGAATCACTATAAGCAGTATTGTATAGATTTAGATGGCAACGCTTGTGTAACTTTTTGTATGTGTTATGTTCTTATTAACTGAATTCAGATATTCCATTAACAAGTTTGTCCAAGAGTCTGGATCAAGAACATACCGTTATTAATAGTAACACTGTAGCCCTTTCTGAAAATAAGTGAATGTTTGAGTGAAACAAGGATCACACCTGCCGTCTCGTCGCCTGATCTTATCGTTTTCATCTGAATGTCAACAGAAAGTCTACAGGCAATTGAGGACTCTGCCTTTTCCTAACAGTGCTGAGAGAGCTTTTGTGCTGCTCAGACTTTTGGATTAACAGGTAAAGGGGCAGGAGTAGGAACAGCAGGCATCTTTGCTTTCTGCCTCCTCCACTGTTTGCTGAACCTCTAGGAAAGACTTCAGTAGTCTACATAGTTGGTTTTAGTGCTCTGCAACAACTTTTAAGGTTTGGGTGCCGCATCTGTACCCTGTAGCCCCCATTTTCATCCCAGCCCCATGATTTCTGCAAATTTCCTGTTTTTACCAAACAGCAATAATTGTCCTCATGTAACACTGCTTCCAAATATCTGGATACTAGTTCTATTTGAAGACCACACAGGCCTCAACAAGTATGTCCATCCAAAAGGATCTACATGGTAAATTACACCTTCCTGAGTCTTTGGGGGTTGCGTTGAGTAGCGTTATTGTCACCAGTGTTCCCTCCGCACTACCGTGTCACCTTCACCCCACCCCACCGTTCCTGATTGGTCTCTCCCCCCCGTTTTTGTAAGCCATACTAGTGCACCCATGTTGTAACATCATGACATATCAGTTCACTATTGCATTTTTGCACTGTATAATGCTAAACAAAGTATTTAAAAAATAAAAAAAACTCAAAGGGGAAATTTAAAATAAATATAGAGAGGAGGTAGATTCCAAACTTGCCACGCCATGGGAGTTGCTCAGGGAGGGACAAGCTGGGCATACCCACACCCCACCCATTCATGGATCCATGATGACAGGAAGTGCTATCAAGCGATATTACAGAACCGCACTGACCCACATGACAGGATTGTAGCACTAAAGGAGGCTCTTAATGGATTTTTTTTTTCTGGAAATGAAGTAGGGAAGAATTGCAATGCTTGGGAATGGGATAGCAGCTAGATAGCGACAACATCGACTCCTGGAGCGGGAATAATCTGTTGCTCTGGCAGGATGACGGTGTCGTGCAGAAAGGGCCTTAGTCTTCAGTTTTTTTGAATCCCACTCATTTGCATTTCTACTTATCCTTGGATTCTATTAAGTTGTGAGACTTTTTCTTGCAGTGACTTTTTAAAATGTATTTTTTTATTTGTGTATTTATTTACACAATTTATTTAAGTCCTGCAGTTCCCTCCTTTGACTAAAGCATGTTTCTGCATAATTTTTCTGAATTATGCACATTTTAACTATTCACATTTTTAAAATACGTGCATTTTTTGTGTATATTTTTCCATGCAAAGGCTCAAAGTAAAGTGATTTTTTTTTGTTTCAGAATGGGTGAAAATACTGCATTTGTATCCAACAAAATTTCTTCTCAGCCCTAGTACAACCCCCTATCTTTGGCTGGGTTGAGTGGACCCGATAGAAGTCATAGGTCAAAAACATCTGGAGGGCCAAATACATCTCTGGTCTTAATTATGCTGTAATCACTACAGAGGCCAAGGAGGTTCCAAATGCTCCCTCAAGACAGACAAGCAGTTCTATTTTGGATGTTACATTATGTTGCACCTTGCATGGCACAGAATCACTGGAATATGATGAGGTCTAGAGGCCTCTATCATTATCAAATGCTGGCATAACAAGCCAGGTGGCCAGCAGGTGTCTGAAAAAATAATGTGCAATTATGAGGATCACCTTTCCCTTTTGTTAACCGGGGTTATATAGTCAAGTGTTCCTTTGCTGCCTTCCCCAGACTCTTGCTAATCAGGTTCATAGAAGATGTATTTGGTCAAACTGTTCGTCTTGCTGAGACCCATTATGTACATGTAATGGAGCTGCTATGAATAGAGAACAAATATTTCACAGACTAAAAGGGCCATAAAAATGACACTAACAACGCAGATATACATCACTGATTGGCACTATCAGGAGCATAACTGTCACTAGTGGAAGAGGAAGAATTCATGGCTGCAAAGACAAAGTCATAAAAATGGATGGCTATTTATTGAAAGGCAGAAGAAATCATCTAATATTTTTTCAATGAGTGGATTAGAATTTGGATATGTTAGATCAAGCTGTCATGTTGTTGACTTGAGTTGCAATAAATCCCAGGCTCCATTCCTTTGTCTTTATGGGGGGAATGGGCAAGTAGCTATTCCATTTCTTAACAATAATTTGTTCAGAGAACTTAAGTGTGTATATTCCATGGGTTCTAAATTCAGTTTGTGGTTAGTACATCTGTGTTTGGATTCCATGTTTGCAATACACGGAAGAGCATTGCAAACATCAGGCTAAATCTAATTTAAGACAAGAACAGAGCCATTGACATCACATACAATGTGGTAATGAAAAAGTCCCATTTGTTTCAATGGGTTTACTCTAGTTGGGAGGAACAGTGGATTTCACCCATTATGTTTATTGGCTAACAATTTTATAAGGCTGACAGCCTTTGCCTTGAATTCTGTAAGACCTTCCCACAAACAAAAAGGCACAGAATCTGTATGTAAGCCTAACATATATTTCTGTTCCAGCTGGCCACCATGTGCGCAGATAATTGTAAAAACTGATTTTCATTCTTGTTGCTTTTAGACCATTTGGTTGTATTAACAACCATGAACCTCTACCATAGCATGACAAGCACTTGCAAAGGTCCTATAGTCTCCGTTGTTAATGCTTTGCCTAAGTCAGAATTGAGGAAAAATGTGGCTCTCCAGATGCTGCTGGACTGCAATTCCCATCAGCCCCAGTTAGCATCATCAAGAGTGAGGGATAAAGGGAATTTCAAAAACTAAAGAAACATACCTTCTCCCAACTCTGTGTTAAGACATGAAATGTACAGAAAACAAAGCATTTTTTCGCCATTGTAAACGTGAGGCTGAATTCTGCCGAAACAGGCACACAAAATTCAGATGATGAGGCTATTGTTTAATGGTACCATTTCAAACTTGCCCAAACAACCTATGCAGTTTGTACAAGACATCACTAAAAAACTTGATTTTGGGAAGCAAGTTTTACTAGGAAAGATTAATTGCAATAACTAATGTTCAATCTGTTGAACAAAAATATACAATGTATCAGAATATGTAAAAACACACTTGCCAAATGGTAGATTCTTCTGACCACTGTTTGTCCTTCTTAATAAAGTTTTGCTGTGTTGCTATTTTAAGATTGCAAGAGAGATTGGGGTTTAGGTGTTCTGTTAAATGTAATTTGTGCATTAGGGGAGTGTGGATACTGTCAGGATTTTCAAGTCCCGTGGCTGGTATATTTTATCTGGTTATAGATTATTGTTAGCTTTGGGGACCTCACACTTCTGGATCAACAGACTGCAAATCAGAAATTGGCTGCAGATTTCTCCAGCACAATCTGCAATGATTATTTTCTCTTGTGATTTAATTATATATTCCCAAGTTAATGTTCCCATAGCAATGTTAGTGCTTCCACAATGCACATATGTAGCATTATTGAGAACTGCTAATTTATGTGCCTCTTCTGCATGTTGGGACTGTGATAGGCATTGATAGTTTTTACCCCCCCCCCCGCAAATGTTCATCTAGGCTATTGATCATGGAAGGACTGTGTCATTTCAGGGCCAGCTTTGGAGAGCATGACAAGCAGTGTGAAAGCCTGTGCAGACAGTGGAAGTGACGTAGGAGCAGCTTCTGCAGTTCTCTAGCTCTGAAAAGTGCATCTCAGCAGTACAGACTACCTCACTTGTCTTCTAAACATCACCAAAGAGTTTCCAGTTTTACTTTTTCCCATTGAAATGAGAACAAGTGTGATGTGTTGATTGGAGTGTAGGATTGGGACTTGGAAGATCCAAGGTCAGGTTCTCAATGTGCCATGAAACTCATTGGGTGACCCTAAGCCGATCATACTTTCTCAGCCCAAGTTACCTCACAGGGTTCTTACAAGGATTAAATGGAAAGGAATGACATGCATTTTTCCTTGAGCTCATTGAAGGAATGGTGGGATATAAATCCAATTAAGAAATTACAACCATTACTCAAGAAATATTTTCAATCTGTTCTTGCAAATGACATGATCCACTGCAGAATCAAACCAACTGAGCAAATCAATTGCCTCAAATCAGGTGAAAAAGTTCTCAGTTTGTCATTTGAGTTTGATTTTTTTCCCCTTTGTCCCTCCACATTCTACCTCTACAATGAAGAATAACTATTGTAGTGGGACACAGTTTTAGGGGAGCCTATTTTACACTGTGTAATATTATTGTTCTTTCCTTAACCCATCAGTATCTGCTCTGACTGGCAGTATTTCTTTATAGTGACATCTAAAGAAACACCATCTTCAACCAGAGGTGTTTCCTTCTATTCAAGCACTTTCAAGAGAATATGGTAAGGGTTGAATCTGAGCTTACCACTGAACTACAGTCTCTTTTCATACATCTTTCAATTAGCTTTAGAAATAGAAGTAGCTATCAAAGTTAGTCACTCTGCCACTGCTTGGACCCTGAAACAGTTTCCCTCAGCAGCTATTATTCAACTTTTTTAAAAAGGCAAGGCACACAGTAACACATATCTTGCCATTTTGTTAGCTGTGGCCTTAATTCATGCGAACATTAATTTATGGGTAAAGCTCATAGAGTTGCCAGAGTGAAAACTGAAGAGAGCTCCTCTTCCTTTAGTGGTTGTATAGAAAAAGGAATTTCAGCTGATGTTGCTTATCATGCTACCAGCCAACAAGCAACACTGGCTGAAAGTCCCTCTTCTACACAACCATTAAAGGAATAGGAACCCTCTCCAGTTTTCACTCTTGGCAACTCTACTCATCTATGCTGTTTGGTCAGTTTTGAGCAGAAGCTGAAATGGACCTTCTCCAGCATGTTGGAAAGACTGTATCTCAACTGTTTCTCGTGCTGTTAAAAGGTAAAGAATATATGATATATCTAATACAAAGCCATTCCTCCAAACTACATATTGTTCCCAATCTTCATTCTCTGAACCTATGATGGAATAATAAATTGAAATAAGTTGTCCCCTAAGCTTTTTAGAGTTCATGAAAGTTATGGCTTCTAATTGGGTGAGGACAGCTATTTCAGGATAGCTACGCAGGAAGGAAGCTCAGCGTGTTTCTACTAGAGATAGTTTTGTTCACTAGTGACGACATACTATCACTGTCACCTAGGAAATGAAACATGTTGCCATGGGAACCTCAAGGCTGCATTATTACACATCCTCAAAATGTTGACACTTTGGAGAGAGAGGAGGCCTATGTATGTGTGTGTGTAACATAGCATTCCCAATAGAATCGTTTATGAAAAAACGCAAGAAGTTTTTGTTTTGCTTTTTTGCTTAAACCAGTATGGTTGAAATAGGCCCCAGCCTTGGGAGAAAAACCTACATTGCATATCTTGAAGTAAGAGGCCATAGGCTCCCTATGTGCTAAAACACTCTGGAAAGTTACGTTGATGAAGTATAGGTTTAATGAGACAGGGAACAGTATTGGTTGATTGCCTACAGAATTATTTTATCTAGACTGAACAGACCAGAATTATTTGTCTTTTCATTTACTGTATAAAAGTCAAAGTTTGTCTGTGAGTTTCTCTGTTTGTCAGGCAGGCGAAGACCTCATATGATTGGCTGTGTGAGGTGAGAAGACCTCATATGATTGGCTGGCTGTGAAGATTCTATGGAATCCTGGGGTGGGCAGTTTAGGGAGGGGCCTTTAGAATTCTCAGCCGAAAGCTCTTAGGCCTCAGGCTGGTTGCTGTGGTGACGAGGCCTAGCAGTAAGAAGGGTGGTATATCCCCTCAGAAACCAAACTTCTGTATGTTAACAACTCTGAATACAAATTAGATTGAGGAATATGGGGATAAGTTACAGGTACTGGAACAGGCTGGTTGCTATGGTGATGAGGCCTAGCACTAAGAAGAAGGACAGTGTATTCACTCAGGAACACAACCTCTGTATGTTAACAACTCTGAATACAGATTGCATTGAGAAATATGGGGAAAAGTGACAGGTACTGGAGAAGACAGTTTGGTGAGTTCTTAAGAGGAATATAAAATCCCAGGCAACCCGGGTAAATATACTAGTAAACTTTATAAATCCTTACAAAAGGAAGCATCTAGTTTACGGAGAGTAGTTCATTTCATTTTGTGTATATCTGTGAGTTTTTCACAATTTAACAGCAAACAAACAAGACATTTACAATTTCAACAAAAGGAGGAAATTCGCTAGAATTTTAAATGCAAGTGTTGAAAAAATGGTTATTTCCTTAAATAACTCCAGAAGGTTTCAAGTGGGGTTCTCATTTATCAAAACTAAGCCAGGGCAAAGCTAATTCTAAATCATTCCCAGTGTCCCTAGATTTTGATTCAGTAGAGCTTCCTCTGGACCACAGTTGGCCCAATTGCCCTCCTGGGTGTCTTTTCCAGTTTGGATAGTGCTTTAACTTTACCATGGATAAATCCAGATCTATCTAGCCCAGACCTATAGGCTGGTTAAAGTTCCTGGGAATTATTTTGTCAACAGAAACTTCATTATCAGAAGGAGAAATAACATCAAAAGAAGAGACATATGTTCTTACGCCATGAAAAAAAAAAAGAAGAGCAGTTGAACATATATCAGCAAACTTTTGATTCAAAATGAACAATATGCACACGGGAAAAGAAACAACCAGCTCAGGTAATCCTTGCATAAGTAATGAAATACATTTTGAACCTTGTAGAGATTACTTGAAGGAGTCTTATAAAATGCATCCAGGGATGATTTTTTTTTTCTTCCCACAGCCGCCACTTTTCTTAAGATTTTTATTTCGGTGGTCACATTTACAGATCTATCTAACTGTTGAAATTAGTCTACTTGCTCTCCTCCTTTCTTTATCTTGTTGTTCATGCATGACTGGTAAGGCAGCAGTTCTCAAACTTTTTATCCCTGTGACTCCCCCCTCTTTTACATCTACATGTAGACATCGCACCCCCTGCTTGACATCACACTCTCTGCTTGATATCCTATCCTACGCCTCTTTCTTCCTCTTTGTTTCACAGGCCCCTTGCACCACATGTGTCCTCCAGTAAGCTTTTTTGCTCTCTACATGGTCTCTTCCTTCTCTCTCTCTCTCTCTCTCTCTCACACACACACACACTGGCAGTGGTCACTAAGGGGCATGTGCTTGCTGAGCCAATGACAAAACATTCTGAGACGCTGAGTGGGGAAAGCATAAAAACAGGAAGTCAATTTTTGCTGCCATAGGTTGGAGGAAGGCATAATGGGGGAAGACATTTTGTGTCACCCTTTTGCAGGGCTCAATCAATCCTCAACAGTACGCACACACAGGCTTGCCCTTTTTCACATTTGTGGTACTCGCAGGTTGACTTTTCTCACACCCCTTGAGCAACTGTCATGCCCCCTCTTAGGCCCCACCCCACAGTTTGAGAACTACTACAGTAAGGGGTTCTGGAGGTAGCTGCTGTTTACCCTGTAGGAATGTGCATGCAGTTATAATAGGATCCACTTTTTCACAGCTCAAGCTTTGTTTATTGCTTTGCTTGCTTCAGGCATGCTGCGCCCACTCAAAAACAATAGTGTGTGTTCCTCCAACCCTCCTTTACCATCTTCCCAATGCTGATGCTGCTAAAATACTTCCAGCTAGGCAGAGGATAAACAGGAAAATGGAGTCTAGGCAGATATAAATAACCTTTGTAAAAAGGAGTTTCACTGCAGAGGCTTTGTTAACTGAGGTAGTTCTGTAAAGCTCAGTTATGTCTGTATTTGTGTTCTTTATGGACTTATAATTGTTCTGAGATGCTCCACAGCAAAAATGGTGATACTTGTTTAAGACCCATTAACTGAAAACAATTGGTTCTGCTAATAAAGGAAGTCAGAAACTGATAATCAACAATTATGAACGAACTTTTCCAGACATGATTAAATATCTCATATGGTCACACCAGATATGCCAAAACTCCACCCCTATCATTATTTGCATTGCTTCCTCAACTAATGAGTAAAAGTTAGTTAAATATAATTACTGAATGTATAACACCAGTAATGTTGGATTTTTTTAAAAAAAATTAGCATTAATTTCTGCTGTAGCTAACATAATCTTATGCTACTCCCTTGGCCTTTGTTGGTCCAATTCCAAAGCAGTTTCTTCCCTGTGTCACATGTGAATTTACCCATAATGTAAATATCAAATATTGCTGGATATTGAGCTTTCCATTATCCAAGGTAACAAGACCTTGAAATGAGATTGCATACCATCCATGCACCAAATTATTTTTATTCATTCATTCATTACTAAAATTTATTAGTCACTCTTCAGTTAAAAGGATCAGAATGATGGACAGTTTACACAAACACAATCCATCAAAGCTAAACAATAAAGCACGTCAGAACAATCAATTCAAAACTGCAATCAACTAAAGCAGAAACTTAAGCAGCACAAGGAAAATATAAAATACCATAGAGATAAAAGTACTTTTAAAAATTTAGCAGGAGAAATGGAAAGGGATTAAAAAGGCCTAGTAGAGAAGAAAAATAGCAAGGCAGGTGCCAGGCAGACTTCTCTGAGCAGGATATACCTTAATGGGGTAGAGTGAAAGCAGCTACTGTAAGAGGCTGCTCCCCTGAAACTATGGGCCTTTCCTTCCTACACTGTTATAGTGATTATTCCACTTTCAACCTCCTATGGAATCCTGGAGTTTGCAGTTTAGGGAGAGGCATTTAGAATTTTCAGCCAGAGCTCTTTGGCCTCAGTAAACTACAAACCCCAGGATTCCACAGGATGTTGGAAGTGGAATAATAGCACTATAACAGTGTAGTACAGAAAGGCTGAATATTTCGGTATGCAAAGGCATTTGGATTAGGACCTCTAATGATGATTGCAAGGCCAATGATCAGGGTTTCTGGAAGGTGAAGTCCAAAACACCTGGAAGACCAAAGTTTGGGAAACACTGGTTTAGATTGTCCATTGGATTGGGGGCATGATTTTTCTGATTACCAATTGTGTAAGGTCTTCTGAATGCTATTTTGGCTGAAGAATAGGGTAGAAATGCTCTAAATAAATAAAAATAAATAATGCTAAATGATGAGCTGGAAAGTGTCTTATACAAAATAATGAAGAAAGAAAGAAGCTTATTTTCTTTGAAAATTATTCTGTGACTTTGTATGTTGCATAAATTATTTCACATTAAGTTTTCATAAGTGATCAGTTTTACAAATTTTACAAGTACGTAAATGTGAAATGTAAATTTACAAGGAAGTAAATCCCCTTGTTTTTAATGGAACCCACCACTATTAAATATATTTCTATGGGCTTGTAGCCTACAGGATTGTAAATGTCCATTTTGTCTGTCTGTCTTGCAGAGAGTGAGAATAACAGTTCTAAGAACCATCTGGAAAAAAATAAGACAACTGTGCTTGAGAAAAAGTTTCAGTCTTTTCCCAGAATGTGCTAAAAATTGCCTCTAGCATTGTTTGGTTTGGACAGCTTGGAAGAAGCAACTGTTATGTAGGTGTCAGAGCTCAGTGCAACAGCTCCTAATCCTTATATCGTTTTTGTAGGATGTGAATTCCTTTAAAATGAACTGTACAGTGTCTCACTCTACATATTTGTATAGACAAAACCATTCTCTCTTGTGGAATATTAATATGTAACGGAGAAGGCAGCACTATGGCATCTCTATCCCTTATATTTGATTTTCTATATGCAGTTTTTTTTTTTAAATAGAGGTGCATACAATAAAGTAACTGCCAATGAATACCAGGTGTTGTAGGCTATATTTTGGAGGAAGGAACTGGCAAAACCACATCTGTGGAAGACTCATACATTTTTTGGTTAGTTGTTCACTTGTTATTGGTTAGTTGTTTACTTGTTCATTTTGCTGTGCCCTTTCTGCACAGCATTTTCCATGCAAAAGAGTACCTGGAGCATTGCATGATTGTGAGGAGTGATCTGCACAATGTAATCACTATTGCGTGACTCTTCAGGGGCCGGCAGGCGCCAATCGTGCACCTTTTCATTTTTGGCTAGAAGACAAAAATGGTGTGCAATTGTGCATTGCTCCCAGGCCCCGCGCGCACTTACCTGGCGTGCAGAGCCTCTGGAGCCGCGCCGGTTGCACGTCCTGTCTCAGGCTGCACTGCAGAAGGAAGAGGCGGGGCTCTTGCATGAGCAGGCAGCTCATGTGGATCCAAAGGACCTCAGGCATGAGAGCCTCTCGCCAGAGGCTGCTAGCGCGATCCCCGCAACCCAGCGCCGGAAGAAGGTAAAGTATGGAAAGGGCCAAAGAAAGGATTTTTCCTCTAAAACCTTGTTGCAGGCTTTTCTTAGTTTCACATGATTTCCTTTTGTAAAAGCGCATTAGTGTGATATCTAATGTATGTAGGAAAGTCATGAGGAAGCTCCAGCTGAAAGCTCCAACTGCTCATGGTATGGTTTCTTTAAATTGTGAGCAAAAGTTCATTTCTAGAATGGTCATACATTTTCTCTGTGCTTGAGTCCTACTTTGGCTGAATTGAGCTTTCTTCTTCTGAATCATCACCTGAAAGTGGAACCTCCTGCAAGGTTAGTTGGCAAGACTGCTTTGCTGACTGATTGACTCAAAGACCAATAAGAAATGAGAGAACAGAGACTTTAAAAAAAAAACCTGACACCAACCAGCACAGGTTGCTGAGCAACAATATGACATCAGCATGCTTGGTCTATTTTTGTAGCACAAAGGTTGAAGAAATAATTTCTTTGCTTGATTGCTAAATGGAAGCAATGGAATGGTCATCTTATGAAGTGGGAAAGTTACAACTGTACCCTATTCCAGTAGTCCCAAAATAAAGCCTGTTTCTCCAAACAGTAGGTACTTGAGCACTTATTAAGGCGGCCAGATGCAAAAGAAGAAAGGTTATCTCTTGCTTTTAAGAGCTGTGTAGAGGAAGGCATTTCACTAGGAGAAGTTGGCCATGCCAGCCCCACTTGCTTCTTCCATACAATTACTGAAGTTGTAAGAGCCTTGGGCTCTTTTTTACTTGGCCCTCCTGGGATCTGGTGATTAAGCAGTTTTGTTCTCTCTTACCAAAAAGATTTTAAGTCTTTAAGTATATGGGCATACACCTTGCCCAACATGTATGCATGGCAGGAGTATAGGAATGGGGAGGAGGGATGAGGGCGTTGCCCCCAATAAGAATTCTGGCTCCCACTTGGGGAAATTTTCCCTTAGTCCCCAAAACTTTAGCATTGCAGAGAGTGATACTCTGCAAACTGTTCACACCTAAAACTCTTATATTTGCTGTGTTCTCATTCTATTGTTATCTTTGTCTGATCCTTTTCTTTGGATACCTAAATGGTATTTCTAAATGCACTTAAGTTTCTGGAACATTTGAAATTTGGGAACTGGGGAGAAGAATTCTTACTGATGGAAGAATTCTGGTGAGCAACATCATCATTTTCCCCTTCTATAGCAACACCCCTGATGCAGTGTCATATTCTCTTCAGGGCATTTATATCTTGTAAAAAAAAAAAGGAAATATATCTTCAGGAAATGGTGTGGGAGGGAAGACAGAACAGAGAAAGGAAGGAAGGAAGGAAGGAAGGAAGGAAGGAAGGAAGGAAGGAAGGAAGGAGACACATTTGCTTATAATTCATGCATACTAATTTATGGGAGAGGAACAGATTGGGAAATTATTATTATAACTTAAATAGAAATACAATAGTCTTACTATTGTGTGAGACATTGGGCTGTTGCATTCCTTCAAGTAGCTTCTGACTTATGGTGACCCTAAGGCAAACTTATCAGTGGGTTTTCTGCAGCTGAGAGTGTGTGTGCCACCCCAGGTCATCCAGTTGGTTTCCATGGTGAAGCAGGGAGTCGAACCCGGATCTCCAAGGTTACAGTCCAATGCTCAAATTTATGCCACGCTAAGGCCATTTCCACACTAGAGTGGAGGAGTGTTTCACTGCGTTTTATAAGCAGTGTTTTTTACTCTAACTTACCTTGATTCCTATCTGCACACCCTCCAGTTTCTGTCGAAGTAAAGTGGAGAAATCATTTGTAGCTTCCGCATCATCAGTTCCCCTGGAACTCCTATTCCCCTCCTTCCTCTACTCTGCCGCTGCTGATTGGTCAATTTAATGCCCATCTCTGTGGTGCGAATCGATGTAACACTTCCGCATGTAGGAAAAAATGCAGCAGCACCGTTGTGGTTGGTTTGTATTGGAGTTTTTCTGTTTTTATATTACACCGGTTTCACAACGATGTGAACCATGCTAAGAGCTGAACGCATGTGGAATGAACTACAACAGAATGACGTCAAACCAGTTTGATGTGCAAATGTATTCGCAACACGACGACGCTACAGCAATGTATCTCCCTTGTGCGGAAAAGGCCTGGCTTTCAAGACATTGTGACTAGGGGCGAAATCCTACAGTTAACTGCTACTACAGCAGACCTATTGAATAAATGAAACTTACAATAAGTGTTGCTTTACCAAAGTCACATTTATTCATTTGGTTTATGCTAGGTGAATTTAGCCCTAGGGACATGTATACATGTCTGTTCAATCTGCTGTCCAGGTACTAAATTTTGATGGGCAGTTTGAAGGCTAGACCTTTTTTTTGCCTTAGTAAGGTATAACACATAGGTGTCTTTGTCCGTAATAATGACTATGGGCTACTCTTAGCCACAGCAGCCTATCATAGTCCTCATCCACACTGAATGTGACATTTTTCATGGGGTGCTCAAATTGTATTTGTTTCTGAGATTTAAACAACATTTCTCTTGTCCTGGTACATTGCTTGGTAATTCTTATTACCACAACATTTTATTCCTTAGCTGAATATAACACTTTTCCCTGGATGCATTTGGAATTTTGGTAATGCACCTACAACTATTTTTGTGGTTTGTTTCACTTTGGTTTTGGGCAGTACCCTCTCTATGCAAATAATGTGGGCTGGGGGCACTAACTTTTACTGCTTTCACATTCCATTTGACAATTTCTTGTTTCCTACCTACTAAAACGAATTTAGCTCTTCTCCCTTTTCTTGTTCTTTTTTCTCTTTTTCCCTTTCCCTTTTATTTTCTCCCTTTTCTCTTTATTTTCTCCAGGAGAATTTCCCTACTTTTACAGAACCTCATTTTTGTGGCTGCTGAAACCTTCCAGCAGTCCCTAAGCCTTTCAATCTTTTTAAATGGTGTGTTTTTTTGGAATTCCCCATCTCCTCAGGAAAAGTCCCCCATATGCACAAAAATATGTACAAACAGCCTTACTTCGACCTTAGGAGCACCACAGAACTTTGTACTACCTCTAAATACCTTCATATTCCACTGAAATCCTGCTGAAAATGGTAAAGGGAGAGACACAGTGGCCACTTCTGCACTACACTGTTATAGTGCTATTATTCCACGTTCAACATCCTGTGGAATTCTGGGGTTTGTAGTTTGCTGAGGCCAAAGAGCTCTCGGGCTGAGAATTCTAAAGGCCCCTCCCTAAACTGCAAACCCCAGGATTCCATAGGATGTTGAAAGTGGAATAATAGCACTATAGTAGAGTAGTGTGCAAATGACCAGTGTCACTTTCTATTGGCATTTTGAGGAGGGCTGCAGAGGAAAGTAGAGATATTTTGCCTTGTAGAAGGTTGCAGCTTGTAGCAGGTGTTGTGAAGCTTAAAAAAAAATGCCCGTTGTTCCCCACACTGTACTGGTCCAGCCCTATATTGCTAAAGTGCCTGATTTTTTAAAATTAGAAAAGTATTTGTGTGTGTGTGTGTGTGCGCGCGCGCACGAGAGTCTGTTAAAAAAAAGAACTCCAAAGAGGTTCAGATACAAAGGGTGGGGGTGAGGGTGGAGGAGAGCCCAGCAAGAGGGCACAAGAGACACCAATATCAGGAGAAAGGCGATTGGGAGAAGTTTGGGACAAGTCACCCTAAAACTATTAAATCCAGAAACTACCTGAAGAGCTTTGAATATGATTCAAGGAAACTTATCCTCAGCATATAAGCAGTAAGCAAGCCCAAATCTTGTTTCTGTAAACAATTAAAATCTCTAAGCATCTGAAGTGTGGTGAGATCTATATCTCACAGTGTGCATTATGAACACAGTCTTAGAAAATCAGAACTGTGCAGGGATTTCATAGTAAAGTCTTCAGATCTAAAGGACTTGTTCACAGTCCTCAGCCTAGATTCCAACTTGGCACTTTCTTTGTCATTGTAACTTAGCAATCAGTATCTAGCTCTCTCATTTCTGTATTGTGCAAGGAGCTATTGCAATTGATGACCAGTTTTCTATTCTACTCTTTACTTACTTAAAAGGACACATTTCTTTCTAAAATGCCTTTTTCTTAGATCTGAGTTAATAATTTGCAGCAGCCCTCATCTCAGGCATTTCTCCCCTTCTTCTTTTAGGCAGGAAAAGTGTGGGTCATGGGCCTCATGTTGCCCCACTTGCACCTGTTTTGTGGCTTCTAAATCCTTTCCTCCCAATATCAACAAAACTAAAAGCAGATCATTCCAAATGATGTGCTGTATCTAGAGATAATAGTTCTGAATAGCATTCTGCCATGCTGCCAACCATTGAAGAAGCCCTGTGCTGCTGACAACTACTGGTTCTGCTACATAAAAGAGGCTACTTTCTAAATATCTGGCTTTGGGTCTTTGGAGCCAAGCTATACAAGAAGAACAGAATTAGTTGTTTTGTGCCACAGACAGTTTTCACCTTTGCTTACAAAACCTGGCTCAGAAGTCCCAGAGCACTACCCCCTGCCCAGGAAATAGCTGCTTCTGGTTCTACACAGAAGTTCTGGGTGCTTCAGCTGGTGCCAGAATTTGGACCTTGATAGTACAGCTCTGAGGGAGAAAACCTGTTTGCTGAAGTGTGAGAGGAGGAGAAGGTAGGGGACTGAAGCAATGGGTGAGCAGCCAGTTCCATTAATGATGTAGCCTGATCCTGTACGTGTTGGAAATGCAACAGTGCTCATCAATTAACAATGTCTTAGAGAGAGTGGCAGTGGCAGAGTTGAATAATTTTCAGTGTCCCAAAATCTTTTCCTCTCTTATTCACTGATCCTAACCTCTCTGAGATGCAAACTGATACTCATAGGGATCTTTTCACCTCTTCTCTTTCTGTCTTCTTATTCTCTCGCTTCTACCAAAAGTGAAACTAGCTTAGTTCACTGTTAGTGGTTTAGAAAACTTCCCTAGCTACAGTGGAATTCTTACAATAAAGCCTACAATAAAGCCTTGGTTTGCTTCTTTAGCCATTAATATCTTAACTCCTTAATCAGAATTATTAGCCACTGCACATTTTCTAGCACTGGGTATATTTGTGTGTAGCTCATGTGTATCCTATCCATCCATTACTTCATTTATGACTACATTACTTCATTCCACCATTACTGAAGTTGTTCCCTTGACCTAATTCTGAATATGTATATATTTTGGCTACTTAATAATGTGTCCAGGTTTGTGGGGTGTGAGAGAGGGGCAGAGTTTGACTAGGAATATGAGGATAAGTATTTTAACAAACACATCCTCAGCTGTTTCACAGTTCTGTAGCACAGGGCTCAGAAACCTTTGTGAGCTCAGGGGCCATATTTGTCTGTGTATGAGGTCTTGAGTGTACCCTGCTATGGTGGGTGGGTGGGGAAGCAAACACTGATGAGTCAGGGGCTGAAGGAGCTGGGCATTCATTTATGCACACAAGGAGGCATGCGCTATAGACACACTGAGTTGACCAGATGCAAACTCCTGCAGCTTTACAAGCTGTGTCAAGAAAGGAATTTCAGCAGCTGAAATTTGTCATACAAGTTGTGACTGTTCAAACCTCCATTTATATATACAATTATTAAAGGTAAAGGAGCTTTGTCTACCTTTGTGTTGGTCACCCTACTATGCATACATGCACACAGACCAAACTCCACCAAACCATTCCATCATTTGAGCAGCAGGGGAGGGAGACCTCGCCTTATCTGTGGTCTGCCACTCCTCCTCACCCTGCTGGGCTATGAACTAGAAAACAGAAAATGGAGTTCCACAGCCATTTTTGCCAGCTGTTCAGATGTTTTCTGAAGATAAGGAAGGAGGAGATTTTAGAGAGGGGACACAGCCAGCATCGTGTTGTCATGTACTGGGGCAGAGCAGACAATTAATCAACAAGCAGCAGAGCAGGGCTTACTCACAAGGCTTCAGCAGGGAAATGTCCAAACAGAATTCAGATTCCAGAGCAAACAAATCCAAAGGGCAAATACAAGGTGTAATCAAACAGGCAGAGGTTCAAGGTGATCTAGATACAAGAGACCACAGCACAGGGCTTCACAACCAGAAAGATCAGTTGCTAACCCTGAAAGGAAAGGGCCAGCTGAAAGCCTTTTATTTACTGATGCTGTCACCACAGATGTTCCTTCATTAGGGCTTGTTTGTTACTTAAACTCACTGAGTGGCACATCCCTCTCTCTGACATTGTCTCTCTTGCATGGTAAGAGTCTGTGTTGCCTCATCTTCTGATATTTGTTCCCCTTGCTCAGGCCCCTGCTGTTATTTGTTATCTTCTCCTGAGCAAGCTTCTGGGGAAACTCCTACCTCTGGGGGAACTCCTACCTCAGATTCAGAATCCTTCTCCTCACTGCCAGGGTTTCCAAGGCAGGGCATGGTGTAGTAGTTTGAACATTGGACTACCACCCTGGAGACCAGGATTCGGTTCCTTGCATGGAAACCCACAGGGTGACATTGGCATAGCACACACTCTCAGCCCCAGAAAACCCTGTGATAGGTTTGCCTTAGGGTTGCCGTAAGTTGGAAACAACTTGAAGGCACATGACAACAACAACAACAACAACAGAGTTTATCAAGCTGGATGAGGAGGCCTTCTAGACAGAGATACCCCCACCACAGAGCCTTATCAAAGTCCCATCTGCCTCTGTACCTGACAATGGAATGGGTGAGTGGATGTGAAGTGCAATTGTGCTGACAGCAGTGGCAGCAGCAGCAGCAGGAACCCAACTGTTGTTCTGGTGGTGATGAGTACTTTGGGAGCAATTCCAAATAGGCAAGCAGAACATCCGAATGAAATTGCCACAGATAGGATCACAATAGTACAATTGCATTATTTGCCAGTACTTTGTGGATTCTAAATTCTTGGATAGAATCAGAATCTGTGACAGTCTAAAACTACAGTCAATAACATCTGGTTGATGGTGAAAAAAAAATCTGCACCAAATCTGGATCACAAGAGACAATTTGAAACAATGGAGATGCAATAACAGGGGAATTGCCATGGATTACTCTGAAAAAAGATTGCTTGGCTGTGGAGATTTTCCCCTCTCAACTTTTTTTGTGTGTATCTTTGTGTGCATCTTTGTGTGCATTTGCTGCCACCTTGTGGTATGTAGGAAAATACATTCAAGGGCAACCATGTTGTCCATCCAGCAAAATAGAACAAAATCTGAAATCCATAAAGCAGTGAAACCTATACCAGGCCAACTCAAAAGCATAATATATATCATGCTAGCTTCTGAAGCTGCAGTGACTTCTTCATCAAGCAAAGATGTTGAAAATCATACAAGAGAATAAAAGTGATGATGTTAGAATCACAGGCCTATATTTTGTCTCGGATGTTACTCTGTTGTGAGTTAGGATGGTCTGGAGGGATCTCAGTGCATGCAGAGGCCATACTCCTTTCTCAAGGAGCTCAAGGACTCTACCTAATTCACTTTTCTCTGCCTAAGAAGGGGGCAGTTAGCTTCACAGAGGAAAGGATCTCGAAGGCAATTACTTTTCTGTTGCTAATGAACCTGAAATTTTATTACCTATCTTTTATTGTCCTTTGTCCCAAGTCTTTACATGGCCTAGAAAGGGTATGACCTCTGCCTGCATGGATATCCCTCTAGCATTTTAACAGGTCAAGAGTAACATTTGAGACAATATATAGACCTGTGGCTCTAACATCATCACCTTTCTTCTCCCTGATGATTTTTAACATCTTGGCTGATGAGGAAGCCAGTGAAGTTTCAGAAGCTTGCATGATGTATTTTATGTATTGGACTTGTCCCAATAAAGGTATTGCTGTTTTGTGGATGTTGGATACACACACACACATAAAAACATATTGTGGTAGGTGGAGTCACAGATGTTCCTTCATACTTTGTCAATGTATCACTGGACAAATGCCTTCTTAATAGCAAAGATGAAACAAATAAATGGCTATATTTTGTATTTTGTGTAGTTGCCAAGAAAAAAACATATGTTTTTCTTCATTTTTTCTAAAGCAGGAATGGCCACCACCGGAAGCTGGAAGGAAACATCCTCATGGGAGCTGTAGTAAACCTGCATGATTTGTCCTGAAACATCTCTTGAGCCAATTCAGTTCCTATCAGAGGTGGCTGCTGATGGCTCCCATGTTAATGGGGTGATGAAACTTGTTCCAGGTTTTAGGTTTGACTTTGGAGGAGCTGTCCAAGGTGCTGAACTGTGTTGTTATTTGTCTCTAAGCCAGTGGTTCTCAACCTGTGGGTCCCCAGATGTTTTTAGACTTCAGCTCCCAGAAGCCCTGAGCATTGACCATAGTGGCTGGGGCTTCTGGGAGCTGAAGTCCACAAACATCTGGGGACCCACGGGTTGAGAACCACTGCGCTGACTTTGGCTTATGACAACCCTGTGAATGAGAGACTTCTAGGAGCCCTTGTCATCAGCTGCTCTGCTCAGGGCTTGCAAGCTCAGGGCCATGGCTTCCTTGATTGAGCCTATCCATCTGTAGTGTGGTCTTGCTTTTTTCTAAATGCCTTTTACTTTACCAAAAGTGTTATTGACATTTCCAATGAGTCACACTGTCTCATATATCCAAAGCATGACAGCCACAATTTAGCCATCTTTGCTTCTAGTGAGAATTCAGGCTTGATTTATTCTAAGACTCAATCTTAGAGGAGCTGAATCCTATCCCAAAATCAGCCCAGCACCCAAGATTGTTCCTCCGAAGCTCAGACAAAAATCCACAGTGGATTTACCAGCATACTGACATGTGAGCCACCAGTTGCCTGTTAATTTCTATGACTCATAGCAGTAAATGAGCCCAACACACATTTTTGAAAGAGAATGTTCCCTTTTATTTTAATTACAACAAAATTCCAAGGCAGTGTACAGAATTCATAAAACAGCAACTCTAGGTTAAAATACAGTAATCAAGAATAAGACCCCCCCCCCACAAGCTTTATTCAAGCTTTATTCATTAAGATCAGCCTGGCCTTGAAGTTTGTTAATAAAGACTGTTTAATAAATGTTTTAATAACAGAGTGCAAGGGCTCTCCCTGCTGTTTCATCATACTGTTGCAGCACTGCTGCAGCTAAATATATGAACTTGGATATTCTTTTGCATCTTCTAGGGCAGAGATTCTCCACCATGGTTTCCTGGAAGCCTATAGTTCTCTAAGAGGTTGCTAGGGATTCCATAAGAGAGAGTGATTGGGGGATGGGGAGGGGGGTTGAGCTGTACATATGGTCATTTTGATGCAGGGGTTCCTTGAGAACTGCAAATTATTTCAAATTTCCCTCCAGGGTAAAAAAGATTGAGAAAGTCTGTTCTAGGGTGTCCATTTGTCTTCTATTAGATAGGGTCATGCAGTTCTACTGTGGCTGTATTCTTGTTGGTCAGTTCCAACTGGACTGTATTTTATTTTATTTATTATATCCCACCTTTTCCCCAGCACAGGACCCATAGCAGCTTGCAACCATTCAAAACAAAGTTCATCTGGAAACGGAAAAATTAAAACAAACAAACAAATTAAACAAACAATTTATTAAAAAGGTACATAGTTAAAACCGTTTTATAAAATGAAGGCACAGTAGACCACATTGAAAACACCATTTAAGAACTGAAATCCTGCCGAAATAAAATGTCTTTGGCTGATGGTTGAAAGAGAACAGAGAGAGGGCCAACTTAATTTTCCCGGGAAGGGAATTTCACAGCCTGGGAGCAGCCACTGAGAAGGTTCTCTTTCTCAACAAACATGCCTGTGATAGTGGTGGGACTGAGACAAACCCCTCCCATGAAGACGCAGGGCAGTTCTGCACTACACTGTTATACAGCTATTATTCCATTTTCAACATCCTGTGGAATTCTGAGATTTGTAGTTTACTGAGGCCAAAGAGCTCTCTGCCTGAGAATTCTAAAGGCCCCTCCCGAAACTGCAAACCCCAGGATTCCATAGGAAGTTCAAAGTGGAAGAATAGTACTGTAACAGTGTAGGGTGGTTATGGCCTCAGATAAGCTTGAATAGAGAGACACGTGTGGGTCTCACACTATCCAGTTATAGCACTATTATTCCACTATAACTGTCATGGCAACTTTTTATGGAATCCTGGGACTGCAGTGTAGGGAGAAGCATTTAGAACATTCAATCAGAGAGCACTTGGGCCTCAGTAAACTACAGAGCCCAGAATTCTACAGGATGTTACCATGACAGTTAAAGTGGAATATAAAAGTGTAGTGTGATAAGGACCATAGTGTTTCTGAGCTGTTGAATCAGTTATTATATGGTGAGTCAAGACACAGGCAAATTTGGCTGATGCAATGGAACTGTTCCAGTTGGTACTAAAAACGGGATTTAGGCCTTTGTTTTAAACAGCAAAGGAGAAGGAGATCCACATGCTTGTAGATAGAATAAATGCTATTCTTTAAAAAAGCCCAATGCCAAAACAGGCCAAAATGCATTGGCCAAAACATGTTGGGCTTTTTTAAAGAACAGAATTTATTCCATCTACAACCACGTGGAACTTAGTCTCCTTCTTCTTTGCTGATTCAGACATGTGCTTTACAGTTTCTCTGCTTGCTCCTGCCTTTGTTTTAAACAGCAGGAGCAAGCAGAAGGGAGAGTGCTAGGTTCCTTGAGGTTGTCCATTAAGAGCTGTCAGCCTTGGGAGAGCAGTTGTAGCAGCCACACAAGTCACCTAGTCAGAGTCTTCTCCACCATAGTGAAGTATATATGGTTAACTGCATCTCTCTGTGAGATACAAATGTTAAATATGGATAGTGGTGTAGAAATTGATTAACTAAATAATAATGATGCTAAATAATGTTATGTTTCTGTTTAAACAGTAGTGATTTCATCTATGCGTATACATTGGCTTATGCAAACCACACCTGCTTTCATATTTTTGGGGGTGGGGGGCTGCCCCAGTCAGGCCACCCCACATCTGTAAGTGGTGAGACAATCTGAAAATGAATATCTGCAAGGTTTGTAACAAGAGACACTGGGCCCAAGCAGACATGACTGGAGTGGAACACTTGATACAATTTTTTTCTTCTGAAAAGCAGTCATATCTCCTCTCTTTCTAGGATTTGGATTACAGTGCTGCAGGGAGAAGTGAGAGGTCTAATCATTTCCCCCCAAATGCCAAAGACAATCCACATGGCCTTCTGAAGCTGCTGTAACTACTAGCTGCCCATAATTAGTTGCTCAGGAGGAGATTTGGCAGCAGAGAAAGGCTTTTTCCAGTAACGACACCATTTGCATTTCTCAAATAGTCCAGACATGGTTTGTGTTTCCAAAAAAACCAAAACAAGACATGATAGCAAATATATATGAATATATAGCACAACTGCAGTAAACATGTATGATTATCTGTGAATGGCAAAAAACAAAACAAAACAAAACAACAACAACAAAACACACACACACACACAAAATCACCCTAAAGCAATTTTGAGATAACCTTTTTGTTTGTTTGCTTCCAAAAAGAAAAATGTGTGTCAATATGAAATGATAACAAATCCTTTGCTATTTGATTTGTTTTGGTTGCCTCTGTACTGCAAGGGTTTGGGGAAAGTACTTCAATGATATTATGTCTGTTATGCCAAAATACCTTGTTTGGCATTGGGTACTAGGCATCTTAACATAGTTGGAGGCATCATTTGCTATTCTACTTCAGTTAGAAATTATGGGATTGTGTTTGTATGTGTGTCTTCACACACATGTGCAGAGACAGTTTAGGCTATTTCAGTTATAACAGCTATTATCCCCACACCCTCCAATTTCACTGCAGCTATTTGTGTTACCACCAACATGTGGTTTCTGTAGTTCTTATAAATCTAATAAATTGAGCATTTGATCAATATTTGTTTACTACTGATTAGTGTGAACTCAAAGTTGCACATATAGGTCTCTCCCTCCATTTTTTACCACAACAAGCCTGTGAGACAGATCAGCCTAAGTTCCCTCGCTCAGTGGGGAACAGACCAGACCATCACCTTAGTCCCAATCTAGCTATTTATGCATTTGTAGAACATTTTCTTTTTTAAAAAATATGTTGACCTATGTGTAATCAGAATTTTGTTAGAAATCACTTAATCTAAAAATATGTTTTCAAAATATCCCCCCACCAATATCCCCCTTCCCCAGTGGCCTACTCAGCTAAAACCTTCTAAAAACCTTCAAAGCATCAGGTATTTTCTGATCTTGGAAGCTAAGCAAGGTTGCTAGGCCATTTCCGCACTACACTCTTATAGCGCGATTATTCCACTTTCAACATCCTATGGAATCCTGGGGTTTGCAGTTTTGAGAGGGGCCTGCTGGCCCCTCCCGAAATTGCAAACCCCAGGATTCCATAGGATGTTGAAAGTGGAATAATCGTGCTATAAGAGTGTAGTGCGGAAATGGCCCTGGTCAGTACTTGAGAGACTGTCCTATTGCTTGCCTGAGAAAACTTTATGAAATTCATGGCCTTGTCGTAAGTCAACTGTCCGCTTGAAAGCATACAGTTTACTACTGTATGAATCCTACTGAAGTTGGATTCAATATGTTTTCATGCCCATAATACTTTCAATTATGCTCATCCTTTAAGGAACATTCTCACAACATTGGGTGTGAGGAGTGAAGGGGGACATGTTCATGGGAGTTAAAATATGGTTTCCTTAGAACTAACAGGAATCTCTGTAAACCTCGTCAGCAAGTCCAAATATTTCTGTGTACATTTTAATTCCTATAAATGGGTAGCATCAAAAATGTATCAATTCAGCTAGAACAGTTCAGAAGCACTTAAATACATGCCCTGAACTTCTTTAAATAAATGAACACCATGTATAAAAGAAGGTAATGGGAGGTTTACATCAAGGGAGCTCAAGAATTCTGTTTATAGTGGGGGAGAGTGAATACTTCAGAAGAGTAAGATGGATGGAGGGGACAGGAAAGTGTGAAGTGCCCCCTTTCCTTGGCTGCATTTCTGACTCAAGTTATCAACCTCCAGTGCCCCCTTTGCAGCAGAATCAGTTCTGACCTTGAAAGTCAAGTGTTATGCAGAATAAATAGCAGATGTCTTGGTCTAAAGGACAGGCATTTTCTTGTTGCTGTTCTCAATAATATCCAATTGACTTTGGTAACCATTGTCATATTTTGAATGCCAAGGAAGCAGCCCCCCGAAAACAAAATCTCAGAATGAGATTAAAAAAAGTTGAATAAGGAATTTTTATTACTCTGTGTGTACTTTCATGAATATGGATGATATTGCTTTGCGCTCTGTTTCTTCCTTGCTCCCACTACCTTTATAGTAGTAGATTATTTTAAAAATGGCCATGCCTCTATCCTATGTGATTCTGGGATTTGCAGTTTTATGAAGTATTTAATATTTTTGGCCAGAGAGTTCTAATGCCTCACCAGACTACAAATCTTAGGGTTCCATAGAATAGCTGTTAAAGTGATGTCAAAGTACTACAACAGTGTAGGGTGGAAGACAGCAAACAACAAGACATCATCCAACATACACCCCTCCTCCTAATGTGGATAATGAGCCCTTTACTCATCCTCTTATTGGGTTATGGGTGGAATGGCTGAGTACCCAGAGTAGCCTGCTTTCTAGATGATGCTCTTTGATTTAAAGAGCACTCATGGGAGAGTCTTCTGGTTCAAATTGTCCTCTCTTTGAAGAACTGTCCAGTCCAAGATTAATGTAAAGGTCAAGAACCATCAGAAGGGAGAGCAGAAGTTGTCAAACTGCCTCCCCACACCTAGACTGCAGCCACACTTAGTGGTGGAGTGGAAACGTCGGGTATTATATACCATCCAGAGGCACCTCTTCCCCTAATGACAATAGTGGTTTTTTAATTTTAATTTATTCTGTTGCTGGGGTTTCATAAAGTGAAAATAAGAATCTAGAGCTTTAAGAAGGAAATCAACAGTTAAGTGAACTAGAAACTCTGGTCAATCCAGTGGCATAGCTGGGGGGTGGGTGGAAGGGTGGTTCACTCTGGGTGGCATGTTTTTGGGGGCACCACTGGGACGACAAAGGGCATCTGAGAAGTGGAAGTGGTGGCTTTGCCTCATGAGATTTTTTTGTTTGCCTTTCTGTGTCTAGGTCATCTTCATGAAGCCTAGAGCAACGTGGTGAGCACTGGTCAGGGTTGATGAGTAATGGGTTCCAGGCTGTGGGAACTGGAAAGGGGAAGGGGAGACTGGGGAAATAAAGAAGCGTGTTGAGAGAACATGTGAATGACAAGGAGGGCTGGCATATTTGCAGGAAGAGCCTTAATTTCTATCATAAAAGGCAAAGGCATTTTTCTCTCCCCGGCATCATTTCCTCACAAAAAATCCCTGCCCTTGGCGCTGTCAGAAGTCTGAATAAATTGCCATCCCCACCCTCTCTCCTCTGAGCAGGTCTGAAGTATGTTTTCCTCACCTGAAAGAGTTGCTCTCTGTTCAGCCTGTTAGCCTGGTTCACTCAGTTGTTGCCGAAGAAGTCAATATAAAAAGGTCTTGAGGGATATATGCCATGGCTGAGAGAAAAAGGGGACTGTAGGCTGCAGAATTTTATCCTGCTGTCATCTCTTTCAACTGTTTCACCTTGGGCTTTTCTTTCCTTCTGCCTCTCTTCCCCTGCAAAAGCACACGATCAGAGGCTTAGGTAGAGAAGGGCTTCTGCATCACAGGCTTGAAATTTAATATCAGTTGTGTTTGTTGCTACACACATTTCCCAAAGAGTATCCATTTTACCCTTTAAACATAGGCCATTTCCGCACTAGACTATTATAGCGCTATGATTCCACTTTCAACCTCCTATGGAATCCTGGGGTTTGCAGTTCCGGCAGGGGCTGGATGGCTAAAATAGTCTATTGCGGAAATGGCCATAGTCTGTGGTGCCTAATCTGATAGTTTGCTAATTTTCCCTCCAGTTCCAAACCAACAGGTTTGCAGACTACATGTTTCCAAAATCCTCACGTCCTCCCTTGCCTGCTTTTAAATGCCTTATGAAGTAGTCTGTTGTTCTGAAAGCTTGCATAGAAATTTAGTGCTTTTTTGTTGGCTTTACAGAGGTAATCCCACAATATGGATTTGGCTATTCAATTTATACTTTTTAAAAATTCTTTAAGAAAGAGTTTTAATGTTTTGTAAGCTGTTCTTCAGTCCCATGTTTTCAGGGTGTGCCTTACATTTCAATGGCTACTGAGAAGCACATTCCTCTGGATTTAATGAAATTTACTCCCAGCTACCTTGTATAAAATTGCATAGTCTTGTCACAGCAACAGTTTATAGAAGAATCTTTTGCTTCTTTGCTTGCTCAAAAGTAAGCCCAGCTCTGTTTAATGGAAATTACCTCTTGAATAATATGTTTAGGATTGGGGGCTTAGTTGCTTCAGGGCACCCTATTTTTACTGTTGCTTTCTCCTGCATGCAGTTAATTGGTATATAAGAGCAGAAATGGTCTCTTGTAATGAGAAAAATGAGATGAACAGACTGGTCTTTGGTGGCCATGTCGAGCTGCATGTGTGTATGGAATGGGGCTACTGATGTAGTAAATCATTGTTGTCTTTTATGAGAACACTTTTCTGAGATTTTTGAACATTTTTACTTTACTCCCATCCCCGACTTCTCAGGTTTCTCCAGGAAATATGCTTTTGATGCTGCTTCTTCCCCTGTGCCTATTAGTTTGGAAATCTCACAGAATTCAATGAGTTTTACTTCCACATGAGACCTAGCTCTAACTGGTAGTCCCAACTCGAGTAGGCAGATTGAATTAATTGCACTTGGTATGTCTACCCAAGTTGGATCTAATTGGATTTATGTGTAAGTCTGCGGAGGATTGCAGTGCTATCTTTCTCTTTTCCCAAATTTGAAATACCAACGTGTGCTAATTTAGCTTTTATGGTAATGACTAGTGTCGTAGGTGATGATGATGATGATGATAATTGTATGTTACTTTGTGTGAAGGTTTTTGCCAAAGCTGAAGTTAGAAATACACTTACAAATACATGTTTTCTCCATCATCTTCCAGAATTAGATAGAGATGCTTGGCTTAGTTTGGGATTTCTGGACTGGAAGGATGAAGTGTAGAAAGGACAGGTCTCTGAACATTCCCATGTGTTTTAATTTATTTATCTATATGTCGTTTTGACTTTTTGTGGTATTTTTGATGTATACTGAGAGGGGTGGCAAACTCAGGGATCACCCCAGGCTGTAAAAGCTCTAGCTATGCCATTGAATAAATCATGTCCAAAGTCTCTCTTATTTTGTTTCTAAAAGCATCCAGAGAGGTCTTGTTAGTTTCTTCTTAGAGGAATCGATTTGCATCCCAATAGTTTCAAGTGCAATTTGAAATTATTATCTCACATGAGAGTGAAATATTGTTGCTTTACTGTAGGGCAAAGAGCCAAAAAGATTGTCAGATTTCATAATGATGACATTGGCAAATGTAGTGTGTGATTGATAGCAATGAAAATTCATTCTGTGTTACTAAAGCAAATCATTATGTGCCTCCTTCTTGAACTTGGTGACTTGTGGTGTCATATCAAGCATTTAATAAAATGGAAGCCACCAAGGAATTGGAAAGGTGGATGTGAATTCTCTGGGATGGCATGGAAGGTTATTTGCAGTCGCTAACTTTTGAAAAGGGACTTCAGCCTTCCTTAAAGAATTGCCTCTGCACTTGCAAGTGGTCTGGGCATGTTGAGCCTTGGGCAAGACTAATGCTTGGAAGGGTTCCTGCCCCTTTTTTTGGGACTGCAGTTCCCAGAGTCATGCTGACTTGGGTATTCTGGGAGTTTTTGTCCTTTTCTAAACACTGCTCACGGCCAAACTTAGGAAGATATAAAATAAATGTGTCACACAGTCCCTAATTCAACATGGACCTGGAAGTTGTAGGTCCCAAAAAATGAAATTTCCAAGCTGTGGGCCAGATTCTGATTAGAATAGCAGTGGCAGACTGGAAATGGAAGAGTAGAGATGCAACTCATCACTAATTTTCTTCTTGAAGGGAGCAATGAATAATTTTAGAAATGTTCTTCTCACTGTGAGAAAATCTTCAAAAACTGAAGGCTTTGAAGACTATTCACAGTTTGAGACCTTTGAAGCCCCTCCCTAAACTGCAAACCCC
Source organism: Iguana delicatissima (assembly GCA_948472985.1). Taxonomy (NCBI): domain Eukaryota; kingdom Metazoa; phylum Chordata; class Lepidosauria; order Squamata; family Iguanidae; genus Iguana; species Iguana delicatissima. Next base: position 74,165 of record CAOKZL010001216.1, on the reverse strand, counting down.
AGGATTCCATAGGATGTTGAAAGTGGAATAATAGCACTATAACAGTCTAGTGCGGAAATAGCCTGTGACTCTGGAGACCAGGGTTTGAATTGACTAAATTCAGGCTGTCATACCTTGGACATGTCATGAGATAACATGACTTACTGGAAAGATGATAATGCTTGGCAAATTTGAAGGCAGTAGGAACAGAAGACTGCCTTATAGGTGGATTGACTTACTCAAGGAAGCCACTGCCCTGACTTTGCAACACTTGAGCAGAGCAATTGATAATGGGGGATCTTAGAGTTCTCTCATTCATAGGGTCACCATAAGTCAAAGTTAACTTGGCTGCAGATAACAATGAGGTAGGTGGCATAGTATAGTAGTTTAACCACTGGACAACAACTCTGGAGACAAGAATTGAATCCTTGTTCATCCATGGAAAGTGACTGCATGATCTTGGGCAAGTCACATTCTTTCTGCTTCAGAGGAAGCAACTGGCAAACCCCCTCTGAACAAACCTTGCCAAGAAAACCACTTGATAGATTCACCTTAGGATTGCCAGACATCGATAAGAAGTTGAGGGCACACAGGCATGCACATGTGTGTGTGCGCATGTGCGTGCCATTTTCTGTGCAAAACAAATAAGTCCTGAACTGTGAAGCTTCTTGTTAGTCCAGAATTCTTCTCCTAGGATTTCTCAACACTTGATAAACATGTTTTTCAACCATCATTTAGAATATTTTTTAATATGCTTCCCCTCCCTAGAGGCATGATAGCAGAAGATCCTTTTCACAACTGGCAGTCCCTACACTGAGTCCTAATGGTTAATTTCAATTTGGTGAATCAACACGTACAAAATTCCCACTGATTCAGTTGGTCTGCTCTGTCTGGGACTGACAATAGGAAGTTGCCCTCCTAGTCCAAGCAGCAAAGCCCAAATCATTCTCTGGGTGTTTTGGATATATGGTGCTTTTGGATTTGAGATATTAAGAATACTTGAATGCCAGGCTAAATCCAACTTTTTAAAATAAAAAGTGATGTGTTTATAAAATATCTAGTGACAATGTTATGTTAAAGAAAAGACACAGGCAAAGACTCTGCTGAAATGTAAACACTGCCTAAGTTATTACCAGTTTCAATAGCTACCACATTGTGCTTTGTAATGACACACTCAACCATCTCATCATTATTCAATGTATGGGGAGGGGAGCATGTCTTTTGTCTCCCCCCTTTATTTTAATTGGTACATAAATAAAGAGGCACACACATGCTCCCTTACTATACAGAATAACCCTCCTATACTTGAGTTGTTATTCTGTCCGTGGGCAGCCAAACTTTGAATCCTGTGAATCCCCATTTTTCTAAGTATCCCCCTTCCTTGCCTAACTCTAAACACTCTAAACTCTAATGCAGAGCTTTGCAAAATATTTCTGTCTGTTCTTCAGAGGAGCCGAAGTAGCACATCTGTTGTCTATATGAGAAAAATACTGTCTGGTCAGTGCCATTTTGAAGTCTGAAATGTAGGGTATAGACACAAAGACTTTTAAACAAAGTCGTCATTTAAAAAGTTGTCATTGCCCACCTTTGCAGTCCAAAATTTCATTTTATGATATTGTGTTGTACTAGAATTATTAATATTATTATATGATTCTTCATACAGTTTTTTTGGGGGGGTATCCATTTTTTTAAAATAAACTAATAATGTGTTGATTAGTCTCCTTCAGATAAGAAGATGCTAGTTAAGTGGTGCTTCCTTTTGATTATGCTATGTGTCCATTATTGCATGTATGCCAAATACTGAGATAATCCTGTGGTGCTGAGCTATGAATATTCTGTGTTGATTAGTGTTCACCAGAAGACAAATGGTATCTAGCCCAAGGAAGGCAACTTTGGTGGGACTAGGGGCTAGTGTTCTGAGCTTGGGAATCCTGGGGAACTGCATGAGACTACTACAAATTCCAAGAAAATGGGAGAAACACCCCAAACTGGAAATGGCTGGAAATCCATATCTGGTTTTGAAAAGGAGATGACTAGGGAATACCAGGTGCCATAGTCTATATTTCAAGAGAAAGCAATGGCACACCATTTCTGAATATTCATTGCCCAAGAAAAAGCTATTAAATTCATAGGGTCACTATAAATTGACAAGTGACTTGAAGTCACATGCTCACTTCACTGTTATAAATGCTATATTTGTGATCACTGAAATGTGTTGAAACTTTTGGCCTTAAACTCCTTCTCCTCTGTTGAGGACAGTTCCTGATGTTAGCACAAGGTGTTGAGAAAAACTGCAATATATTTTTTATAAGAACTCAGAAGGGGAGGCAGGCAGGCAGATATTTTCCCCAGATGTTCACATTTCTTATAAGGAAAGCATGTATAATGGGACATCTGATTCTTTGGGCTGTTTTTAAGAAAGAATGACAGCTCTCTTCCTTCAGAAGCTTAGAGCAAGTAAAAAATCTCACATAAATAGAACAAATGGACCACTGTGTTTGTTACATTTCTATCTTGTCCTCCATCTTGTTCTCAAAGTGACATATTTAGTTTGTCCCTCCCTTTATCTTCACAACAGCTCTGTGGGATGCATTAGACTGAGAGAAACACGAATTAAATTCCAAGACTGAGTGAGAATCTGAACCCAGGGCTCAAATCTTATTCCAGTATTGCAACCATCGAACAACTGTTCTCTGTCAATCCTGAAATGTGTTTTGTAAATAGGGATGGATATTAATTGCTTTCAAAAACATAAACTGAGCTTTCTATTTCCACCAGCAGGATTAATGCACTCTCCTTCTTCCTTGTTTAAGGTATATAACATAATTCCTGAACATGACTGACATCAACCTGGAAATTTAAGAAGAAACATGTTTTAAAGTTTCTTTGGTATTAGCTAGTACGCAAACAACATGTACATCTGTACATGTACATTTAATTTCATTTCATTTGCCATAGCTCACCATAAACAATACAATAAAAAAAAAAAACACCAAGTGACAAGGATCAGCTTGGGTGCCTCTTCAGATTGGCATCAAGGTTGAGTTTCTGTCTCGCTCTCCATTAAGGCTTCTAGAGGGAAATGATGGGGAGCATTGCTGGTACCATTCTTATTTATGCTATTTTGTCATAGAGTAAACTTTCTTATGTATTACAAGGAAAGAATGAGAGAATGTGACTTGGGAGGTGCTATTTTCAGCAGCAATTCTCTGGGTCATATAATGTTTAGATTACTATTTTTTGTATATGTACTGCAGTCCATTTTGATGACAGATTCATTGGAGGGAAAAATTTATCTTAATTTCATAAAAAGCAATTGGCTTTCCTGCAAAACAGGAAAGAGTCCTCCCAAGCAGCCTTTTGATGCAGTCCACCAAAAGTTTCGTATGGTTGACTATGCTGGCTGGGATGATGGGAGTTGTAGTCTGACAATTCTGGCAGATGGGAAAAGTTTGAGAAAGTTGCTTTATCTCTGCACAGCAGCAATGGAAATATTCAAAAAGGTTGATAATGAGATTGTCCAGAATGAGAGCTTTCAATGTTGTTTGTTTTTTTTTAAAAAATTTCCTCATCAGGAAAATCAATCAGTTTCAGTCACATCACTCTTAATGAATCACTCCATAAAGAGCAACATTAAGTGCTTTGGTCCTATAGGTGTACTTAAACTTTCACTGGTAGGATGCTGTGTAACTTCTCAACCAGAAATCCTTTACAAGGATAAGAATGATATATTTCCTTGATCCCTAAAAACAGGATTTTATTGTGCTGAATGTTTGTTCCATTTTAGATACAGAACACAGTGCAAAGATACATTTGCTATATTGTGGTGGTAATTTCCTAGCAAATGGAAAAGTACCATTTGTATATTTTCAAAAGGCTATGATCTGGATGCCAAAATAACGTTTTGGCTTCCATCCCTCTGAGGAATTGTTTGCTTGGGAACACGGGAGGCTTCTGCACTATACTGTATAATCTTTGTTGACGCTAACAAGTTCAACAGCAAAGTTTCATAATGATAATACACAGCACAGCACCTTGTCCTAGAAGCTGCCAAGAGAAGAACAAAAAATCCATCTGGGAAATAAGGCTTAAACAGCCACCCAGTAATTCCAGGGAAACTTCTGCCATCAAACATAAGCAATGAGGGGAAGAGGGGTGTTCCCACTGCTCATGTGCATGTTTAAGTAGTTATTTAAAAGTACGAAACTCTCCATAGAATAACCAGACAATTTCATCAAATCGGGGAGGCTGTGCCATGATCTGATCTCAGGCATTTTTCTCTCTTCATAAAACAGGCTTTTGCTCATGATAAAGGTCTGCTGGGTACACCACAAAAGAAGATGAAGTTAGGATGTTCAGGTTCGATTTACAAGCTGGAAAGGATCAGCTTAACAGTTAGGCTTCAATTCTCCCGATAGTTAGACTGCTTAAATCAAGTAAGTCCATATCTTGAAATTTTTTCTGAAGCTGTAGTTTCCCATGAACGATTTTCAGGCCATCTTTCTCCCCTCCCTCATAGTTGTCTTGGTTATTGTACTGCAATCAGTGGTCAATAAAGGATGCTAAGTTCTAGTTATTCTTTTGAGGAGACAGTAATTGACAATCTCTAGTTTTCAGATGAAATAGGCTAACAAATGAACACATAAGTTTGTTTCAATTTTACAAAATCTTTAGATTCTCACAGTCATAAGTACCAGTAGTCAAAACAAAATGTGGTAAGTTTCCTGTGCCCAGAAATTCACATACCTCCTTTACTGAAATGTTCAACTAGGTATTTACTGAGTCATTTTTTTCTCCACCTGAAATGGAACTGATAATGAGTGCAGCAAGTGAATGAATGAAGCTGAAGGTATTACAGCTTTCTTAGCCAAAGAAAGCTAAACAATTGATGTTTAGCTATAGTTCTCTTATGATATGCATCCTGTCCTTTCAGATGTAGTTCTTTTTTTTTTGGTTACATATAACAGAAGTATATGGTATTCTATTTACCTTATTAGAAATGTTCCAATAAAATCATTTCCACAAGAAGCTTTGAATGTGTTCGAACATAACACTTAAAAGTGCTAAATCGAATAACATTATACTTAGGGCACTGCTAATTTTTTCAGAAAATTTTCTAGTTCTTCTTTTTCTGGAAATCCCACATCAATATTTAAATTTCTTTAAATTCAAATAAACATGAAGTAGGCTACAAGCATGGAGGATTACAGCCAGACAATGTGAGGCTGTGTGTGGTTTACTCTGAATAAATCCATCTGTATCCAATGGGGCTTATTCCCAGGTACATATATAGTCTAAGGCTATGATTCAAAACATTCTTCCACTACATACTGTGGAATGTACATCCAAGTCATAATCCACAGCAGCCCTTCCAAACCAGATGCTCTCTAAATGTTTTGGACTATAACTCCAACCATCCCCAACCAACATGGCCACTGGGAGACATAACCCAACACTACCAGACAGCACCATGCTGGGGAAGAATGATGCACAAAATTGTTCTCTGCCCATTATCTCTGAAATGTGGGTCCATTGCTTAATTTCTAGCAATTCTTAATTGAGTTCCCCATACTACCCCACCAAGAATTGCCTGATCAGAAACAGACAGTGTGTTGCAACACCAGACAAACTGGAAGACACAAATGTTTATGCAGTATAGTAGCCAAATAGGATTTGAAGAAAAAACAGCCTAGATTAGAAGAGTGGAGGACAGTTTTGCTGTTAACACTGAGAACGAAATGTTTGACATAATATATTGTAGGATGGATTAGAATCTTCTAAAGATTTTTTGTAAACAACTTGCTAAACTCATGTTTTCTTTTCCTCTAAGTAAACCATCTTGGAATTTTAAGCCAACTGCTCAATAAGTTTATGCAGAAATTTATCTAACCTGTTGTATGAAGATTTCTAATCTCTATTTTCACACACCCCTATAATTCAAGCAGAAATTTGAGGATAGAATTATATATGTGACAGGGAAGAAAATCTGTAACTGTAGTAAAAGTCTGGAAGGCAATGTAGTCTTGGATTATGGTGAAAACTGTGCATGTGAATACCGAGCATATGCATAGATGCAATCTGAATTTTAGGAAAAATGGTTGCAAAATGCTCAGGGAAAAGTTGAATAGGATCCTCCAGCAAAAAATTCCAAAGGAGGAAAGAGCTCAAGTGAGAGGAGGGGAATATGAAATGGGGTGGGCAAAGTGTGGGAGTCACACATGGCCTCCTGAAGGCTGTTTTGTAGCCCTCAAACATTGCAGGTTGCCTGGACCACCCCTTGTCTAGCAAAATAAGGATGAATTGTCTCTCCTAGTAGCTTCCAGGAGTGGCAATGCACCTTTTAAATAGGCTGCAGGGGACCAATGCACTATTTAACATTTTCAAACTCAGATATGGTCTTCTGGCCACTTCTGATTTAAAGGGGATTTGGGGCAGTTTGTCCAGCCCCGCATGTGTTCCTCACACTTGACCAGTTCTGTACTCAAACTTGACCACTTGACCAGTTCTGCAGAATCACAGACTGTTCCAATGGGAAAGAAGAATGGAGATGCCTGAAGATGCAGCATGGCTGCTTTATGATAAGCTTAGATTCAAAACAGAGATGTACGGGAGACAGAAAGAGGAATATATAACTAGGAATGAGTCCAATGGACTATATGCCAAACCTGTAAGGACATGTCAGGAGGAATAAGGCCCAGAATGAACTGGGGTTTTTGAGGCATCATTAGAAACAACAAAAAGGACTTTGGCTATTATCAGAGAAAGATGAGCAATGAAAAAGGATTGGAAAAGTTATGCTCTAGATTATAATTTCCCTAAATCTTTAGCCAGTATGGCTACTAAGGAAATTCTGGGAATTGTAGTTCAGAAAGATAACTCCCTCAAAATCTGGGTATAGCCACTGCTTGGTAGGGATGATGACGTAATGTCAGGTGACAACGAGAAAGTATAACTATTCAGTTGCCATTTTGTTTCAGTCTTTTCCCATCAGGGGAATTATGTCTGACCTTGAAAATGTAGAACAAATGATAAGAAGTAAGAAGTTTTGGGCCAGGATAGGTGAAATAATGATCACAGAACTACTAACTCCTTTAAATGAGTTTGAGTCTCTAGGGTTGGATTGATTTTCATCCCTCTGTGCTGAAGTAGCTTTGTGGAAGTTGTTTCAAAGCCACTGCCTGTCATATTTGAGAATTTCTGGGGAATGGATAAGAAACTAGAATTCCCTATGCCCTTAGGTCCTAAAGGATATGTCAACCATTAAATAGGTAATGCTTCTTTTTTGTTTGCTGTTTTTGTAGGAACAAACTCAAAAAGTACTTTTGGGGCACAGAAATGCCTGATGCAGCGCACTCTGCAGCAGTTAACTGGTACAGTATATAATCATTTGTTACATGGAGTATTAACAAAATGATAGTAATGAACATGAGGGCTGAGCTGAAATTACTCACTATTTGTAGTATCATTTTCTGCAATGTCAAAGTATAGTCATATTTTCCAACAGGATTTGTGATTCTTTGCAAAAACAAACAAACAAATGTTCTCTACGGCTCCCTCAGTTGACTTTTATCATCAGTGATACCACCACATAGTTAAATCTGTTTGGTTATGTTCAATCATCATATCCACTAAATGGTGATTGGCTGAAGTCATGCATCTGACTAATCCAAGATGCAGAAAGAGGAAATAAGGAATAATAGGACCAAACCAAAAAGGCAAATATTTTCATACTTGGTTTAACAAGAGACATTCCCAACTACTCTCAGAGGAGTGCTGCTTTTAGCAATGTTGCTGACTGTTGACTAATAATATATCTCTACATATAGGCACACTAATTAGATAGATAATATAAACAATGGTGTAAATACCAGGAAGGAAAAAGATGAAACTTTTAAGTAAGGCCTGGAAGAAGCAGAAGAGAATCTCTCTCTCTCTCTCTCTCAATCTCTCTTTTATACATGTACACCTGAAGGACAAAGGAAGAACAGGAAGAACTTAATTAGAAATCAAATATTATGTATAAATTTTTTATTTCTAATTCTAGGGAAAATTTGGTGATAATGGGATTAAATATATAAGTCTAAATCCTCCTAGTTAGTTCTACTTAGAGTAGGCCCACTGAATCAACAGCTGAGTTAACACATGGGTAAATCCCATTGACTCAGTGAGGCTACTATAGGATTCAGACAATAATCTGACAGATGACACACACAGAGGAATAAAAAGAGCAAGGATTTAAGAAGCACACACTGCAGGAAGAAAAGATTTGGAGAAACGAAGGTTAATTCTGGAGAATTAATTCTGGGTTCGTGTGGAACCCAGCTTCAGTTCTGGTCACCTTAGAGAGAAACTCTCATCACCTTGGGAAGCACCAGAACTTGTCTGAAGGGATATGATCTGGCTCAGACTTCAGCTTTACCCCAAACATCTATAATCTCCAGCCTTTACCCATACCAGAAAATAAAAAAAAATTGTCCTCTGTTTCTTTGCCTTTGAACAGGTCAGCAAATTCTAGTTTCATTATACTTATTTATTCTTCAAAATATTCTACCCCACCCTATGTCTTTAGATCTGAAGGTGGGTTACAATCAATAGCACAGCCTAAAACAATGTAAGTAATAGCACCCAGGTTTCAGCTCAGTCCTGTTTATTTCTATAAGTCTAACATACAAGACACTCCGGTTAGATTGTGTCCTATTGACCTAAATCCACTTGTTAGTCCCAGCCAGAGGAGACCTTTTAAATCAGTGGAACTTTGATAAGTGTTAACTTATGAGGTTCCCACTGATTAAATGGGGATCTTCTAGGCAGGGCTAACAGCTGAGAGTAAGCATTTGTTAACTGATGTGAACTAGGGAGATATGACTCCTTGTTTGTTTTTCTTCTTTGGGTGGCAAAATTAGTTCAGACCACTCAGCATCATGGATTTTGGCAGTGTATTCATACTTGGTGTAGTTGCAGCGAGTGGTTCCCATCCATACTGAGTTATTGTCTGCCCCAAATGTGTTCAGCATTTTGGAAAGCTTCTTTGAAATTCAGACTAAAACCCAGAAGAAATTTACTGCTCTGCTGACTAAGAAACCACCAGCTACTACTGATTTGTTCAGTACTACTCTGTCGTACCTCTCTGTGCTGTCATAGCAAGTCATAATATATGGTTGTAGAAAGGGCAAATAGCAGTTACGATATTATGCTGATGTGAATTAAATTTGATATGAAAGAGATACAGACAAATATATCAAATATAATCATGGTTTTTCAGGGGATCCTCTGAAGGGGAGCAGAAATAACCGCTCATTCAAACACAGGGAAAGGTTGTCGCTCTCAGATCTGATTTGCTAGGTAGCACTGAGATGCAATCATCTTTGCTTTGGGATTCATACTTGACTGAGGTTTGGGTGCCATGAAGGATAACAGAGTAGAAGATGCACAGACCCACAGGGATCCCTTAAGGATCTAGGTTGGCTGCAAATAGTTTGAAGTTCCTTAGGGCATTTAATGCTTCTTCTGGTATGATGAAGTTGGGTAACCAACAATATCTGTAAATATGAAAGTGTGTCTAACACTTTACACTTAGAACTTTTTGACTTTTCTTTCCATACTGTCTAGGGAAGTAAACACCCAAAGTTGCTTTAGTTTTTTTGTGCAAGAGTATTTTATGTCTGGCAGTTGTGGGTTAAGGAAAGTTTCTTTTTGTTCCATCTGTGAAAGACTTAATAGACTTTTCATTTCTTTTTTCTCACCCCCCACCTTCATTATATTTGTCTTTTTTATTTTTTTCTGTTGCTTATTTTGGTTTTGACTGCTTCATGGTTTCTCTGCAATGCAGCAGAATGCAAATGTAATAATTTTTTGATGGAGATGACAAAAGTGTAGTGTGGATCCATAAAAATGCAGAGTTGCTATTTGTAGAATGAGAGATGGTCCTAATAAAGGGGAGAGGTTGTACTATTTAGTGCAGCAAAGATCAGCTGCAGAAGGCTAGGGGGTGCATTAACCCCCCATGAGAACCTAGAGGGTTGCACCTCTCCACTGTTTCTGCTTCTGGAAAATATATAAATCTATATAAAAAAGGAATAAAATAACCCTCCGCCCTTTTTTTGGCCTTAATGCACTGTGAGGGTATGGAGGTATTTTCACCAAATTTTGGGCCTTTCCTGGGTGACTTTAGGCTCAGGAGAGAGTTTTTAAACAACCGGAAGTGAGCTGAAGTCATTTCTGGTTCATTTCTTGTTTCAAAAAAGGCTTCTCCTGGGCCTAAATTTTCCAAAGAAGGTCACAAAATATGGTGAAAATGCATCCCCAGTGGACATTCTGAACAGTTGGGGACAAAATATATTTTAAAAAAATTGCAAATATTGTTTTTGACACCTGGGGTGCCCTGGAAGTCCGAACACAGTGGAAATACCCCGATACACCCTAGAGTATATTTGTGGGCATCTTGGAACCATATATATATAGAGAGAGAGAGAGAGAGAGGGAGAGAGAGATTGATCCCTGGTGGGAGTACAAAAAGGCTGGAGGGCACATGCCTACTCCTGGTTTTATGAATAGTATGCCTTCCATCTGTCCCATATTGTCAGGGATAATCTTGATTAATTGTCTGCAATCCTACTTTTTCAGTTGTTTTTAAAATGTCCCGTTTTCTCTCTTCTCCTCCAACTTCCCCTTTTGTCCTCAGCTTGCTTTCTTTGCTACAAACTGAGTTCAACATGAAAATGTAGCTTTGCACTCAGTTAACTCTGAGAGGAGAGGAGCGGGCAGAATCTTGTCCTTCCCAAGGGGCTGAGGAAAAGGGAAACTGCTGCAGCCTCTCCTAGCTTGTCTGTTCTTTCTCATTAACTTTTGCTGTCTTGATCATGCTCTGATGTTGCTTAGTCACATGTGTCTCAGTTTTTGTCTGTGAAATGTAGGATTTATGGGATAGTATATTCAGTTTTGGCCTAGTGTGCCTCAAATCAAACCTCTGCATATGGCGGTTGGTCCTTTTCTGTGCCTTGTTTATTTGTCTGGAGTGTGGCAACACCATGACTAGGATAAGTTGGGGAGCGGACGATGTGTATTTTAAAGTATTCCCCACATTTAAAGTACTTTCTGAATCACTGTTATTAATAGTGGGCTGCATACTGCCTGCAGCAGTGATTCCTACACTTTTCCTTATGGACTGCTTGAAAACTGCTGGATGTGGTGGCGCTGCAACATTTAAGAAACTTGGCTTCCCTCAGTGGTGGAGCTTGGAATGTGTGGGGGGGGGGCAGGAGGGGGCGTGGCCTCAGTGTGTGGGAGGTGTGGCCAGGGCATGTGGGGCGTGGCTACAAGCCAGGACACCCCCAAAACATTGCAGCCCCCTCATCCCCCCCCGTTCCTACACCACTGGCTTCTCTTAACTTTGTTTGGTTAAGGAGTTATTTAAAATGTTTTCAGTACATTTTGAGCTTCTTGGTGTATGTCAGTCAAATTAGTTATGTTAAAAATAAACACATGCTAAAGTCAGCCTGTGACCAGATTATTCAATCTTTCTGAGAAAATTCAGTACAGGGGCACATTCTTCCCATTTTTTTCTAACAACTTTCCATTGATTTAGTGAGTTAATGAATCTTGATCTTTTGTTTCTAATAATTTGATTAACCACTGTTGGACAGTCAGTGTTTATGGATAGATGTGGAAAGTACAGAACGTTCTTCTCTTAACTGAGGTTGAAGTGAATCAAATGACTTTTTGTAACCTTACATATCTAATTAACTATCCTTTATTAGTTTTCTCTCAATAAATTTCACAAATCTAAGTTTTATTACTATACGGTTTAAGGGAAACTAAACGTGATCTGGAAAGAATTAATTGTATCCATACTGTAGTGAAAATGTACAATAATTAACTATGTATATCTTATTTTATTTATTTTATTTATTTTGGGTTTGCAAAATTACCAGGAGAGGCCCTTCCCTCAGCCCCATCGCTGTTGCAAGCACAATTGGTGGGGACGTGGAGAGAGCCTTCTCAGTGGCTGCCCCTGGACTCTGGAACTCCCTCCCCGGGAGGCTGAAATGGCTCCCTCCTTGTTATCCTTCCAGGGGAAAAATAAAAAAAAGATACATTCTAATAAGATTTTCCACACCACTATCAGTAGCATACCAAGACCAGGACTGCGTTATGAGGCTCCTAGGCCATGTTTCTAAGAAGGCCCCTTTTAACTATGATATTTAAAGGAAAAACTTAGAAGATTGCAACAGCACAATATTAAGGCAATCACTTGGTTTGGACCTTCTTCATCTGATAATTCAGCCTTAACCAAAGCAGTCTCTGTCTCTATTCTCTGGAAAAAAATGAAGTACAAAACTAAGACCATTTCTGCACTAGGCTGTTAACAGTGCTATTATTCCATTTTCAACATCCTATGGAATCCTGGGGAGGGAGGGGCCTAAAAACAAACCCCAGGATTCCATAAGATGTTGAAAGTAGAATGATAACACTGTAACAGTCCAGTGTGGAAATGGCCCAAGTGTAGATGTTCTCATTTGTTACACACAGCCTTTCCACAGTCCATATAAATGGACCTTGCAAGTCACAAAATGGTCCATAGGCCCCAATTTGAGAACTTCTGTTTTGTAAAGTTTTTGATAAAAAGCCTTTAATGGAAGTACTACTGAGTTTCAAACCACATGAAATGATTGATCAGATCTACCTCTTATCTCTGTCTGATGCACTACTTCTGCCCACTGAACAAATACTATCATAATTGAATGAGTCTGTTTGGCTAATAAGCTCGCCAAAGGCACAAATTTCTGTAACTTAAGAAGAAAGAAAACCACTTCTGTAACATTGTCCTATATGCTTTAGATATTCATCCTCCCCTGTCCAGCAAAAAGGAAAAATATTTAGCATCCCATTTTCTTTTACTTCTAGGTGCCATAGGCTATATTTCAGAGGAAGAAAGTGGCAAAAATCGCCTCTGAGTTTTTCTTGCTTAAGAAAACCCTATGAAATTCATGAGATCGCTGTAAATCAACAGGCTGCTTGAAGGCACACACAAATCTCTTTCCCTTTGGTTTCATACTCTCATTCTAAATGTTGTTATTATTGTTATGTGTTTTCAAGTTGTTTCTGATTTATGGTGATTCTAAGGTGAACCAGGCTAATCATTGGCCCTTTCCTCATGGGGGGGCAAAACGGTGCGACGCACGCAGGGACAGAGCTTACCTGGTAGCGGGTTGCTCTGTCCCTGCGGGGAGCGTGGGTCCGCCGCTCTATACGCTGCTGAATTTCGGCGGCGCCCAAAATGGCGGCCGGCGGCTTCCGGCGGCGCTCTGCCAATCAGGGCGGTGTGCCAGCCAGAAGCCCACCCCTGGGCAGATCTGCAGGGATGCGCTACCGCGTCTCTGCAGTTCTTTACCGGGGGCTGCCACGGAGCAGCGCAGGCGAGTTTCATAAAAACCACTTGGGAAGGTGGTTTTTATAAAACTCGCAGCGCCACCTCCACGGCTGTGCTAGAGCGGTTTGAGGTGTAGAGCCTCACCTTTTCCAACTGCACTAGCGCACCCCGTGGTGAAGAAGACCTCCTGGAGAGGTCGCCCTAGCGTGGGCAATATACCCGTGTGGAAAGGGCCATTGTCTTCTCAGAATCTCACTGAGCTCTGCAGGGCTTTCTCTCTTGTAAATATGCTTAAGATAGCCCAAGTTAAAAAAAAAAAGAAAAAGAAAAAGAAAAAAAGCTTGATATGCTGGCTCAGTTTGGAGTCTGTGAAGTTTGGAGTTTGGTGAAACTACACTCTTCTGCTTTAGATCCCATTTTCCATTAACCAGCATTTGTCATTTCATCTGAACCTAAAAAACTGAGGTGGACAAGCTGATGATTTATGAAGCTAGTTTATTTTAACAAATCCTGGCTGGGATTAACAGCAGTTTAGAGTTTACATGAAACATTTAACTGTCATTAAACTGAAACTGGAAGTTAAAACTTCTGATATCATCCTAGAAGCAATGCCAGAAGAGAAGTGGAAAGATATGAGGCTTTTGTAGGCTCATCCTTGGAGTGCTAAACCATAGCTCATTTCGAAATATAGCTGTTTAGTTTAGTATGCTGCAGTGGCAAGGGAAACATGAACTGCAAAGATTAGAGGTGTTCAGAGCAGAGTTAATGAAATGTAGCATGGAGTGGCATTGACTGAAATGTCTTCATTCATCCACAGCATATAGGACAATTTTACTTGATTCAAAATGCAGATTATGTTTTGTTCTTGTTATGTTTGAACAGAGATCAAAATGGGGCCTCGGGAATTAAATATGGCAAGAAAATGCTTCCATTTCCCTTTTACTTCCCAGTTACCATCTCTCTCATTATCTGACTTTTGCTCTTTGTGTTAAAAAATGCCTCCAGCATGTCCTCTTGTTGCAAATAAGGTACACTAGAGGGCAGCATGACTGTTCTGTCTCTTTACTGTGTTCTTTCTGACTTTGTTCTATCAATGCAGTGGAATAACTAAAATGAATTAAAAAGAAAAAAAAAAGATATTTGCAGAGCCAAAAACAGAAAGAAAAAGAAAAGAAAAACTGATTTGTTTCGTTTGGAGACTGCAGGTTCTGTCTTGCACACATAGGCAGCAGGGTAAATGATGCACTGAATATGAGAAAGGAAATGTTTAATTTTTCTGCAGCAGGCACCTGCTGAGGTTGCCAACTGACCCGTGTGTGCGTGTATAGGTTGGAGAGAACTGATGCAAGGCAAACCAGTGTTTGTTTGCTTGTTTCACTTTGTGCAATTCACTGGGAAAGCAGGAGTGAGATCTGGACAGCACTAGGTTCTTGTTTTAGTTTAAAAAAAAAGCAATATTTTGTCAACAATATCAGATGTTAGAACAACGTGACAATTATTGTCTTCTCAACTACAGTTTGATCCATACTCTCATGCTAAATTGACCTTGTGGGAGAATTTGGATTTGAAGATTGATAAGAAAACAAAATTTTTATGGGAGATGTGGGCAGATAATGAGATTGTTAGCTTAAATCAAATATGTGGTTGGGATGATGAGTGTCTGCTCTTCTCAAGTCCGCAAGAGGAGCTTAATTTACCTCTAGAAGCAAAATAGCAATACTTAGAATTGAAACATTTGCTACAATCCAGTTTTGGCCCTGCAGCCCTAAGTGCTTCTGAAGTCCCCTTAATATTAGAAACATTAATTGAGGCTGACCAAGTATCTAAACCAACAATGTATGTGTGTGTAGATAGGTAGATAGATAGATAGATAGATAGATTTTTGTTATCAATAAATAAATACATCATGTGATGTTGATAATAGGAATGGAGTAGGGAATTGGAATGCTTATTACTGGCTAATCAATAGTTAGCTGTCTTATCATGTATAGCAAGTATGGATACAGATATTCAGGTATGTCTTATACAACAGAAACATCTGTTTTAGGTTACTGTTCGCCACAGCATCTTTTAAAGAAAGGTTTATCTAAATCAGCACACTGCTGAACATATAATACTCTTAATGCCTGCTTAACATATATGTTTTGGAGCTCACACACTCATTGTGAGTAGAAGTAATTAGATGGATAAACTTGGCACTAGAAAGCTCTTTAACATTTAGAGATGTGCATACTTTTGAAATTATTTACCTGTATCTTGGAAACCAACAAAGCAAAAATGGATTTTTGTATCCTTTTCTTGCTAAAAGACTAGTACTTTGATATTGGAAAGATAACTTTCTTCTACCTGTGATTCAGTGGATAGAACATCTAGCAATGTGTGCAACATTTGAAGAAAGGATGTATAGACAAAACCTACAAATAGACTTATATTTGGATATTTGGTCAACTTTTATAGAAACTTCTTAATATGGATGATTTTCTTTTCTCATATCTTCTGTTTTTTGGTTTGTTACATCAGACTATTACTGATAATTTAGAATCAATAATAAAATTGAAATAAGAAAGCATAGTGAGAGCTGGCTGGCCCTTAGCTTTTCTTTTTCTTGGTTATAGCACTGCCATGAATAGACTTTTTTCCTTTTTTGCTGAGCCACATGCCAGAAAAAAACAACTGAATTCCACCCAAGGTATGCTCTAAACCATTTTTTAAACTTATGAATTCTTAGTTAAAGCATTTCCTTTACCTTTGTCCCCTTCCAGTTATGTCTCCTCTGTAGTTATAGGTTGTCAATTGTTTCAGTGGAGGGAGAACCAAGTGACCTTTTTGTTTTTGAAACCCCTCTGCATTTATTTGTGTGCAGATATCACATATATACAGTTGGCCTTCCACATTAACAAATATTAACAAAAGTGGAAAGACCACAAATATCAAAATCACTGTGTGTCTGTGGGAAGGGGGCTGAGGCATGAGGGGTGAGTGGGAACCCAGGGTCCAAAGTAGGTGAGAGAAAGGAGAAGGAAAGATGGTAGGTTGGCATGGTGGCCCTATACTTCCTCTCTCACACCTGTCTCCTTTCTTGGGTATTGAAGAGCATCTGGAGAGTGTTTGTGGTACTGAGAAACTGGGCTGAAATTTGTCCTCAGTTGGCCAGGCAGCAGCTAGCTGGTGGTGGTGGAGGAGGACCAGTTATTTAAAGGGCTGATCAGAGTGGCTGAGAAAGAAGGTTCACTGGGAAAAATCCATGAAAGTTAAATCTGCAAATGGGGAGGGCCCACTGTATTATGAAAAACAGTCTTTTTTTTTCTGGGTGCAAATTGGATTTTAGTTTTAAAATTGCTACATAATCCATTCACAAGTTGAGAAGGAAAAACATGGATATTTCTGCAACTGATGCATAGCCAGCAAGTGCCATATTTCCTGTAGTGGTAAAATGCTAAATTAAATGTCCCGGGTCTTGATTGGTTGCTTATACTTGAAAGCATCATAGAACTACAGGTGACATGAACTCATTCCATGGAGATCACAAGTAGGTACATTCACTGTAGACTGAAACAGGCTTACTTAATGAAGGATAAAACTGTCCAACACGTAATGCTTAGTAACAGCTTTAGAAGAGATTTCGATGGTGATGATGATTTTCATTTATATCCTACCTTTCTCCCAATAATAGGACTCAAGGTGGCTGACAACGTATTTAAAAACCATACAAATTAAAAACTATACAAAGTCATTAATATTAATAAAAGTATAAATATGAGAACAGTTAAATTATTTGAAAGTTAAAACATTAAACATTAAAAACTTTAAAATTAAGCAAAAGTCTATAAACAACCCTCAAAACACCACTGCATAGCATTAAACCCCACTCCGGCCAGTTTCTAAAAGCCTGGTAGCATTAAAAAGGTTTTGACCTGCCGACTGAAGGAAAGCAAGGACGGGGCATCCTAGCTGCTCTGCGGAGGGAGGTACAACGTCTGGAAGCAGCCACCGAGAAGGCCCTCTTCCTCTTAGGGCCTGTTTGAGAAGAGTGCTGGGGAATGGGATGTGTTTGGTATTCTGTACCAGTTTCAAACTGCACAGTTAGAAAGTGCTTCTTGGTTTGGCCAATTTGATCAAGCTAATCAACATTTACCTTTTCCTCATTGTTTGAGCTTCTACATAGTGACTTCATTACAGTTTTTCTGAGGGTTTAACTCCTCCAACAATTGATTCAGCCTCATTGTCTGTTTCATCATCTAAGATTATTTCCATTCCTGAAAATACAGATTGCAAATGTACTTTTCCGTCATCAGGGCCTGTGGCTTCATACTAGATAGATGCAAATACAGTTGTCAGCCTGCCTCTCAATCCCTTTCTTACCATTTCCGTACTACACTGTTACAGTGCTATTATTTCACTTTCTTTCTTTCTTTTTTTAATATTTTTATCATAAATTTCATTGCATAAAAAAAACAAAGTGGATATACCCCGTTATCAGATATATCACACCCTCCCCCTCACTTCCATATTATTTTACCCCAGTTGAGTCTTCTTTGTTTCCATTTACCAAAAGAAAAAGAAAGAATAACAATTACATTTCAATTTGCAAAAGAGAAAAACAATCATATTATCTCTTTCTTGGATTTCATATACATTTATATTTTTATCCATTCCAAAACACCTTTCCATTCCCTTTCAAAGTTCTGGATAGATTTATTTTTTAATGAAAATGCCAACTTTTCTATCTCTACCATAGCCAGAATTTTTAATTTCCACTTTCCTAAATCAATATCTTTCTTTTCTTTCCAATGTTGCGCATATATCAACCTTGCAGCTGTTATCAAATATAACAATATCTTCTGATGACTTCTAATCTCCTTTTGTTGTCCTAACATATTTAACAAATAAAATTCCGGTATAATTTCAAAGTTCATTTTACAGATTCTTTGAATTTCATCATGTATCTCCTTCCAGAACTTTCTTGCCCTTCCACAAGTCCACCACAGATGAAAAAAGGACCCAGTCTTTTTATCACACTTCCAACATTTCGCATTCCCATTTTTAGTTATTTTTTGCAATCTTTCTGGGGTCATATACCATCTATGTAACATTTTGTAAAAGTTTTCTCTTAAATTTAAGTTTGGTGTAAATTTTATATCAGTTTTCCATACTTTCTCCCAAACTTCTAGTTCAATCGGGTGTCCCACATTCCGAGCCCACTTAACCATTGTATCTTTAATTACTTATAGTTCCATTTCTCTTTTGAACAATAGTTTATAGAGTTTCAAAATTCTCTTCTTTCGATTTCCCTTCATCAATAAATCCAATTCATTCTCTTTTCTCTTAAATCCATACAGTTTTTGATCCATTTTAAACCTTTCTTTTATTTATCGCTGTGGGAACCAATTTAACTCATATCCATCAGCCTTTAATTCTTCCACTGTACACATTCTTGGTTTATCCCCTTCCCATTTCAATATGTCTTGATATCTTAACAAATTTCCTTGTTTTGTTGGAGCAATTTTATACACTCCTTGTGGTGAAATTTATGTTGGAAGTTTTGTATAATATTTCCGCTTTATTTGTAGCCAAACCTTTAACAGTGTCTTCCAGATGCACTGATTGTTGAACTCTTTATTCACCACTAATCTATCATAACATAAATATCCATGCCATCCAAATCTATTGTTTATTTCTTCCAAATCTTTCGTGGTTGTTCTCTCTAATCGAATCCAGTCTTTAATCCAATCTAGGCAGCATGCATAATAATAAATTTTTAATGATAGAAAATCAAATCCTCCTCTTTCTTTTGCATCCTGAAGCATTTTAAATCTTATCCTTGGCTTTTTCCCTTGCCAGATAAACTTTTGAAGATCCTTTTCCCATTCTTCACATACTTCCTCTCTCCCTATTTTTGGTAAATTCTGAAAAAGGAACATAAGTTTTGGTAGTAAGGACATTTTGAAAGCATTTATTCTTCCCAGGAGAGATAGATTTAGATTTTTTCATTTTTCCATATAATTTTTAATCTCTTTCCACATCTTCAAATAATTGTTGTCGAATAATTCTTGGTTCCTTTTCATTAACATAATTCCTAAGTATCTTGTTTTCTTAGTTAATTGACATCCAGATCTACTCTCCAAACCAGCTTGCTCTTTTTCAGTCATATTCAATGTCATCATCATTGTCTTTTCCTTATCTATCTTATATCCTGCCACTTGAGCATATCTTTGTAAAGTTTCCATCAGCGCCTGAATTGATTCTTGTGGATCTTCCAAAAATATAATTACATCATCTGCGAAAGCTTTTAATTTCAGTTCCTTTTTCCTTATTTTCAAGCCTCTTATCTGTGAATCCTCATTTATTATATTCAGCAATAATTCCAAAACAGCTATAAATAATAATGGTGATAATGAACACCCTTGCTGTACCCTTTTATTAATTACAAAGCTTGTCAAAATATCTCCATTTATTATTAATCTCGCAGATTGTTCATCTCAATCCATTTACAAAAATCCTCTCCCATTTCATATTCTCTCAATACTCGATGTATAAAGGCCCAGGAAACATTATCGAATGCCTTTTCTGCATCCAAGCAAATGAGTGTTGCTTTCTTCCCTGGGTTTTTGTCATAATATTCAATTACATCTAGGAATGTCCTTATATTGCTTTTCATAGATCTACCTGGGAGAAAGCCTGTTTGATCTTCTTGAATTTAATATCTGTTTCAACTGTTTTGCCAACACGGCCACAAAAATTTTATAATCTACATTCAACAAGGAGATTTGTCTGTAATTCTTAACTTCTTTTTTTATCTTTACCCTCTTCGGGTATCAGTACAAAGTTAGATTCTCCCCAGGATTTCGATTTACTATATTTCTCTATTTCCTTCAAAGTTACTTGAATTGGTTGAGTTAATTCTTTTATGAATCTCTTATAATATAGCGTGGTGAACCCATCTGGTCTTGGTGCCTTGTCCGCTTTCAAATCCTTTATAGCATCTTCAATTTCAGTAATTGTTATTGATTTATTCAACTGTTTTTGTGCTTCCAGTGGTATTTTTGGGATCTTTACTTTTTGAAGAAATTCTAGACAGATTTTTCTCATATTGACGAGGGGATTTTATTTCATAAAATAGTTTTCCAAAATATTCTTCAAATTTCTGTTTATTTTTTCTTGTTGAGTAATCAACTTCTTTCCACATTTCAGCTCAACAATTATGTTCCTCTCTTTCTTCTTTTTAAGTTTGTATGCTAACCATTTCCCTATTTTATTAGCATGTTCAAATTGAGATAATTTCATCTGTTTCATCTTTTTGTCTATATTTTCAGTTGTTATTATCACCATCTCCTTCTGTATTTTCTTAATCTCCTGCTGTAGTGATTATTGCAATGGATTTTTCTTAAGTTCTTTCTCTTTCTCTTGGAGTTTGGTCAATAACACTTGATATTTCTCCCGCCTTTTTTTGTTCTGAATTTGTCGTTGGTGTATAAAAAAACCTCTCATTACCACCTTTGATGTATCCCAAACCGTTCTCATTTTCATGTCTTCTTTTATATTTTCTTTAAAATAATATTTTAGCACTTCTTTAGCTTGTTTTACTATCTCTTCATCATTCAATAAACTATCATTTAATCGCCATTGAAATTGTTTAGTCTTTTCTTGGATTTGCAACATTACCGGATGATGATCAGCGATGACCTCTGACAATATTTCTGTTTTCCTTATCTCTGATAAGAAATGTTTAGAAATCAAGATCATATCTATTCAGGACCAAGATTGATGAACTTCAGAAAAAAAAGTAAAATCTTTGACATTTGGATAAATAGTTCTCCATACATCTAAAACAGATAATTCTTCACACAGCTCAAAGAAATCTTTTGGTAATCTCCTTCTCGTTGCTTGATCTTCTTCATTCGGAGAGGTTGTTTTATCCATTTTAATATCCAAATAACTCCATTCCAATCACCCGCTAAAATCCAATCTTCATACTCATATGCTGATACTTTTCCTCACAATTTGTTATAAAATTCAGCTTTATTTTCATTTGGGGTGTAAACATGATTATTCCACTTTCAACATCCTCTGGAATTCTGGGGTTTGTAGTTTACTGAGGCCAAAGAGCTCTCTGGCTGAGAATTCCAAAGGCCCCTCCCTAAACTGCAAACCTCAGGATTCCACAGGATGTTGAAAGTGGAATAATAGCACTATAACAGTGTAGTGCAGAAATGGCCTCTGTCTCCGTGCGCGCGCGCGCGCGCGCGCGCGCGTGTGTGTGTGAGAGAGAGAGAGAGAGAGAGAGAGACATATAACTTAAAATAGAAAAGCCAAACTTCACTGCCTGTTTTGTTGTCTTTGTTCGTTGTACTTGACAGATCATATCTCCCTGTATGAACTGGCCCAGGCTCTGAGATTACCAGGAGAGGTCCTTCCCTCAGCCCCATCACTGTTGCAAGCACAATTGGTGGGGATGTGGGAGAGGGCCTTCTCAGTGGCTGCCCCTAGACTCTGGAATGCCCTCCCAGGGAGGCTGAAATGGCTCCCTCCTTGTTATCCTTCCAGGGGCAGGCAAAGATCTATTTATTTAGGTGGACATTTTAATCCAGAAGGTTTTTAAAGGATGGGCTAGGGGTTGCTGTACTGTTTTAATTTTAATTGTTTCTTTTAATCTCTTTTTAGCTATTTTAATTATTTTATACTTTAATTCTGTTTAATATGTATTATTTATATATTTTTAAATTGCATTGTTTTAACCTGTAAGCTTCACTGAGGCCCAACATTGGGCAAAAACTGGGATGATAAGTAGTAGTAGTAGCAGCAGTAGTAGAAGAAGAAGAAGAAGTTGTTCCCACACAGCTGAGCACCATGGTCATGGCCCCACTTTTCATTTATATACTCTTCTTGTAACATCAAAAATTTAGATGTAGTGACTGTAATGTCAGTTTCTTTCCCCTTTATGCTGCTTTACTATCTTTCACTGATGAAGAAGCCTATGCACCTTCAAAAGATAGCAGGATGTATTTTTTGGTTTTTGGTTGGCTCAATAAAGTTGTTTTATTATTTTGCTTTGTTTTATGCCCAGCATGGCTACCTCTGAAATGTTCCTTACAGTAGCTGTAACATCTGGACCAGCTTGACATGTGGAGTAGCTACATCCCTGGGGGATGATCTCCTACAGGATGCATGATGATTCTGAAGATCTGTAGTTTCACGAGCTATGACGACAACTGTAAGGAGAGTTATCATGCAGAAGCCTTCTTCCCTCAGAGGTAGTCCAGCTTTAGAAGACAAGATACATGGGAAAATATAACACTAATCTAACTCTCTGAGGTTGCTCTGTATATTATTTTATCAACTTTGACAGTTTCATCATCTCTTACATAACACAGGGAACATTTGAACGCCTCTGTGGAGCACGTAACTTGCAGTGCAAGTATGAAAGGTATAGCCAGAAATGTGACTAACAGCTTGGAACCTTCTGAAAACTCAAATCTTGTTAGTGAATTTATCAACATGAAAATCACAGCATTTTCAGTTC
The DNA here is from genome assembly GCA_948472985.1 of Iguana delicatissima. Classification (NCBI taxonomy): domain Eukaryota; kingdom Metazoa; phylum Chordata; class Lepidosauria; order Squamata; family Iguanidae; genus Iguana; species Iguana delicatissima. Next base: position 51,297 of record CAOKZL010001216.1, on the reverse strand, counting down.
ATCTCCTAAACCCTAACTTTGCAAGGGTAAAAGCACAAAACAAAACAACACTGGAGCCAAAAGAGTGAGGTGTAATCTAAATATTTTAGTATTACATGACCTCTGTATTTCTTGAGTTAGTCAGAAATGTGATAAAGGAGATAAGAAATTGCAAATAGACATTTATTTTTATTAGGTGAAGTAAGAGAGTTTGGATGATCTGCCCTACCCTTGGGATTTTGGCAGACTTCTTAGTGCACAAGTTCCCTTTTGTCCATTAACGGCTCATGATTTCTGCTCATTTGACAGCTCAGAATACATGAGAATGCACTGAAGGAAGAGAAAGTATTGGACAGACTTTCACTTTTTAACCACAATGATTTCTGTCTTTGCTGCGCTCGGTCAGCTGAGGAAGAAGGAAAGAAACAGCCTTTCTTTCTTCCTTGTTCAATTTTATGTCAAAATTCCAGGACAACAGCTTGTCAGTGGAGTGTTATAATGTTCCCCAGTATGAAAGTCTGCTTGTTTCTTGCTATGGAAAAGGAAACTTGCTTTTTGTTGTCAGTGTTTGTCTCTCTAGCCACCTCATGGCCATCAAGGGTCATGCACTAACCCTCCCTCCAAGACCATCTTAAACAGCACCTTTAACACCTCAGGAGAGATGCAGCTCTGTGTCTCTCCATCATCACATATTTTCCCTAAAAATGATTTTTAACATTTATGTCTGATGAAATGTGTGACTCTTGGAAGCTCGCATAATGGGACTGTGTAAGGAGTCTGCCATAGGCAGGCAAGTGCAGGGAGTAGGGAATGTGCCTCTTCTCCTACCTTCCCTTCTATCGCACCGCAGGGCTGAGCAGACAATAATTGAGCAAGGAAGCAAATCAGCTGCCCTACCTGCAGATGGAGGCATGTGCTGCTTTGTCTCATGTATGGTAATCCTCCTTCTTGGCGCCCCCCATGTTGCTCCTCCCTGTGGAAGTCACTCACCTACTGGGCAGCTGAGGAAAGGAGAAAGACAGGCAAGTAACACTGGCTGTTTGATCTCCCTCACCCATTGGCTCCCTGGGCCATCTCTTCTCTTTCTCCTGACTCTTTCACCAAAAGTGGTGATGAGAATTGATCTGGAGAAGGTGCTGGAAAGAAGGCCCTCATACCCCCATTCCTTCAGGGACAGTCATGATTAATCTGCTGTCTTCCTACTTTTTTCAGCTGCTTTTAAAATGTCTCAGTTCTTCTCTCCTCTTACCACTTTCTTCCTTTCTCTTTTGCTTACTTTGATGTTGTAAACCAAGTTCTAAGTGCAAAGCAGTTTCATAGAATCATAAAGTTAGAAGAGACCACAGTGGCCATCCAGTCCAACCCCCTGCTATGCAGGAACACCCATCAAAGCACTCCCAACAGGTGGCTATCCAGCCTCCGTTTAAAAACCTCCAAAGAAGGAGACTCCACCAGATTCCAAGGCAGCATATTCCACTGTCAAACAGCACTGACCATCAGGAAGTTCTTCCTGAGATTCAGGTGGAATCTCTTCCCGTAGTTTGAATCCATTGCTCCTTGTCCTAGGCCCTTTCCTCATCTTACCTTTTCGTGGAGGTGGGGGGTGGCGTTTGTGCAAACAGCCTCTTGTGTGAGGCGCTCACTTCGTTTCTCCTTCCTTACCACAACTGGCTTGCCGGTTGCGCAGGCACTGCACGAACACCCCGCCCCTTCCTACTGCAGTGCAACCTGGGAATTGCAGGCTAGCGCTGAGGCAGGAAGCACAACCGGCCCAGCTCCTGATGTACCGCAGCGCAGGTAAGTGCATGCGGGCCCCAGGAGCCTTGCGCAACCATGCACCATTTTTGGCTTGAAGCCAAAAATGAAAAGGTGTGTGCGCGGTTTGCGTTAGGCTCGTGAGCGTCACGTAAATGGGAGTGCATCATACGGTTCAAGGGGCCCTCTCGCAAAAGAAACTGCATGCGAAAAGGGCCCTAGTCTCTGGAGCAGTGGAAAACAAACCTCTTCAATATGACATTCTTTCAAATATTTAAACATGGTTATCATGTCCCCTCTTAACCTTCTCTTCTGCAGACTAAACATATCCAGCTCCCTAAGCCACTCCTCATTGGGCTTGGCTTCCAGACCCTCCATCATTTTGGTTACCCTCCTCTGGACACATTCTATCTTGTCTAGCTAGTTTGTATTCCATTAACTCAGTAGAGAGAAGAGAAGGGGAGAGGTAAAAGCAAAGGCAAACACCCTCTGTATAAATTTTGCTAAGAAAACCCTGTGGTAGATTTGTATTGGGGCACCAGAATTCAGAAACAACTTGAAGGCACATGACAACAACAGCAGCAGCAGCAGCAACAACAAGAACGTGTTTGCCAGATTGCATGTTTGCAGAACTCCTGACTGTTTTACCACAGCAACACTCTTCATCACCACTCTAACCTGCAGCCATTTTTCTCTTCTCTTTCTCTTTCTCTCCTACATTGCATCATAGGTACAAGCATTAGTCAATAAATCTACTGTTTATGTTTTATAAAAGAAGACTACACCTATTTCTTTTCTCTGCTAGTCTGTGTGTGTGTGTGTGTGTGGGGAGCATGGGACTGGTGGTTGTTCAGCTCCTTGCCAGTTCCTTTTCTTTGTTTGATAGATCTAGTGCTATCTCTTAAATTTCTGAACAATCTATTGAATTTCGTACAAATAATCCTTAGTCAAGATTGTCCCCTCCACCACCCTACTCATGAGGAGACCCTGACTGCTCAGTCCAACCTGAAGAAGTCAAGAGGGGAGAAAGAGCAGCAGCTTTTTCTTTCTGGATACTAACTGGGGCAGAGAGTGGTCTTGCATGCTAGAAGATGCTTACAAATTAAAGGATGAGTATAGACATGTGGATAAGCTTCTGAGAGGCTCTTAGGACAGCCATAGGGTATTTTAGTTTTAGGCTGGGTGGAAGAAATGGGAGTCAGCAGCAGGAGGTTATTTCCAACCTGGATCAGCTCCTGGGGTACTTTGCAACAAAAGAAATGGTAAATGCATCTTGGATAGTACCTTTTTCTTTCTCTCTCCCTCCACAAAACTAGCCCCATTCACATCCTTTCTGGAGTTAGGGAAGAAAGGCGTCAGTCTTCTGGAAATTTCTAGAAAGGCCTTGAGCCCCTGCATCTGTCATCTTCTGGCTGTTTGGGACTACTGGGAGTCCTAAGCAGCTATGTGGGAGCTGGGGGAAGAAACTGTGTAGCTTCAGAGTTTCTAAGTAGGTTACAGGTCAAGGTAGAACAGTATGGATGTTGTCCTTTAGGCATGGAATAAACACGAAGGTAGAATTAAACTATTAACAACATTAAAACCATTGAAAGCATACACTTGGAAAAGATAAAAAGCAATTAAAACAGTTCAATCAAACCAATACAGCATATTTTCAGTAAAATATATACAACAATTGTATACATTTTTGTATGGCAATTTTTCAATCAAACCACGGCAAAGGAGTAACAAAGAAGGCAGTTGCTGGGAGTGGGGTACTTAATAGGAGGTCCACATGCCATAGAAATGTTAGCTGTAGAAGCTGAAACAAGGATTTTATTTTTACTGTTGTGTGTGTGGTGGAAATTTGTACTGTATGCGAAGGGAGGCAAACAGTGCTTTTGAAACAGAGCAGCAAAGTTATATACAAATGTTTTGACAAAGCATATTTCTGTGTTAAATAGCATTTTAAACAACATTTTGCTGTCATAACAGTGAGCTGCAATTTTAGATTTGGAATGAAATTGCCAGCACCTTGTAGCTGATATGTTGCCCGGGTCATGATGACAAGCAAGCTCTGAGGAACTGAAAAATTGTGATGGAATGCAATCTTGAAATAATTGGCTGAAAGATCAGATTCAATAGATTGTGTTTTGGCACTGCTGTCATGATTAGGGGCTTAATCCTTCTGGTCAGACCCTGGAAATTTACAGTTCTAAGAAGAAAAGGAAGATAGTGTTCCTCTGGCAGCTGATTTGCAGCTTGAAATTTCAGTTTCAGTCAACAGTTAGGGAACAATGCTTCCCCCTGGGTTTTATTTTACTGACTGGGCACTTGCTCGGGTCACACATGAGATCCTGGAAAAGAAAGACGTACTTTTAAATGTTCATCTGGAACATCCTATTTAATGTACCCTGACACAGTGAGCCAGAAAGCCAGGACGCATTCCAGCAACTGGATGAAATGTCAAGACAAAAATGTCCTGCATGAGCAGTTGGCAGCTGATAAGGTTATCATTCATTTTGATACAGGTTACACTATCAAGGACAATGCCTACAGCTCAGCAGTGCTCCAGGACAAATCTTCTCCCACCTACTGAGAAGAATTCCCTAAGAATGCTTTTCTAATGAGACTTGAGCTCCCCGTACCAATAGGTAGAAGGAGACAGTTGCCTCTAACGATGGGTTTGAAGTGTCATGGAAAGGCAACAAATTGCAAGCCCCCCCCGCCCCAGGCCCTGGAGAATTAAATGTTAATTTCAGTTCATGCCCATTACTTGTTACAGTGTCAGGAAAGTATTGCTAGTAACCGTTTTAAAGAGTAATGCGTGATATTCATTTCATTTCTTGAATCTTTTTTGTTACTTCTCATTATTCTTTTTTTTTAAAATCAGAATAAGAGATGCATAAAACTTGAAAAAAAATGTCAAAATGCTTCTAAAAATGCACTTTAACTTGAAGAAGTAAATAGAAAACATTGCATTTTGCATAAGCCAAATAACTTTGTTCCCTCTTTTTATTTCACAGTTAAAATACTTTCTAAAAGTAATTGTAAGAAGCACCTAGAAATTGTTTACATGGGAAGCTTCATGGCATTTATTTTGTTATTTTTGAAATATATCTACGTTATTTGTGACTTGTGACTTCCAATCTTTCAGTCATCCCCCCCAACCGCTCCCCCCACTGCTGTCTACTTTTCAGGAGCTCTCCTATTAAACAGGGAGAAATACAGGCATCCCATATGTTAGTTAGCATAAGTGGGGAAGCCGGTTATTTGTATGACTCTGATCAAAAAATGAACATCAGAAGAGAGTGAAGCACCACTTCAGAGCACAGTTACTATTAAAATCAGAGACCCCTAGGTTGGCATTTCATTCTCAAAATTTCAACAAAGCCTGACTGGGATATTCATCATGGGTGTACCACACACACATGTAGCTTGGTCCTTGATGTTGTCCTCCTATCTTAGTATAAATCTGCATATGTATCTGCAACTCTACTGTGGAATCTTTTGGAGTTTAAGCCCCAATTGTTTTGGGTTAGTGTCCTTTGATGTTAGAGCAGGCATGACGCTGAACTTGCCCTTCTGCTCTATCCAAATGCTGGGCATCGTTTCCACAGCATGTAAATGTTCCTTCAAATGATGCTGCTTCACCCAGAGTACCCTGGCTCATGTTACCGCTGGGAACATTTATTGTAAGTCTTACCCTTGCACATATTCTGCTATCACTGCCACTGTTGTAGCTCATGTACTGTGCCTTGGCAGAAAAACTGTTTATGCATTCTCCTGCAGGATAGATCACAGGGACTGTAGAAAATAAAGGCATTTAGGATCAGTGATGGGGGAGGAAAAAAAAAGCTGCCTAAATACCTTAAAGGCATCAAATTCTATCTGATCTTGGAAGCTAAGCAGGGTCAGCTCTGGTTAATACTTGAAGGGGAGACTGCTGATGAATACCAGGTGCTGTAGGCTACATTTCAGAGGAAGGACCTGGCAAAACCACCTCTAGTATTCCTTGCCTTAAAAAAACCCTATGAAATTCATGGTGTTACCATAAGTTGGTAGCCAACTTGAAGGCACATGTAGTGGCTGGGTTTGTTTTGGAACATGAAATATTTTTACAAATATTTGAAAGTTGCTACAGCTGATACAGATTTACAATTATCTGCACTTTCCTTTGTCTTCCAACAATACTGGGAAAAGTTAAACCTCTTCATAAATCGTAGGACTGCCGAATTTCAAGAAAGGTAGGGTAGAACAGAGCTATGTTGCCGGTCTTGTGAAATGCTGAAATATGCAATAAGAGTATCCATTTTTGTTTTGGGTCTCAGTGTGGCTATTCAGTATATGGTATATTCTGGACCAGAAGAAAACTATCTCAAAAGTATTACTGGGTATGTAGGCCCTACCAAGCAAAGTGAGATAGCCTCTTCTTGGTTCTGCTTCTTATTTTGTTCTGCTCAAATAATATCTTACGTGGGATTTCTCTGTTAGTTGGTAAGATGCTGGAAAATTTCATTTGAACCACTTTTTCAAATGAACTGAGCTAACTCCCATTTATTGGTCTAATATGTGTATAAGAAGAACACAGAGATCCTTTGGATTCTGTATTTCTCTGAATATAGTGACGCCCATCTCAGTTCCAACACTGTATTGGAAATGTGTATATTAAAAAACATTGTGTAAAAGAAATGTGGACTTTACGAAAGTAGTATATAAAATGCATATGTTGAGAAAAGATGCATACAAATCTTATCTGTCAGGCAAAATTGCGTTTGAAAATAAACGTGCATTTTTGTGCAGTTTAACTTTTGTAGATATGCACAATTATACATAATTTCTACAGAATGGATTTATCACTGTACACACATTAAACTGACATGGATAAGATATAGAGTGATAAATGTAACCCCATCTGCTTAGCTAATTTGCTGTTATTTGTTGTCAAGTTGACTTAGACTTATGTTGACCCTATGAATGAAAGATCACCAAAATCCCAAGTCATCGACAGCCTTGCTTGGGTCTTGCAGACTTCGGGCCCTTTGGCTTCCTTTATTGAATTATTCTTCTTGTAGTGAGGTTTCCCTCCTTTCCTACTGTCTTCCACTTTACTAAGCATTATTGTTTTTTCCCAGTGAATCATGTCATCTCACAATATGCCCAAAGTACAACAGCCTCACTTTAGTCATCTTCACTTCTAGTGAGAATTCAGGTGTGATTTGCTCTAAGACTCATTCACTTGTCTTTCCAGCAGCCCATGCTTCCATAGAACTCTTTTCCAGAGTCACATTTCAAATGAGCTGATTTTCTTCCTGTCAGCTTTCTTAGCAATAGCATATGTATTTCCATACCGCTTATCAGCTAAATGCTTTCTAAGTGGTTTACAATGTGTTTAGCTAATTGCCCCCAACAAGCTGGGAACTCATTTTACCAACCTGTGGAAGGGTGGAAGGCTGAGTTAACCAGGAGCCTGGCAGGATTGAACTTACAACTTTGTGGCTGCAGTACCAGCATTTAACCACTGCACCACCACTGTCCAGTCTCCACAACCATATATAGAAACGAGAAATGGTATGCCCTGGATGATTCTGGCTTTGCTATTTAATTATATATCATTTTACTAATTTATTAAAATATTTATATCTTACCCTTTATCCGCTTATAATAAAATCAACTTAAAACAACGAATAATTAAAAAAGTAATTATATATCTCTACACTTGAGGGTCTTATCTAGTTCCTTCATGTCTGCCTTTCCAGATCTTAGTATTCTTCTGATTTCTCAAGTATAGTCACCCTTTTAGTAAAGATTGAGCCAAAGTATGGAAAATCTTTAATTATTTTAATAATTTGAAATCTTTAATTATTTGAATAATTATCTGAAGTTAGGTAAATCAGTTGTAGTCATTGTTTTTGTCTTCTTAATATTCAGCTGTTACCTTGCTTTCTTCAGCAATCATTCTAAAATGTTTGGTATTTGCTGCAAATAATATGGTATCATCTGCATATCTTAAATTGTTAATGTTCCTTCCTCCAATTTTCATGCCTGTTTCCTCTGAGTGTATCCTAATTTGCTAATACTGCTGCCTATGCTCTGATGTGAGGTAGAAAACTATAGCTGCAAGAAGAAGCTCAGATCGAAGCATTATCAAAACGTTTACTGTTTTGAGAGGTGGAATGTTTGAGAAGGCACTGATAGTAAGGTTGCCAGACTGAATATGGGGTAGTGCTTCTGTAGCTTTAACTATTAACAGATCTTAGATCAGGAAGAGGTACTGTACAGTTCTATCAGGTGGAAATAGAGCATGCCTCCTTCCTCATTCCCAAGCCTCTATTTTACCTTCTGCAGTCTCCCAGCATGGCTGTTAACTGATGGGTGCAGAGCACGGGGTGAGGTCCTATAGCTGGACATATGGCAATAACATAACCTTCAGTGCTGTGCATCCAGCTACAGGAAGAGAGCTGGGTGCTTTACCTCCAATACCCCCATTCCCCACTGGCCAGTAAATAGCCATGAAGGAGTGGGACTGCTGCATCTAAAAGGTGGGTTTGAGGTAGTGGTGAAGGAGGAGACATACTGTAGTTCCTCCTGATGGTACTTTACTGTACAGCTTTGTGATCCAGGATCCGTTAATGATTAAGGCTATAGGAGCCCTGTCCTGTAATCAGCCTGGCAACCCTAACTGATAGCAATATTAAATTAATCTGAATGAATGCTTTTCTCATTATGCCTTTGAGAGCAATTGCTACTGGCTTTGCTAATGTATAACTCTTCCTGGCCAGAAGTCCTGGATGTCACAACAGATTAAGAATGGCATTGAGGGTAATGTAACATGGTGGCTAGCTTCCCTGATGGGCCCTGTTGGGCTGGTCAGTTGCTGATGTTGGCTTCTGGAGAGAGAATCCATTTCTTTATTATCTGAGTGTGGGAAATCAAACAGGGTACATATTGTTTGAAAAACTGTCTCGTGCCAAGACTTCCATCCTGGCTCCTGAGGCCCCTCCCTTAAACTGCAAATCCCAGGATTCCATAGGATGTTGAAAGTGGATAGCACTATAACAGTCTAGTGTGGAAATGGCCCAGGATCTTAATGCAAGGACTTTTATCCCTGTGCCACACCAGGACTTGAACATTCTTCCTGAGGTTCACTTGCAGTTTTCTCATTGAAGTGAACATACATGTACCTGCGCGTACACACACACACATTTACCCACATGTACATATCTTCCCACTTTGGATCCAAAATTACAAAGGTCATTATAAGTGAAGGGAGCAAGAGCAATATTCTATGAAGTCACTGTGTGGCATTTTTTGTTCCCTGACATTGCTGAAGGTTTTGTTTGAGCAGTCTTATTCCTCACCAGTTTAATGCCAGACTGAGCCAGCCATGCTTTACTCCATAAAGAGATCAGGCTAAGCAACAGCACTTGGAAAAGTTTTTCTGTTTTGTTTTGTTTTTTACTGCTACTTCCAGAAATTCCATGTTGGCTGAATATTGTAGCCCAGAGAAAAGGGACAGGGGGATTGGGACTTTTCAAAGCTCTCTACAGACATGAATGTCAGAGTGCAGCAGAAGTGAATGTTTTGGTGCTGACAGCATCTCGTACTCGATATGTAAATCAATTTAGGGAAGTAATGTAAACCATTTTGAGCAGCTGCTTTAACTTTCACTGTGTTATCTGTATCTCAAAAACCTGGAAAGTGTCAGCAATTGCGTCAACAAGGCCAGCCTAGTGCCTCGTTTGATTACACTGGATGAAGTGGGTGCTTTGAAGACAGAATGTTTATGGCTGCCTTATCTCGATTTCCCTTAATTCTTGCTGCCCTTGTGTTTGGTTTGGCTGACCTGGTGCCTCAAACAGGAGCGCCCTTTGCTGCCACAGAACTAGCATAGCTGCATAATTAGGGAGGATTTTTCTAGCCAGAAAAAGGCTTTTGCTTTTGGAACATGTCATGTTAGTGCTCTCCCTTTCATTCCATGCTTTGACTTGTCAACTAAAATAACCAAAATAAAGGGAATGATGATGAAAAACTGAAAGTAATATTTGCTGTCTTAAAATGCTTATCACTGTACTAAAGACTTTTTGATCACCTGAGAACCAAAGGTATTTATGATCATGCAATAAAAGACAGAAAAGGCAAAGGGAGCCCTATCTGGCTATTGCCCACTTGTCCTAACAACAAGATGGGGGGGGGAGAATCCTGAGATTTCCCAACAGTCCCCTTCTCATTCTCTTGGACTCACATCGAGGATCTTCATGCCTTCTCGTAGTCTCTGGAATTGGTCTCTTGGTAGAGGCTTGGTAAGAATATCAGCAAGCATCATTTCTGTATTGCAGTATTCTAGCTGAACAAGTCCATTGCGACACATCTCTTGCACCTTATGGAAAGCAATGTCAATGTTCTTCTTGAGTGGCTTCTCACTTTCGGAAATCTTGATGCAGCTTTGATTATCTTGCATCAAAATGGTTGGCTTGGGCTCTGTTATGCCTAAGTCCAGAAGTAAATTATGCAGCCACTTTATTTCATCACATGCTGCTTTTGCAGAAACACACTCAGCACCTGTGGAAGAATCTGCAATTGTGGATTGCTTCTTACTTGACCAGCTTATGGCTCCTCCACCATAGAAGATCAGGTTTCCACTGGTTGATTTTCTGTCTGCCAGATCTACAGCCCAGTTCGCATCTGCATAGGCAACCAGTCATGGTTGGTCACAGGCTGGCAACATCAGCTTGTAATCTGCAGTTCCTTTCAAATATCTGGCAACTCTTTTCACTGCAATGAGATCTTTTTCAGTAGGAGAGTTAACCATTCTGCGTAAGATACTAATAGCATTTGCAATATCAGGTCTGGTGAAATTAGCGATGTATAGGGGTTTTTCAACTGCAGTCCTATGCTTTTCTCCATTTTTCAAGGGTTCACATTTCTTAGTGCCCTTTTTAAGAAACCCACTTCCTTTGGGGTTTTTGCCACAATATTGGCATCCTTTAGTCCAAGGCAGTCCAGAAAACCCATCATCTTCTGTTTCTGGTTAAGATAGAAGCTTCCATCACTGCTTTTTTTATTTGTACTCCAAGATAGTGCGAGATGTCTCCCAATTTTTTGATATCTATCTTTTTCTTAGATTGTTGACTATCTCCTCACTATCTGCTTTATCTTGACTGCATAGGATCAAATCATCAACATAACATGTAATATAAGTCCATTTATTGTTTCTGAATCTTTTGTAAACACACTTGTCAACGGTCCCGGGGAGTGAAGCCTTGTTTGATAAGAAGCTGGTTTAGTTTCTCACTCCATGCTCTGGCAGCCTGTTTCAAGCCATAAATGCTCTTGTTCAATTTGCATACAAGATGCTCTTTCCCAGGAACTTGAAATCCCGGAGGCTGTTCCATGTACAGTTCCTCATCTAACTGTCCATAAAAAAAAGCTGTTTTAACATAAAGATGTTGAACATGCATTTTCTTAGAGGCTGAAAAGCTAGGAGAGTTTTTACGGTTGTGTGTGGCTACTGGGGTAAAAATTTCGTTGTAATCTTCACCAAATTGTTATTATTCCTTTGCCATGAGCCTGGTTTTTGTACCTCTAATCTCCCCTTCTGCATCTTGTTTTGTGGAAAAGGACCCATTTACAGCCAATTCCCCTTTTTTCCCTTTTTGGGGAATTTCCTGACAAAGTCCATGTTTTATTTTTATATAAAGATTGCATCTCCTCAACAGCAGCTTCCACTCACTTCTAAATCTGACTTTGGTAGTCCCTTGATCTTTTGTCAGTCAGGGGGTTGTGGAATCTTCTCCTCTGTGGCTAGATAAAAAACCTGTCAGGTGGCACTCCCCGTTGCTACGTTCAGATCCTCTCACCTGGACTTGGATACCTGGCTCTGCTTTTTAGCGCCGTCTGGTTCCCCCCTGGCGGTTCACCACATCTGTAGCCCCTTCGGGGATGCAAGACATCTGGAGGATGGTAGAATGTCACATACTGTGGTTGCTGGTGGGAGTCTCCTTCCACTGCAAACAAATCTGGCAACATCTTGGTTTGGATTAGATTTGGGCTGTGGTCTTTCATAAAAAACAGCACTTTTTACTTTTATTGTACGCCCATTTTTTTCAAATTGAAACCCATTTCTAGCATAACCAACAAAAATTCCCTTTCCTTCACTTCTACAGTCAAGTTTGTCTCTTTTCTGCTTGGGAATTTAGGATATGCTTTACTTCCAAAGACTTTGAGATGATTCAGTTTGGTTTTGTTCCATTCCATAACCCGAAAAGGAGTTACATCTCTGGATTTGGTTGGCAAACGGTTGCACAAATATTAGGAGTCATAATAGCTTCAGACCAATAGCGTTTAGGCATGTTAGCCTTAAAAGCATTGTGACTGCCATCTCTTTGAGAGTTCTGTTCATTTGTTCTGCCACTCCATTCTGTTTTGGAGTGTAAACTTGTGTAGTTTGATGCTCAATGCCATACTATCAAACTCTGCATTAACAAATTCCCCTGCCATTGTCAGAGCGTAGGCTTTTAGGTTTGTAGCCAAATTTATTAGAGACAAGATTAAGTATTCCTTGAATTTTTGAAAAACTTGACTTTTCTCTTTGAGAAGGTAAGTGATGTATATCTGCTGAAATCATCAATAATAGTCATAAAGTAAGAATGTCCACCTGCAGACTTATGGCTGAATGGACCACAAAGATCAGTATATAAAAGGTCCAGTGGTTTGGTGGATAGTCTCTCAGAACTTGGGGAAAGTGAAACTCTGACAGCTTTTGACTTTAAGCATTCTATACATCTCTCATTGTTAAAAGCATGGTTTGAAGTTAAAGTCTCTAGCAAGTTCTTGATTAGCCAATCTCTTAATGCATTTACATTTCTGTGGCCAAATCGGCATGCCACAGGTTCAAACAGTCTTTGTGATTGCATTGGATTACACTATTTGCAAAATGAATCCAAAATTTGCATTTGGCAACAGTCACCCTTTAGGATTCTTCCCAAAAATTTAAATCTTTGTCATGAAGACCAAAGCAGGACTCCTTTTTGAAAATGACTTTGTTTCCCCTTGCTGTAGTGTTTTTGAATATAAAAAGAGGGTTTTAAATCTGGCACATATTAGGCATCAGGAATTCTTAAAGTCTCTATCCTGTTGGGGCCAAATTTTGTTTGCAAAAGGACTGTGCCTTTCTCTTTAGCAAACCATTGCCCATTAGCAAAAGGAAAAAGGAAAATTTATGCTTGTATCAAATTTAAAACAATTTTTGGCAATTAAAATAATGACTTGTAGCACCACTGTCAATAACAATCACATTGTGATTTTGATTTTCACTAGATTGAAATAACTGTTCATTAATTAGACCAATATTAAAATTTGTAGATTTCTTCTTGGAGTTAAAAACACCTTTATCATTTGGTTTCTGTTGCTGTTGTTGCTGCTTAAGCTTTGATTTGTTAATTTGGTTGCCATTTGTCCTCGGTGAAGAAAACTCTTTGATATGCAAATTCTCCTCAGCGAGTTGAGCCAACGCTGTTTCAGCAGATGATTTTGCTCCAAATTTACATCAAATTTTTCCTATTTTGATATTCTATAACTTCAGCAACAGCAGTTTCTAAATTCACATCTCCCTTAATTTGTAGAGCATCAATTATTGGCCCATAAAATTCTGGCAGACTACCCAAAAATAGTCCAAGTCCCACAGATTCTGGAAGATTTTCCCCAGAACGTTGAAATTCAGATAGCATAGTCATGAATGTGTTAATATGCTCATTCAAAAATCTAGGATTGGACAGTTTTGTTTTTGTAAGTCTTATGATAATACCACTCTGTTTTGCAATACTGGGAGAATCAAATAATTTCTTCAGTTTTTCCCATATTTCTTTAGCACTTTTCAAATCTCTGATATGGTAAATAATGCTTGAATCTATAGCTAGGCAAATGTGCGCTGCAGCTTTATCATCATCTTCGTCAAATTTCTGTTGTTGGGCAACACCCTCTGTGGGACGCTGTCCTTTCACAACCTTAAATAGTCCCATTGTAGTTAATTGCACTTGCACATTCCAAGACCTATTTCGGTAATTGCTACCATTTAACTTTTCAGTAGCAAGAAATTGGTTTGGATGAGGTGAAGCCATTTTCTCCTTTTAAACTTCTATTGTTCAAGCGGTCAGTCTCGCAGCCGCGTGCCACGTGGTCATCAAACAAAGGACTTTTATTCTGGGCCCCGATAACCCAAATTTGTTGGAAATGAGACTAAAACTGTTAGGATTCAGCCTTCATTTAGCAGAGTTACACAGAGAAATGTTTAAAAGCTTGTCTAATGATTTGTGGCTTCAGACTGGCTGATGTAATAAACAGAAACACAGGTAGCTTTGGATAAAAGACTTAAAATACTTTACTAATGGCTTCTTCATTTACATCTGTATTGAGAGCCTGCTACCTGTCTAACTAGTGAATAGGAGACTTCGGTCTTAACTCACCATCCTTCTTGATGGGACTCGAAGCATGCAAAGAGTTCAGATAAAGCAGCCATGAGAACAAAGAGATCAGAGAGAGAGAAGCAAGGAGGGGTCTTAACTTTTTATAATACCTATGACCCAAGCACAGTCCTGGGTCACATGATCTAATCACCTGAGAACCAAAGGTATTTATGATCATGCAATAAAAGACAGAAAAGGCAAAGGGAGCCCTATCTGGCTATTGCCCACTTGTCCTAACAACCAGATGGGGAGAGAGAATGCTGAGATTTCCCAACACTTTTCGACATTAGATTGTAATAGTGCTATTATTCCACTTTCAACTTCCTATGGAATTCCATAGGATGCTGAAAGTGGAATAATAGCACTATAAGAGTGTAGTGTGGAAATGGCCTAAGTGTTATTATCTCATCCTTATATACACTGACTTTGTTTTACACAGCTGGAAATCAATTCTAGATTGATGTCCAGTGTTTTAAAAGTGAAACCTCCTCTACTTATTTCTAAAGCTAATTTTCTGGGCTAAGCATAATTAATAATGGAAGCACAATTTAGTGAAAAGTTGGGATACAAATGGAAGGTACGAACAAAATAATACTTCGGGCATTAATGTTGTTGACTCTGGAGACTAGGTTTGAATCATCAATCACTCATGAAACCCACTAGGTGACCCTGGGTACATCACATTCTCTCAGCCTCAGAGGAAGGCAAAAGCAAACCCTCTGCGAACAAATTTTCCCAAGAAAACCCATGGCAGGTTTGCCAGAGTCTTATTATAACACACAATCACACTGGTTCACTGTTCATTATTTTGCACAATTTATTTTTGCACTTGTTAAGTAATTGTACATCAATTGGCAGTTGTTTTGTTGCCTTCTGGTTATTTCTTTTGTCTGTGATCCCAACCGATCAGGGTTTATATTGCAAATTTGATTATGTGGCAGCACTAGAAAGCCATTCAGAGCTAGTCATGTGACAATGAATTCAACAAAGCCCTTCCATTCCCCTTATTCTGAATGGAGAGAATGCATCACTGTTTCCTAAGCATCCAGTGGCTTTTTCTTGGCTTGCCATACTGTTCTACTACCAGTTGTATTATCTAACTGTCAGCACTGTAGGGCATGATTTTTACTCTGATCCAGTCCTAGTTGTACACAAGTGATGTGTGACTAAGTGGAGCAGAATGGAGTTGAGTAAGAATAAAGTAAGAACAAAAATTTGGGGGTTCATGGTGTCCATCTGTACTGTCTTACTTTCAGTGGAGTATGCCCAGATTCTCTTGTAAATGTGCATCCCCATCCACTGTGCTTGCTTATTGATTAGATTTTTCTGAATGAGGTGCTTCTCAATTATCTGATCTTATTTGTAAAATGGCTCCCATTCACTAGGAATCCAAGATCATTCTTTCATGTTTGGTCTGAACAGGCTGCAGTTTGATTCCCTTCCCTCCATACAGATGTGCATGAATTTCTAAGTGCACTGAAGAAATATTGATGCAATTACAGTAATGTGCAAATACTTGTCTGTGGTTTAACTAAAGCAATATATAAATGTATTGATGGACAACACTGCTCTAGAAGACTTGATCAAAAATTGTGACACTCCATACATGCATGAATTGCAGAACTGACTGTAAACATTTTCCAAGTTAAACT
This sequence comes from Iguana delicatissima, assembly GCA_948472985.1. Taxonomy (NCBI): domain Eukaryota; kingdom Metazoa; phylum Chordata; class Lepidosauria; order Squamata; family Iguanidae; genus Iguana; species Iguana delicatissima. The sequence continues at coordinate 35,468 of CAOKZL010001216.1, read as the reverse complement.
GAGGCCATTTCCGCACTACACTGTTATAGTGCTATTATTCCACTTTCAACATCCTATGGAATCCTGGGTTTTTGGGAGGGGCCTTTAGAGTTCTCAGCCGAGAGCTCTTTGTCCTCACTAAACTGCAAACCCCAGAATTCCACAGGATGTTGAAAGTGGTATAAGAGCACTATAACAGTATAGTGTAGAAATGCCCTGAAAGACAAGTGGAATGGAACACTGACCCGAGCGCAAAATAAAATTGAAAAGGGAACACTCATTCATCCCTGCCACCATCATTCTGCTTCAGACTGTGAACTGAGCAGATTGGAGGAAGGTCCTGTCACCCTGGTTGCTTTGGCAACAGAAATGGTGTCCTTCTTTCCTCAACACTTGTCACCTTGTGAACACATTTGCTTTTGCAAAGAAGTACAACTCCCATACCCATGCACTTGCATCCATGCACACTCATACCACAAAACAGTAAAAATGAGGAAAGAGTTAATGGGAAGGATTAAAATGTTTCCAAAATGTACCCCCAATTGGCTTTCATGCCACTGTTCTTCTAAGGCTCTCAAGATAAACATATATGGCCAACCATTTTATTCTCACAGCAATCCTGTGAGATATGTGGCCTTGAGAGAGAAAGAAAAAGCATGATTGGCTCTGGGGGATCCAAATACCACATTCAGTCAGGGATTTGAACCCAGGTTTTCCTGGTGAAAGAGGAACTCTCTCACCATATGACTCTCTATAGTTCTGTACATGAGGCAGGTAAATTAAGGATCTCTAAGGGAAAAAAATGTCACCCCCATCTGCAACTTCTGGATTTGGTAGGAAAGCAGAATGAGTCAGATGAAACCAGGGTACTTAGAATGTTAGAAAACCATGCTATGTTTGTAGTATAGACCTAACATTTTGTTTATCGGTGGCAAAACAATGTATCTGAATAAGTTTCCATCATGCACATTTATTTGCCGTTTCTAATTCTTTTCAATTATGTAACACTTTCTTTTTTCATACAAAACTGCTTGTTCTCATGGGTTTTTAGGCCTACAGCATATTTTAAGAACCTTATTGTTATCCTTAATACTCTTAGCTATTTGTGTCTCATTATTCCTTTACGCACTTCAAACATCGTCTTTACCTTCTTTCTCATTTTCCTTTTCAACCTAACAATACTGTAGTTCTTATGCTCCCTTCAGTTTTAAAGAACTTCATTTTTACTTGCAATTAAATTAAGCAGCTTGTCACTCAGACAGGTTGCTTGTGAACTTCTATGCTTAATTTCACATAAAACCTCCCCCGAGTCAACTCTTTAAAGCTTTAGCTTTCTTATCTATGTCTTTTGCTAAGAAGGCTTCCTGATTTGACTTCCTCATCTTACTAAGTTGGCCTTACTTGTAAAGGCTGAGCTTCATTTGGTATATGAAATTCTGTAATCCTGTCCAGTAGTAGTAATTTCTCAAACTGCTCTGAATTATGATAATAAAATCAAGCAGAAGAAGCAGGGAAGGAATGGGTATTGTGGTGTCTTTAAGAGTAACTGTACCATTCAAAGCATGCTTGTTGTTGTTGTGTGCCTTCAAGTCATTTATGATGTGCAGCAACCCTGCATGGGTTCCCTTGGCAAGATTTGTTTGTTTGCCTTTACCTTTCTGTGAGGCTGAGAGTGTGTGACTTGCCCAAGGTCATGCAGTGGCTGAGCAAGGATTGAATTCTGGTCTCCAGAGCTGTAGTACAGTGATCAGACCACTACACCATGGTGGCTTCTTTTTGTTATTTGCAGTCAAGTCAGCTTTGACTTATGACCCTATAAATGAGAGACTTCCAAGATTCACTATTATCAGCTGCCCTGCTCGGCTCTTGCAAACTGAGAGCAGTGTCTTCCTTGAGTGAGTCTATCCACCTGTAAGGCAGTCTCCCTCTGTTACTGATGCCTTAGACTTTGCCAAGCATTATCATCTGTTCCAGTGAGTCACATTATCTCATGATATGTCCAAGGAACCACAGCCTGAGTTTAATTGTTATCTGCTTCTGGTGAGAGTTCAGATATAATTTTGCCTATTCATTTGTCTTTTTAGCAGCCCACTGGTATATATGCATACATCTTTGTGTGTGAGTGTATTATATTAAGCATTGACAATCAGACATGTTAAAGTCATAAATGAAATGATCCCTAAACTTGGCTTTGGGATATGAGTCTTCTTTAAATCTTTGCCTTGCCTTGTGGACTCGCTGAGCAGCCTACATCATGACACTATCACTCAGTTTCGATTTCCTCACTTTGTAGATTTAAAAATAATAGAGGACAACATTACCGGGTTGCTGTTTGCAGTGAAAGCTTTTATCAGCTTTCAGGGATATATAGTATTAATAAAGATATGTATCATGGTTTTCTTCTAATAATCCCTATTGCTCTTTCTTTTCTTGCTAGTGATCCATCAACACTATGTCATTTGTTTATTCAGAAGCGCTTCTATATTCTATTTATTGTTGTGCCTAAGAAAAGATTACATTAAGATTGCATAAAGTTGTAGTATAAACCTTGCTGAAGTGCTCTCTTTATGAAAGGGGGGAGTTAGGTTTAGCAACCAGGATTCCAGTACCATAACAAGCTTGCTTGGAAAATTCTTTTTATATAACATTTCTGTAATGAAATATTTTGTCTGTTGCTTCTTGAATGTTCCCAAAACGAATAACATCTTAAACAAAGCCCTTTGTTTTAAATTCCTTATATGGTCTTTCAATCTATATGCATAGATGATGACTTTTTTTTCTTCAATAGTGTTGAAAGTTCAGAGCCACCAAAGTTCTTACAGCAATCCCAAGCAATGGGGAGTGGGTGGAAGGATAGTGGGGCAGCATTACTTTTCACAGTCTTATTGTTTGGATATATAATGGCACCTCCACATTCTTAGGACACAGAACCCTCATGAAAGTGGAAAAATTGCAAATAACCCTCCCCACACCCCCTCCCATTCCCTTCCAAAGCTCCCCCCTCCCATTTCTTTGCCTCTGGCCCCAGTGCTCCCGGGTGTAAGAAAAAGGCAAGGTAAAGGGCTTACTGGTATTTTCCCCTCAGAGTGGAGCACTGAGTTCTGGCACATGGAGAAGAGTAGAGCGCTGAGTTCTGGAGTTCTAGATACTTCTGGTCTCCATCTTAGAAAGGAGATTTCTTCCAGAGGGGTGGGATAGAAGCAAAGAGGAACCTTACCAATCAGCAGCCATTACACAGCAGAATGTGCAGCCATGTGGCAGGGGGGACATGTCTCCAGCAGCCGGGGGGGGGCTTTGCTACTAAAAGGAAAAATATCCATTTTGAACACAAGCCTCACAAGCCTGGGCTGAGGAATGCAAGGGAATATGAGGAGGAGAATGGGCGGGGGGTGGGGGAAGACAAGCACATGCCTTGCAAATAATCAGATTTGTGAAAGTCAAACCCACAAACGTGGAAGGACTGTACTTTCAGTAGGGCTAATCTAATGTGATCTAGTATGTCAAGGTTAGACATATGTGGCCCTACAGATGTTTAATGAAGTGCAGTTCTCTTTAGTCCCATCATCATAGTGCTTTCTGTGAGTTTGCAAGTTTTACTGAATTTGCAAGGATTGAGTGGGTCTCCTGAAAGGTTGCCCTCAATGTCTGGGGCTCATTCTCGTAGAGTCACACTGAGTTGAAGCTGACTGGAAAGTAAATAACAACCCTCATCAAGCCTACCCCACATAGACAATAGTAGGGATTATGGATGTTGCAATCCAACATCTGGAAGGCACACTTGCCCAGGAATAGTAAAGCTATAATATAAAGACATTATACATCAATAGTTCCTGCAATATGCATATATATTTTTATAGGTATTTATTGGCCAACATATATACTCACAGCAGAACCTGAAGGCACACAACAACAGCAACAAACAACAACAGCAATGTCCTGTTTAGTCCTTCTGAAATGGAGGTGGGAAGATGGCGATGATGGTAGCATTAAAGCAGGGACTTCTGTAAAAGTTTGTTTTAATTTATGTTTTTAATGCTTTTTGAAGTGCTAATCAGCCTTTTAACTGCAAGCAGGAAGTTTTTGCACTTTTTTAAATTTATGTGTTAAGTTTTAACAGCTCCAACTATAAATTTTACCTTTAGATAAGCTTGACCTTGCAGTATGCAGAAGAGAAAAGGCCTTCTCAGGCTTCCCCCCCTAAACTCATGCTTAGAAGGAGAATATATCTAAGTCTGAGCATTCCACAACAGCTCTGCCAATTCAAGGACAAACAGTTGCTGCTAAAAGAAGGTACCAGTTCTATTGTTTATAGACCTTTAGAAATACCTGCCAAAAACACTGGATTTTTGGTGATATCTTGCTCTGGAACTTGATGAAAGCTGGACTTGAGGTCTATCTTGGCTGCCTGCCTGGGGAGGTAAGGAGTGGACTGGGAAACTAAGATAAAGCACCCCTGGATCTTGGCAACCACATTCCTGTTCTTTGTTTGTTAGCAGTTCTGCCTGCTACTTGAGCTTCTAACACACTAATCTTTCTCTGCTTGGGCTCTTCATTCGCCCCAACTTGCCAGAATCCCATAAAGGCCTGTATCCTGAAGCCATTTACTGCCTCACAGCAGAAATTTGCAACTTTTATGTCAGCTCTGACCTCATTGCCTGACTTCAATGGTGCCACTTATTGAGTGCCTAATGTCAAATTAGACATAAGATATATAGAGATAGATATAACTAGATACTGTTAGTAGAAATTAACTAAAGTTGGCAGAAGATTGATCAGATAATTATGATTCAGACTAGAGCCCAAACAATTCAAGCCCAGAAAGAGTATGTGCAGGCAAATGAAACGCCAAGGAGTCTGACCCAAAAGTCAATCCTCGATTACTGTGTTCCCCTAGAAATCAGTGTCCAGCATGAGAACAATACCATTACAGGCACTCCAACTATAAGCACTCCAACGAACCTTGACAATGAGACCACAAATAATGAGCAGGACCAGCAGAGCCCTGTGGAATTGGACTACCAAATTGGTCCATGGACCCTGGGCTCCTGGCCATGTCTCTAGTGGATCTACCTTCTAGGCATGTGTATTCTACAACCCTCAATACCAGTGGCAATGTGATGGAGAAATCTACAGGGAAATCTCACAGGCTTAATACTGGTCATGTTCAAATCATATATGGCCACTTGAGAGACCAGTGCTTTCTTTCAGCACAAGTCAATCAACATTTTTTTGATAAACTGCATGCTATGAAACAAGAGATTTCTGGACTTAAGGCAACACTGTGAACTATTGTTGCTTTGATAGAAGTGGAAATTTTAAAAGCAGCACCCCCAATAAACTCCCCAGAAAGAGACTTGGGAGACCCCCAGGAACCAACCTAAAGTCCACAACAGATGCAACAGTAGATGATGATCGCCCTCTTACTAATAATGCAAGCTTTCTGGGGCACCTATAAGAAATAATGCATGACTGGTATACATATTCTGAGAAGACACTGCAGATCTTAGCTGAAGATGGTTCTGCTAAAAGTGGCCTGAAGGATTTCAACCTTACTTTTACAAATCCAGACTTACGAGTTTTAGATGAATGGCATGACACCTTAGAAGATGATAACTCTGTTTCCACCTTTCATTCTACAGGAACAGTAAGTGAAAATGCTCCGCAGATGAACAATTATCAATTACAACTACCAGATCAAGTATATTCTGGATCTGGTAAGCCAATACCTGCAGAAGTGTCACTACTTTAACACTGAGAGCCATATCACCATTTTTAATTGGCCACTAAGAAGACCAAATAATGTGTGGGTCACATCTTCGGAAGTGCTAAAGGATATCGTAGATGTACTGGGATGGATGATTACTCCGTAGACATTAAATGTTCATGTGTGTATCCCACAACATCCAAAAAATTGAGAGGGATGGTGATTTTGTCCTTCATAGATAGTCACCATGCCCATCACTTTTGGTGTCAGCTTTATAAATTTGAAGAGAGAGAAATTTCATTTAAATGAGGCCTGCATGCACGCTACTCAAATATCAATCCCAATTTATATTTGAATCCTCATCACCACAAGTCAGCAAGCCTAATGAAAGGAAAGGAAGATTTAAATTGCAGAGGAGCCTTCCTAGGAGAACGAGCACCCACAGTTCCTGCTCACAATTTGTCTCCCAGAGGGCTGGGCTGTAAAAAACCCAGAAATGACTTGTACCTGGGAGATTACACCATCCTGTCACAATCCCAAAAAAATACACTCCTAGATTCATGTCACATTAACTCTTGATAACTGTACTATAAGGGGCAGAAATGGTGCCTTTTTTGGGAAAAAAGGGCATTCTAGAAGATTTAGAACATCAAATTCATTTAAACTTTAAAAAGGGTGAAGTGGATGTTCCCAAAATAATCCCAAGAAAAGGAAATAATGATATAGTGGTCTTGGGCTTCACCTCCATAGCTCTACGATCTCATGTCCAGAAATGCCTAAGTAAACCCGAACGATTCAAGTGGCAATGTACTAAGTGACAATTCTACTTCCACTAAGATTCCTCAAGTTAGGATAACAATGGCAGCAAGAAATTGGCAGTCTTCTCACTGGCAGGAAAAGTAAAAGCCAGTATCTAAGGCTTCTATAGCCCATAATAGTTTTCTCCCTGATGTTTACTCAGATCATAGAAGGAAGTAAGTGTGTCCCTCTTTTGTAACCTTCCCCAATAATGTCCCAGTTAAGAAAGGAAGAGATCCAGTAAGTGGGCATAACACTTTGAGCTTGGAGACTGGAGATATCATAGCAAACAGGACATTATTAAGTGGTGACAAGCCCCCTAGGAGTCATAGTTTCCAACAAATGGTTACAGGGAATATTCCTTCCTGATCAAACACAATCTACTAAGCAGCCCTCTGTAATAGATCTTGATTATGCTTGGCTAATAGAACACTCCCCTGGCCAACTCATCTGAAGAATGACTATTAGATAGCAAAGAGATGCGTTGACCTATAAAATTTATATCTTGGAATATTGCAGGTTGGAGAAATAAATTAGTCGATGCTGACTTCATTCAGTATCTTCAACATATAGTTTGCCTCTAAGAGACTTGGTTTACAGAGAACAATTCCTTGAGATTAGGAGATTTTAGGTCCTGGGAACAGCCTGCCCAGAAATCCTTCAGTGCAGGCCATGGTAGTGGAGGGCTGGCTATACTGATTTCTGCCACCATAGAGGTGGGTGAGATTACAGTAGTAATTGGCTTCAAACTATTGCCAAATATTAACTATTCATGGCTCTAAACCAGGCCCCCTGTTATGTATTAATGTTTATTTCCCCCCAGGATTTGCCAGAATCTCAAGAAATTTGGGCCAAGTTGGAGGAGTTATTTGATAGCTTGTGTACAGATTACCCTAATCATTTGATGCTAATTTGCGGTGATTTCAAAGCCAGAATAGGCAGTGATTACTCCATGATGGGACAAGTCTTAGGGTTTGATGTGGGAGAAATCTTAACTGTGCCTCGATCATCACAGGATAAATCAATTAGTAAGAATGGTCAGGCCCTTATCGCCCTAATTTGCAAATTCAACCTTATTTGCCTTAATGGTGCTTATTTAGACCACTCAAATGGGTATTTTACATATTTAACTGACAAAGGTGCAAGTGTAGTTGATTACATTATAGGGTCAGATACAATTATTCCCTATGTGCAGGCACTGGAAATTGAGGATAGAGCTGAAAGTGATCATTGTCCTCTCAGGTTGACCCTCAAACTCGAAGTGACTCAGTCTGGGTTCTGACAGATCTTAAAATGCATTTGCATTATGCATATTTGCATTAACCGGGGTGTGAAACAAGGTTGTATTTTAGCACCTTTTTAATTAACTCTTATGTTAATAATTTGATGCCAGAAATGACCTCCCCAGCATTCTTCCCCCCAGCTATTAGCAATCGCATGATCTCAATCTTGCTTTATGCTGATGACCTGGTCTTGCTATCCTGGAATAAAATCGGTCTCAAAAGGATGCTAGCCAAATTTGGGAGGCTATGCAAAGAGAAACAGCTGGCTGTCAATTATACAAAAACCAAGATTATGGTATTTGGGAAGAGATCCCCCAAGTGTATATAGACACTCGATGGACATCACCCGGTGCACTCATTTAAATATCTGGGGTTGTACTTTGATGAGAAGTTCTCCTGGAAACAGCATTTAGAAGCCACTAAAATCTCAAGTACCAGATCTATTGGGCAATTCAAAAGATTCTTTTATTCTAGAGGGGGACAGTTAATAAATCCTGCTATTAAGGTCTCTACAGCTAAAATTATTGCACAAATATTGTATGGAGCTGAAATTTGGGGAAGAGATGACAAGTCTGATTTGGAAATTGTGCAAAATAAATTCATGCGACTGCCTCCTGAGGTTCCAGGGCCCACCTTAGGACTGAGTTGGGCCTACCCTCAGTTACAGGTACAATTGACTTGTCTTTCTTAAGATTCTGGCGCAGATTAAATGGCCTTGAGGATAACTCCCTCAGCAAACTTTGTTGGTTAGAGGAACAGAGGTCTGGAGGTTGGGCACAATTGCTCCAAGATAAGTTAAAGACGTACAACCTTAAAACAGAGAATTATTTAAGACTTAGTCCTCATGATCTTAAAAACTGGATCTTTGATCAGGATGCCAGGCAAAACAGAGTATCCATAGTTGGCGCAGAATTCTCCATCTGGTACCCATAGATCCAGATTAATCATGCAAAGCCTCAATACTTTGAAACCTTGACCTTATTTTAGCTCCAAAGAGCTTTTACAGAATTTAGATTTCAGCAGATGCCTTCTGCATATCTTGAAGCGAGATACCAAGGTACTCCAGTCTTAGATAGGAAATGTGTATTTGGCTGTAACCAGATCGAGAACATAACTCATTACTTGCGGGTCTGCCCCCTCTACTCTGGCCCTAGACAAAGATTCCTGTCTACCATTATTCAATTTTTTGCTGACTGCACATCCCAGAAAATAGTTGCAGCATTGTTATCTGACACATTGCCATCTGTAACATACTTAGCAGCTCAGTTTGCATTGGCAGCCAGGAAACTGCAGGCTCGTTTCACAAAGGAACATATTGTAACATAATGCACCTTAATTTTATACTTTCTGTTTTTACACCTTTTAGACAATTTGTTCGGGCTATTATAATGGATTAAACTTGTATATAAACCTTAGTAAGTTTATTGTTAATCAGATCATAGTAGTTGTAGTAGTTGTTAAAATGATAAATGGATAAACGGTTTTAAAGTTATATGTATCCTTCAATAACCCATTTCTAATTGTATCAATCTATTTTAATATTAATTTTAGTCATGTTTTATTCTAAGCATTGTAAAGGCCATTGGCTATATACAATAAAAGTACTCACAGCAGTAAAAACACCCCCCTTGCATTTCACAAATTTTGTATCAAATATTTACTACATGCAGATGATGTCTGTCCTCTTCTGGAAAAAGGCAATCTGTGAAGCAGCCCTATTTGCAAAATAGGAAGAATGATGACTTTTCCTCTAATAATCCTGCAATAAGCACAAGTGAGGTAAACCTACCCCTATTATCCATTCTGACTAATACTTGGTTCTGTCCCCTCCACATATTGTATAAGTTTAATAGCTATATGGAGGTGAATGAAAATCAGCGTTGTACAGAACAATGCTTCTCAGCCTTTGGTCTACCACATATTTTGGTCAAAGCCCCCACAAATCCCAGGAATATGGCTGTTAGTAAAGGATTCTGAGAGCTGAAGTCCAAAACATATGGAGGGCCAAAGTTGAGAATCTTTTTCTTAGCCGAGAATAATAACGTTAGATTTGGGCTTAGGAGACATGTGTACAGGCCCCTGGTCAATCAAGAAACATATAGAATGATCAGGGCTAATCACACATACACACACACCCTGTATATCTGTGTGCTAAAAATATCTCACAGCTAAAACTTGTGACATTATGTGGGAGAACTGCCATTTTTTTCTACTATAAGTTCCTTGGAGTGAAGATGATATCCAATTTAATAAACAAATTAATGAAAGCTGCAAGACCCTGTTACTGTGTACAGCCTCCATTAATTTCAGTGGAATTTATATGGGCCTAGGGTTGACTTCACTCTTAATGTAAACACACAATTTGAAAATTCATTGGTCCTTTCCAGATGTTGTCTGAACACATTAAGAGAGGAAAATAACTCAACCACTATTCATGTGTAATACTACCTAAAAAGGGCCCCTGCATCTACTTTCTTTGCAAAACAGTGATGTAATGGTAGATGTTGACGTGGAAACACTCATCATGCCTGCCCACACCCTTAAAGAGAGTTTGAAAACTCAGACATCTGTGTTGAACGTTCCCTTCTCCAGTGTTCTCCATCCCGAAACCTTTCAATTGCAATAGGAATACTTTATTAACAATATATTATTCATGGGAAAATCCACTGCCTCCCTAGTTATTGTGAGAATGGTGGAGAAGCTTAGAGATGAACACAGAAGCCACAGGACAGTGGCAGGTGACATGATCATTTTTGCTAATCAGCAAAGGCCAGTGCTTTGATTCCCCCACCAAACTCCTGGCTTCTCTACACCCCTCATGCAAAGTCAGGACTCCTTTAAAAGCAGGGCTTGGATCATACAGATAAACTTTTTGTGTATCCAGCTGTGTCTGGAAGGGACTCTTTTAAAACCTTATAATGAGCATGTGTATGTAGACAGGCATGTATAGTCCCCCTTCTCTCCCCCATCCCCACCCCAAATACTTTAACATCATATAATATTTGAAAGAACTTTTGGAGTTTACGAGTTGAATAACTTTTTATTATTGCTGGTTTTATTTATGTTATACTTCATAAAGTTTTTATATTTTTTATTTGTTTAAAATTTTAGTGTAAAGTTTCAGGCATAGAAATCACAGCTCAATTCAGTTCACTGTATTCCTAGTCAGAAGTAAGCCACAGTACAATCTCACTTTTGTATCTTGGGCACACTTGGGCCATTTCTACACTAGACTGTTATAGTGTTATTATCCACTTTCAACATCCTAGGGAATCCTGAGGTTTGCAGTTTAAGGAGGAGCCTTTTACTGCAAACCCCAGGATTCCCTAGGATGTTGAAAGTGGAATAATAACACTATAACAGTCTAGTGTGGAAATGGCCTTGGAATTCAACCCTGAGCCTGGAAGCTTGGGTTTTAGAAGTGGCCGGGGGTGTGGTTGCACAATTAAAACTAGTGTGCCAGCTACACGCATGCTTTGAGAGGTCAGATCTGGCCACAGTAACTCATGCCTTGATCACATCCCATTTGGATTATTTTAACACACTCTGCATGAGGCTGCTTTTGGAAACTGTTTAGAAATTTCAGCAGTCTAAGGTGTTCTTTGTTAAAACAGCTTCACTAGCTACTGGTCTGTTTCAGGAAGAATCCAAAGTGCTGGTTATGATCTATAAAGCCCTGTACAGCTTAGGTCCAGACTATCTGAAAGACTGTATCTTTCTATACAAGCTTACCTGAATTTTTAAGACCTTGGGGTGAGGGGCTTTCTCTAGGTCCCACCATTATGACAGGTATGGCTAGTGAAGACCTGGGAGAGAACCTTCTCAGTGGCTATTCCTATGCTATGGAACTGTTCAGCCCTCCCTGCTTTCCTTTTTCCTGTGGGCAAAGATCTCATTTAAACAGCCCACACCCTTTAACTGGCTTGGAGGTAGTGCAATGGGTAGGTTTCAATGTGCTTTTAATTATTTTAAATTAAATTTTTAAACTATTTAATGCATTTTAAAAATTTTATATTTCAGACTGTTTTAGCTGTATTTTAATGTATGGTGTGAGATGCTTTGGGTTCCATATGACAAAAAAGCAGGATATAAATAAAATAAAACATAATAAAATAAACAGGTTTCAGATATGCAAAGCCCAGCTCACTTCAGTACAGTTCATTTCAGTGCTCAGAATTACAGCCTGATAGAGCAGCATTCATGTATACAAAGCACAGCTCAAGGTACTTAAAGATAGCATGTTTAAAATTTAAATGATTTTAAAAAGGGTATTTAAAATTTCAAAGCCTTGAACCAGTTTTTCCTCTTAGGAGTTGGAAAGGGCTTACACCCTGACTGGAGTCTGGATTCTAGAGTTGCTAATAGTTGCTGTGTTCTCCCCAAGGAGCAGTTAATTGCCTGGGCTGCAGGGCAGAGTGGATGAGAGCTGCACAACCTTTAGCCAAGGATCAGATACAGTGCAGGCATTGTGCACTCCTGTTTTAGACTACAGTGTGTTCTGTTCTGGAACTTGAAATATAATATTTGGCTGAATCCAGACCTGCCCTTCTGCAAACAAGAGATTTCTTTCTGTTGAGTGAAGATACTGAAGGGCTTTTGGACTACGCAGTTATAGTACTATTATTACACATTAACTGCCATGGCAACATCCTCTGGAGTCGTGGGGTTTATAATTTGATGAGGCACTAGAGCACTCTGGCTGAGAATTCTACATACCCATTCCTAAACTGGAAATCCTCATTTTCTGTAGGATGTTGCCATGGCAGCTAAAGCAGAATTATATTGCTGTAGGATGAAAGGGGCCTGGGATTCAGCATAGCATCAATACTACCAGAAGGAGTGGAGGAAATGTTCTGTTCTGGAACTGGGTTTAATTCTAGGATTTTGGAAACTTTGGTGCTGAGCACTGCCACAAGTTACTGCTATAAAATAAACTTTGTTTGTAGTAAAAGGATGCAACAGATGGTGTATAGCAGAAAAGCATTCCAGCCCTTATGCTGCTGAGGTCCAGCATCTCCTCCCAATCAATGGTAGAACTGACCTGCTAAACAACTAATCTCACTGAGACAGTCCCCTGGCTGAATCTAATTCCCCATTGGAATGGGGCCCCTGGACTGGAGTGCAGCCCCCTGAGGTTGGTGGAAGATGGGCTCCCAAAAGTAAACACAGATGTAAACAGAGAATATCACAGTGAGCAAGTATGATCCATCTCCTCGCTCCATAGGTATGAGAACTGTTTAAGCAGGTTTGTAATGCAGGAAAATTTACTCTCCTAATCCATTCTCAGCCTCCATATCTTCTCCCAGCCTCAAACTGCCAAGCTAAAAGCAAAAACTAACCAAAGACACTAAGTACAAATTGACTCTTTTCTATACCACTGGATAGCTGTTCACATTTAGCCATGAGATTAACTCCAAATCATATTTGATGGAAGAGGTCAAACTTACTACAGTGTGAAACACAGTAATTGGAAGGGTTCTTGTCTCTGAAATATTGCAAGTACAAAGGAGGACTGGGTACCCGCCCTTTTAATAGCTGTGTAGTGAAGGAGATCTCAGCAGTATAAGCTTGCATGAAAAAGCTCCAGTTGCTGAAATCTCTTCTTCTACACAGTTCTTAAGGTGCAGGAGTTGGTTGTCTTTTGCTTTTGGCAACTGTAGTTGAGTTTGACTAGATTTGTGGCAACAGAAATCACTGTCACATTGGCTCTCCAGGCTGGTGGAAGGACTGCTCTGTGTTATGTGATCTCTTGATATTGGGTATAACATTTTTATAATGTTGCATAATGGAAGGCAAACATGCAAATGTGTTGCCATGGTTTATACAGTAGATCAGATAAGGTGGGGTTTACCAGGTCTCCAGGGGTTGGTTCATGTGGGTGTTGCAAATGTCACACTGAAGACTTGTCTAAAATTTTCTAGGAGAAGAAAAAAAGCTCTATAAAGATACAACCTATCCACCCACTTATCCCTACATTAATGTAGAAGCTTTAATACTGTTAGGAAAATGAATAATTCAGGGGTGTAACCTGTTAACGGTTAAGGCCCTGCTTTCTCTTTGCTGTCAGATTTTCCTCTTACTTCCAATTCAGCTCTTTTCAATTTATTATGTTATTTAACACATTGAGTTTTTAAATATATCTATATCTCCAAAATATCCTCTCATGTTTACTGCTTACAGGATCTTTGTCCCTCACTAAGCCATCTTGGAAGGACTTTACACTTTTATGCAGCCATTAATTTTGTTGTGTTGCACTGACGTTTGTTGCTGTGGTGTAAATAGCAGGTACATAAAGTTTACTTATGATGAGTCAAACCACTGGTCTAGCTAGCCCCAGAATTGTGCACTCTACTGACACAGAGTCTCTCGGCAGAGGTCTTTCACCTTGGTAGCCTTTTCATTAGCATTGCTATTGTATTGTGTACGTTCAAGTTGTTTCCGACTTGCAGTGACCTTGAGGTGAACCTATCATGGGGTTTTCTGGGGCTGGGAGTGTGTGACACACTCAGGGTCACCCGGTGGGTTCCCGTGGCTGAGTGGAGAATTGAACTCTGGTCTCTAGGATTGTAGTCCAACATTCAAGCCACTACGTTGTGCTAGCTCTGAGAGTGTTCTGCTTTGGATGTTTTACGAGAAGATATAACTCATTAGAAAAGGAAATCATGCCTAGCAAGGTAGAAGGCAGTAAGAAAAGAGGAAGACTTCATTTTACAGGTGGATAGAGTCAGCCACAGCTCTGTGTAAGCAGGACCTGAGCAGGGCTGTTGATCAAGAGGACTTGGAGGTTTCTTCTTTGCAGGGTTCCCATAAGTCAAACTCAGTGGCAGTTGACAACAACAAACTTAATGTCTCCAGTCACTGAAAACAAGATTCACAGTGGTTTCCCATTGAACAGAAAGAAGGATAACAGGATTCCAGGTTACTCAGGATTTTTGATGTGTTGAGCAACAGATAAGGAGATCTTTGTTTGGATAATTTCCACTTATGAATTTGTGCAGAGCAGTAAAGAGTAGATTTGAAAAGAGTAGATGGCAGTCAGCCCTATGGAGAGAGGCCCTTGGATATTTTAGTGTGTGTGTGTGTAAGTGCGCACACACACACACACATACACACTATAAAAACATAAAGAAGTCAGTGATGTAAAAATAAAGTCTGAAAAAAAAATAAGCAAACCCATTAGTAATGTTACAATGTGATCCCTGTCTATGATTCATGTAAGTCAAGAAGGTTATATCTAAAGTTTAATAAATTCAAATATGATACTATTTTATTCTGTGTCAGACTGTTTGCTCATCTAAGTGCAGTTTGATCAGTGGGTACCCAAGGTCTCTGAAAGAGAGAAGAAGAGGGCAATTCTTTGACATCATTCAAGTTCCTGTGTTTGGGAGAAAAAATTGCTTACCCCTTTCAGAGCTTGAAAACCTTACTTTTTGGGCTGTAGCTCCCAGAATGCTCCTGGAGTTACAGTCCAAAAAAGAAACTTTTCTTAGCTCTTGTGAGATCCTTTTAACTGGAGGTGCTGAAAATTGAACTGGGATCTTCTGCATGTGGATCAATGGAATATGAATGAGCCATGGCTCCCTCCCCAAAGGGCTTTTTCTTCTCATATTCTGATTGTGTTGAAATTTGTTATTATTGTTGTGTGCCTTCAAGTCATTTCTGACTTATGGTGATGCCAAGGCAAATCTCTCATGGAGTTTTCTTAGAAAGATTTGTTCAGGGGGGTTGCCTTTGCTTTTTCTGAGGCTGAGAGAGTGTGACTTGTCCAAGGCCATCCAGTGAGTTTCCATAGTCGATTAGGGATTTGAACCCTGATCTCTAGACTTGTAGTCCAATGCTCAAACCAGTACACAATGCTGGCTCTCATGTTTTAAATTGCTAGGATGGAATATGGCATTTCCAGGCTGGGTTGATTGGTGCAGTAGATCCGATGCTGCTAGCAAAATGCTTTGTATATTCACAAGCTGTGTTGGCATGGGCTCTCTTGATTGTTTCATAAGATTTATGTGGGGAAAATCAGACACTAGTTGTGCTAAAAGCAACAAATAGTTTTGTTTCCTTTTGGGATGCATTTTGGTGGTTCATTATTGTCAGAGATTGCTTTGATGGGATATAGCATGTGATTGTAATTTTCTTAAGTGACATCTTCATCATAAACATTTCATGCTGGTGGATCTGCACATGATTCCAGCATATGTTGTGATGTTACTCACAGGAAACTTGGTAAATCTTGCTCTGTTTTAAAGATCTTCTTCAGAGCTTAGAGAATTAATTTTTAAAGCAATCTGCTCCCATTAATCATTGCAGGGTTTAAAAGGTAATTCATTGTCATTACTTATTGTAATGTTAAAGAGTAACTTTTTTTTTCCTAGTTGTTCCCCACTGCCTTTAAAAACAAGCAAACCCACGATTGGTAAGTAAATGGCACAGTACATGTAAAATTCCGGATGAAATTATTTTAAATATTTTCGAAAATATGTTGAAAATGAATTAGAGCCGTTCCTCATTACAGTTACTTTTAAAATGGCTTTTAATTTCCCCCTTGTTACTAAATGAGTAATTCATTACAAGCATCTGTGTGTATGCACCTTCAATTTGCCTATTGACTTATGGCAGCCCCTTGAATTTCATGAGGCTTTCTTGGGCAAGTAATACTCAGGGATGGTTTTGCCAGTTCTTTCCTCTGAAATATAGCCTACAGCACCTGGTCTTCATTGGTGGTCTCCCATCCAACTGCTAACCAGAACTGACCCTGCTTAGCTTCCAAGATCAGTCAGGATCTGCTGCCTTTAGGGTATTTAGGCATGTACTTTAGTTTTTCCATAATTACTTCTATGCTAGTTCAACAAATCTCAGACTATACGGCATGCAAACATCATTTTCTTTGTGTTGAAAATCTACATCTCTGGATTTGTTTGTGTTTCATATGACAACAATTAGCCTACATTTTTACACTGATTAAAATATCACAATACATCTGTGCTCAATAGAACTAAACAGGTAATTACTGATAAGCTCCATCTCAGGCTGCAGATGCACATCTCTAGATTGTGCAGTGAACGAACTGTGCAGATCTGATGAAGGTGTGCAACTTTAGGTTAAAGATAATGAGGTGGTGTGCAGCTACTACAGTTGATTATCCTTTCCACATGTTCAGCATCCTATTTGGTCCTGGAAAGGGAAAATCAAGGCCAAAGGTTGGAGAGAGGATGTGGGAAAACAAGCAAACAGGAAGTCACCATAATGCAGACTAGCAATTAGTGAATATTGGCATGCAAAGGCTGCTAACTCTTAACAGGTTTTTATACCCTATCTCCCAGAATCCCTTGACCAATGTGCTAGCAGGGGATTCTGGGAGTTGTAGCCAAAAAGTAATTTTTCCAAGCTCTGATCAATGCATTTTATTGTCCATAATTAGCTAGTTACAATGCCCAGTGAAAATGTTGTGTCCACAATGGTGGGGGGGTTGGAATCCTCCCTATGCTTCTGCATCTCAGATCTGTTGCCCATCCATGGCAGGTCAGCCCACTGCCAATATAGCTTTGCACATGGATGCCATGTTATATAAGAGTTGCTGCAGTAGATGCGAGCTTGGATGATGTAATTCACAGAGGACCGTGCAATATTTTTTTAAAATTACTTAACAGAAGATAAAGAGCTACTTGCAAAATGGAACTAGATGGCATGTCACTTCATTTAACATGACGCCCACAGTTAGCATTTTAGATCAGTTTGGAGAGAAAGTAAGAGAGCAAAGGAACTCAATCTGAACTATAACTGCATCATCTGGAAAACTACAAATGTAGATGAAGAATGATTAGAATCTGTGAATGACTCTTTGACTGTAATGGTCTCTGTGTGACACTTGCTCAAGTTTAGGTGGCCATATAATGTTCTCCTATCCTTCCAACTACTCCCTCTACTTTCTGTATCACCAAAAATCCTTTGACCTGAACTGCATGTTGATATTAGGGAAATTAAACAAAATTGTCAATTTAAAATTATGTATTCTAGTCGTAGAAGCATATTGTTTTCTTTGTAAAACATTTTTTCTTTTCTCTAGTACGTAAAATGAGTAAAATTTATGAACCTGGTCATATCAAGTCATCATATTTTGAACACCCCTCTCTTGCAGATTCCTTGTCCTGCTTAGCTGTTTCGGTGCTCTTCTTGTCCACAGAATTGTTCTTGATGAACAGGCAATTTATATTAAGGAAATGTCATCTACAAATAATCACTGTCTGCAGGCTTGTGTCCATTTGTTCACACATAAGCACCACTGGTTTCAAAGGGATTTTCTTGTGCAAAACCTGAAGCTTAGACTTTTGTTAAATGGATTAGATTTGGGAAAGTTACCTCAAAAGTAATTAGCTTCAGTCAATGGTTTCTATTAGCTCTGGTGTCAGGTTGGTGGTAAATTCATGCTAGGTGTTGGTGTGAACTTCAAAATTGCTATCTAAGGTAATGAATCTATTGGGGTTCAGCACTTTAGGTATACAGGTATACAGTTCCCATTAAAATCCAGTTAATTCACTGTCCCATTGCTATTAGCCACCATTACTTGCACTTATAACTCCAAGACAACAAATGTAGTTAGCTACTATTGCGGTTACACTCTTTTGAAAGTAACTTGTTGCTCTCCCTTCCATTTCTCAAAAGCAACTCTAATAATTCCAAAATTGAACTACAGTAGATGGCATGCCACTTTGGGTTATTCTAGAAACAAACATCTGAGACATTACAAGCTGCTCACCTGTGGTACAAACACAGGCCATTTTTGTACTAGCCTGTTATAGCGCAATGATTCCACTTTCAACATCCTCTGGAATCCTGAGGTTTGCAGTTTCAGGAGGGGCCGGCTGGCCCCTCCTGAAACTGCAAACCTCAGGATTCCAGAGGATGCTGAAAGTGGAATCATCACGCTATAACAGGCTAGTGCGGAAATGGCCACACTCTCTTGCCGTCTACCTCATTTTCACCTTAGCACCCACCACAAAAGATGACGCAGCAGCATGAGCCAGAACTTGAACCTTGTGATATTCCTACACCACCACCATTTGCTGAAGCTCCAGCCTCTGAACTAGAAAAGTTAATTAGAAACTAAAGTTACAGCAGAACAAGAGTGAAGTCATTCTTTATCAAGTTACAGTCGTAATGAAGCTTATTTATACCTTTTTAATTGGGAAAATGAATTTTTACTTGGGCCTGAATCTGCTTCTGGCAACTCAGGGTACCAACATAATCCAGAGTACAGGTGTGCAACAAGCAGGAAGCAGGAAGATGCACAGAGAGCAGATCAGTCCAGATAACAGAGAGAGACGGTGTCAACTGCAGGCTATAGGACTACTTAGGAAACCATTTTGACTGCCTCTGCTCAGTAGCAGGCCAGACACAGCACTCATGCATTATTTACACAGAAGCCAGAACAAAATAAGATAGATTGGGAATCACTTTGGGGTCTCACATTTCAAGTAACTGGCCAGAACAAGAAAATTTTTTTACAATTTTGACAGTTCTGTCTCATTTGATTGGAATCTTTCCTTTGTAACAGCCAGTATGGTGTAGTGGTCTGGCCTAGGCCTTGGAGAGGGCAGGGTATAAATATCTGGTTAGCCGTGAAAACCCACTGGGTGACCTTGGGCAAGTCACACTGTTTTAGGGGAAGAAAATGACATGCCTTCTTTGAATAAATTCTCCCAAGAAATAAACATGATAGGTTCACCATGTCAGAAATGACTTAAAGACACACACCGATAAAATTTTTCCTTTTTAGGCTGTAATATTTGTTATGCTCTTTTTATTTCTTCCTTAACTGGAGAGCAGAAGGATGTTTGCAAAACCAATGAATTCTTGAAACTCCCCAAATTAGACAAAACATTCACCCTTTCCATATGTTGTGAATCTTGAAATATAATATTTGGCTGAATCCACACTTGCCTTTCTGCAGATAAGAGGTCTAAGTATGTATTGCCAGAACCTCTCCCTGTCCCTCCCTTTCCTCGTGGCACAAATTTAGCACAAATTCAACACACATATAGACACCTTGTTACTGAGCTAGTGAACCCTGATACCAGATGAAGGTGAGCAGAAATGGTTGCCAAGGCTTTCAAGCCACCTCACGTACAAAAATATTTTTTTCTCCTCCTCCAGTGTCATTTGCCCTGAGATTTGTCTTCCTACCTTAGAAGTCAGAAAAGCATTAAATTACCTGAGACTTCACCCAGGCCCTTTTCGCATGACATTTGCCATGCGAAAGGGCGCCTGGAGCATCGTGCAATTGTGAGGAGCGATCTGCATGATGCACTCGCAATTGCACGACACTCCAGTGTAGGGCAGGCACCACTTGCGCACTTTTTCATTTTTGGTTTTCAGCCAAAAATGATGTGCAATCACACATTGCTCCACTTGCCATGCGTGCAAAGCCTCTGGAGCCACGGCGGTCACGCTTCCTGCCCCAGCACAGCCTGGGAAACTCCTAGGCTGCGCTGTGGAAGGAAGAGGCAGGGCTCTCACGCTACCTGCTCGGAAGCAGGCAGCTCATGCAGAGCTGAAGCAGTGGGGATGCGAGAGCCTCTCGCTGGAGGCTGCTCACACGATCCCTGCACCCCAGCACCGAAAAAAGGTAAGGTGTGGAAAGGGCCCCAGTCACCTGGGCCCCTCAACCCTGTTTGTGAGCATGGCGTAGAGAGAATGAGAAAAGGAACCAGATGCTCTGGCATCATAATGCCTATATTGAAAATAGGGAAATCTTTTCTAGAAAACAAAGCAGGATTTTTTTCCTTGATCATAAAATGCATAAAATGCCTGGGATTCAATAGTTCCATGGTAGATCATTCCTCCAATGTATCCCCACCACCTTTATATTCCACCCCCCATGCATACCACTGATCTGACTGCCATTGGAGAACACTCCATGGCCAACTAGTGGTCAGAAGAAGGATGGGGGATAACCAGGCAGTGTATGGCTTCATTTTTACAGATGGCAGGAAAAAACCCTATACAGAAATTCAAGAGGATGACGTCTTCACTATGATCCCACCTCCTGAAACACAGCTTGATGCAGCCTGGACACTGTGCACCCTTCCTCAGCCACTACTTGGCCTTGAAATTGCACTCTACGTACAATCAGGAAAGTTATGTGAATGGGGGAGTGCTCTGCAAGGAAGTAGTGAATTGTCATTCCACAATGCCTTTTAAAAACTTATAAAATAGGTGTAACAGGAGTTTATGGCAATTTCTGCACTACACTGTGATAATGCTATTATTCCACTTTCAACATCCTGTGGAATTCTGGGATTTGTAGTTTACTGAGGCCAAAGCGTTCTTTGGCTGAGAATTCTAAATGCTCCTCCCTAAACTGTAAATCCCAGGATTCCATAGGATGTTTAGAGTGGAAAAATAGCACTATAACAGTGAAGTGTGGAAATGGCCTCTGTCTCTGTGCATCACCAAAAGGAAACCAGTCCATGAGTGCCTTGATCTTTCTTTTATGGTTTAGTTTCTTGGTTTTTTTCCTTGAGATATTTGCTCTGTATTTTGATTATTTGCTAAATTCTGATTGTGGTGCAATTGTACTGTACTTTGGATCAATTGGTTGAACTGTAGGGTTTCAGGTGTAGATGGTGTTGCTTGGCATAAGGGGGCTTGTATGCATGTACAATTGTTCAACAGTCTACCAGGTGCTGCTCTCCTGACCTGCCAAGTTCTGCTGGTTGGTGGTTTAGCAGTGTGGGTGGATTAGCACCCACACTTTCAGGAGGCGTCATCTGCCAGTGATACTGATTGTATCTATCAATAGACAGAGTCTTTGGAAAAGTGCAGTAATTTTTGTGATGGCTTTACAGCTTCTGCTGAGAATGTCAAACTCTGGAAGTTCATTATCTTGACAGTGATTCCCATGATAATTTAATCCATTTATTGTGTTTCTTGTTTAAACTTCAATTGAAGTTGAAAATGATAAGTTGGAATGTCTATTTGAAAGAAATCTTTAGTCTTTTTTTTAATATAAAAAAGTAGGTTTCAAACAGTCAGGTTTCATAGGGTAACATTAAAACCTCACTGATAATGAGATGAGAGTGGCCATATGTTCTTCTTTACAGAGGACAGTCCTCTGTTTGAAGAGCTATCAAAAGGACATTCCTCTGTTTTAAGAGTTTAAAAAAAAATCCTGAAAGGCTGTCTAGTGCAAACCTTGTTTAAAGATCAAGAATTGTAAGAAAGGCAGCCAGGGTCCATAAAGTGACCAATCAAAAGTTAGTACCTGGACAGAAAACTGAGTAGGCACATAGTCCACCTGTGTGGCTCAATATCTAGATGAACCTCCTTGAGGGAGGGCATCAGATATTTTGGATTTGGGTGCCATCAAAACACTTGATGACACGTGGCTCTATTCTTCCTTGTCATCAGAGTCAGATGAGGCTGTGGAGGTGCTGAACCAGTGCCTGGATGCAACAGTGGGGTTGATGGGAGTCAGTAAACTGGAGCTCCATCCTGACAAAATGAAGGCTCTGTTGACTGGTCCTAACTAGGGGAGATGTCTTCTTCAGATGGGCTTGCAGTCCCTCTGAAGGAGCAAATGCATGGCTTGGGATTACTACTGGATCAGTCTTTCTCAAAGGAGATGTGAGTGGATTCTGTGGCTTGCTACAGGAAAACTTCAGCTGGTCTCCTAACTATGACTTTTGCTGGACAGGAATAGCCTGACGACTATCATTCCTATGCTGGTAACTTCCTGGGCAGACTATTGACATGTACTGTACATGGGGCTGCCCTTGAAGATAGGCAGCCCCATGTACAGCTGCAGCTATCAAGCAATATGTAACACCTTGGTTGTGGCAGACACATCTTATAGGAGCCCACATGATGCTGGTTCTCAGGAAATCTTTTAACCGTCAGTATACTTTTGGTCTCAGTTAAAGGTGCTAGTTATGAGATTCAAAGCACTAAATGGCCAAGGATCTTGATACTTAAAGGACTGCCTATCGCTGTGAACTGCTGCCCAAGCACTGAAATCAGCCAGAGGAGTTCCACCAAAGGGAGCAATACATTGTGTGAGGATAAAGGCTTTGCTGCTGTGGCACCCTAGTTGTAGAATACCCTTCCTTTCAAGGCCTGATTGGTGCTGATATTGGCTTCAACTCATTGCCATTACAACTTGGCTCTTTATTATGGCTTTCAGGGCACAGAAATAATGGCGTGGCTAGGTTGTGAAGTCCTGTCTCAATGCACACAGTTTTTAATTTTTTTAAAAAATTGTTTGTATCAGTTCAAACTTTAAATTGCTAGATGAGTTTATATTGTTCAAATGGTTATGTCTCTTGCCACACTCTGAGATCTTTTGATGATGCATAGGATGTAAATATTTTAATGACAAGATAAATGAATACAGCTTTGAAGAGAGGAGTATCTTATATAGAAGACATACTAGATCCAGCAAGAGGAAGAAAGTGTGTATAATACATGCTAAATATGGAACAATTTTTATGGAATAATTTAAGTAATTGACATAAGTAACTATGCTGTATAAAAGAACTGCAGTCATCCTTGTAATATGCCCCTTTTCTAATTCCTTTTCTTTTTGCTCTTGCTAGTGTTATATTGTGTAATGGTGGGGTAGGGAGGGGCAGATGATTTTTAAGAGGGGATAGGCTAGATTTGATCAGTGTATTGGGAAATATGTAATGGATGACTCAGAGCTTTGCTATTTCGAAAATGAATAAAATTTTCAAACAGAAAACAAAATCATTCCATGACTACCTTGAAGAGGAAACATGAGGCACTTCCAACATGCCTTCCCACTCTTGTCAAAACACTGCTTTTTCACTCCAGGAAAGTTTACAGCATTAAGGACAAAAAAAGAAGACTTCCAAACTGTACATAGAATTGAAAGATAGATCAGAATGGATGACTCATCTGGACATAATCTAGATTCAGTCAGCAATTGGCCTGGCTGCTTTCTTGGGAGTTAGAAATTCTCGGCAACCCCTGTTGGATACTTGCACTTCCAGACATTTTTCCAGTCCATATTTGGATGTATTTGGGGTCATTCATTAAAGTTAAGCTCCTTGGTTTTCCTCTGGGTAAGATCTGTGAGCAAATTAACATAAATATTTATGAAACATTTGTTTAAAAAAAACATTGGACAGGAAAGTAATTTTTATTAGGAAGACTGGAGTCTGGTAATTCATTTTCAGTGTAAAAATTCTTACTTGCAAAAAAGCCTTGTGATCAAAAGGCAATCCATAAATCTCTTCTTTCTTTCAAGAGCATTTAAACCTCTTTTATGTCAACCAATGACTCTCTATGTAATATACCCTTAAAGATAAATGAGGAGAGTGACTGGATGTGTTTTCTGTGTACAGGTTTGTGATCTCCTGTATTTTGTGACTGTGGTTGCTTCTGTAAAGGTTTTTCTGCAGTAAGACACTATCTTAGGAAGGGGATATGAGATGTGTGAGCATTGCAAGAAAAAAAGGTGGAGGCTGAAAGTAGTAAGCAGTATAGATTAAAGGGACAACCATCTAGGTTAAAGATTTCTTTTTGAAAAAAAACAGCATTTCATACCTTCCAACATTTCACAGGCCCTTTCTGCAACTTACCTGGTTCCAAAGCCATTGCACAGGGATCCAGGATCCCTCTTTGAGGAGGGAATTGTTTCTGGTGCTCTCCCCTCTGCACCATTTGCCTGCTGGACGAGAGGATGGCTCTGCTCCTCCCTTTCGCAGTGCAGCCTGGCAGTTTCTCAGGCTGCGCTTGGGGAGGAAGTGAAACCATAGCACTTCCTGCCATTCTGCATGACAGGTAAGTGTGGGAGGGAGGTGGGAGGACTCTGCAATCACGTGTTGTTGTCGGAAAAAACCCGACAATGATTTAATCCACGATTGCAATGGGTTGCCACAGGATCACCACGGGATCACAATGACGTCATGCAGAACTGTTGTCATGATCCTGTGGTGATCCTGTGGCCATTGCAGTTTGGACGTGGTGTGCGAACAGGGCCACAGATGAAAACCAGGACACATATACCCATGCTACATCTGAATGTAGTCAAGATAGGAAAAGTTATTAATGAGGAAGAACATACAAGCTGGGGGAGGCTGCAGCAGTTTGCTTTTGTCTGAGCCTACTGGGAAGGGCAAGATTCCACCCCCTCTTTCTACTGCTGAATTAAGTGAATACAAGAGAGAGAAACTGGGACATTTTAAAAGCAGCTGAGAAAGTGGGATGACAGATGATTAATCAAGATTGTCCCTGCTGAATTGTGACATTTGGAGGGTATGAATTCCTGTTCTCTCTGGTTCAGTAGCACTGGTATTGTGTGACTAACAGGTTCTGTGTGAAATGGGCAGAACAAAGAAAAACTGTCTGTTTAATTCAGGTACTCTTATTTTAAGCTCTGGGACATCAAGATTCCAATCAGTTGCTATTATAATGGGTAGAGAGTGACCTAATCAAGTCAGGTCAATTGCTATGCAATTGTCATTTTGGGTCTAACTTCCACTTGTATGATTCTGCTTCTTCTGGCTAATTCAGAACAAACTATACATTCGAAAAGTGCACTGGAGGTATGTTGATCCTTTTCCTTTGATGACATGGTAAACTGTGTTAATTTTGATAGTGCTGCCCTTTCTGCAATATGTAAGATACTTCTTTCTTGAATTCACCCTTTCCTTGATAATAAGCATGCAGAACATTTTCTTCAAATGGTACAATGAAAACATATAGATTGGGGAATTGGTGAGATGATCATGTGAATGCAGAATAACAGAAGACACAAAATGCTCTTTGAAGAAAACATACAAATTTGCCAAACAAACTTAAATACCATAGCTTGACCGTTGATTTTCTGCTTTTTGACTATATATAACCTTAATAGATTAGAGAACTGGCCAAAACAAGAATGCATTTCAACAAGGAGAAGTGTAAGGTACTACTCTCAGGCAGAAAAACTGAAATGCAGAGATATAGGATATGTGATACTTGGCTTGACAACAATCCATGTAAAAGGATCTAGAAGTCTTAGCAGACCACAATCTGAACATGAGTCAACTGTGTAAGGCAGCAGCTTAAAAAAGCCAGTGCAATTCTAGGCTGCATCAATAAGCATATGGTATCTAGACTGAAAGAAGTAATAGTACCACTGTGTTCTGCTTTGGTCAGAACTGACCTGTAATAGTGTCCAGCTCTGGGCACCGCAATTCAAGAAGGATAATGAGAAGCTGGAAAGTGTCCAGAGGAGGGTGACTGAAATGGTAAAAGGCCTGGAAGCTTACTGGGAGTGGCTTAGGGAGCTGGGTATGTTTAACCTGGAGAAGAGAAGGTTAAGAAGTGATATAATAGCCATGTTTAAATATTTGAAAGGATGTCATATGGAGGTTGGAGAAAACTTGTTTTCTGCTGCTCTAGAAACTAGGACATGGAGCAATGGATTCAAACTGCAAGAAAAGAGATTCTTCCTAAACATTAGGAAGAACTTCATGATGATAAGAGCTGTTCAACAGTGGAATATGCTGCCTTGGAATGTGGTGTAATTTCTGTCTTTGGAGGTTTTTAAACAGATGTCTGTCTGTCAGCAGTGCTTTGATTGTGTATTCTTGCATGGACTGGATGGCCCTTGTGGTATCTTCCTACTCTATGACTCTATGGGCCTTTCCGCACTAGACTGATATAGTGCTATTATTCCACTTTCAACATCCTATGGAATCCTGTAGTTTGTAGTTTAGGTAGAGGCATTTAGAATTCTCATCCAGAGAGTTCTTTGGCCTCAGTAAACCACAAACCCCAGAATTCCACAGGATGTTGAAAGTGAAACAGTAGTACTATATCAGTGTAGTGGAGAAAGGCCCTATGACTATGTACGTGTAGGATCTGGATTTGTTATGATCTATGGTGGTCAAATGTTATGTGTGGGTGGTAACTGCTTGATGGGAGGATACTTGGGGCCACATATAGTAAGTAACTAAGCATAGCCCAGTCTTCCCCCACTAGATGTACTGGACCAAGTGAGTTAGCCATTGGGCATGCCGGCTGTGGGATTATCAGCACTCTAGTCCAGAAGAGAAACTTTTCCAAGCTCTAGTGTGATGTCAGATTGATCTTGTTGCTCATTATCTGTCTTTTCTGTGGGAACTGCTGTTCATGGAAGGGACTGGAATCCAGAGGAAACTCCACATGGAGGCAAATTCTTCTTCCACAGAAACTCTCTTCCCTGTATCATTTCCCACACAGATCTCTAGAGTCACCCTAACCTCCTAGAGAATTTATTCAGGGGACCAGAGGAAAATACAGGGGATATGAAGAACTGGTAAAATTTGCCTTCCTACTTTCTCCAGCTGTGTCACTGAACAGAGTTCAGGTACAGTTCCACAACAACATGTTCATGTCTTAACTGCCTTGGAAATGTAAGTGAAAGTACTCTTATTTAAAATATTATTTGGCCTAATATGGATAGAGCCAAAAGGTGGAGTGTGTGCGCGCGCGTGTGTGTGTATTAATCTAAATAATCAGAAAAAACAATGGCCCCAAATAAGCTTCTACTTCTGTACTTCTGTACTTCTGTAGAAGCTGGAAAGAGGTTGAAATATTCAGTCTAGCAAATATGTTTAAAATAACTCTGAGAATATTTTTATTTTCCTGTTAGCATGGTAAGATGAATTCAAGAAAAGGCTTAATGCATGTTCTTCAGCATTTCCTAGATGAGAACCTGGCCATGGGGGACCAAACAACATCCAACTGTGGTAAATATGGCAAAAGGTTATTAATGAGGAAGAACACACAAGCTAAAAGAGGCTACTGCAGTTTGCTTTTGCCTGAGCCTGCTGGGAAGGGCAAGATTCTGCCCCTACTTTACTTTCTCACCATGCCAAGTTAATTGAGCACAGCCTGTTTTAGAATTTTGAACTCAGTTTACATCAACTGAAGTAAACTGAGGACAAAGGAAGAACATGGGAGGAGAAGAGAAAAACGGACATTTTAAAAGCAGCTGAAAAAGTGGGATGACAGGAGGTTGATCAGGATTGTATCTGCCAAATCAGGACAGCTGGAAGATACACTTAATGTTTTCAATAGAAACAGAGGAATCCCTAAATCAGTTCTTTAATTAGGCCCTTATCAGCTCAGAATTGACCTTGAAGGCCTTATGTTGTCCACAGCACACAGATTACCAACCTATGCGTTAATCTGACCATTCCTTACTGATGCTCGTGTGTAACCAGTAATAGATGTTCTGCATCCAGACCCATGCCAACTGCCCCAAAAGTTGTTACAAGATTGCAGTACAAAAGACATAGATGACAACACCTGTGTTATGCAGCATGAATTACAAACATCAAATAACCTAAGTAGAGAGTGCATAGGATGTTGCTCCAAGCACAATTGCCTGCACAAACTGGGAGCAGAGGAAATAATCCCCTTGCCCGACTGGACTGAAACCTACACCCAGGCTACTCCTGGCTGGGCACACCTGCTAATGAGTTCAGACTGTGTTTTAAACCCATTGGCTAGTGGTTCCTTTCCTCCCAGAGGCTGTGCCAACCAGTGCAGGTTTCTGGGAAGAAGGAACCAATGAGCCACCATGATGCAGGTATCACTGGCACTCCACTCCAGTCTGAAGCTGCAAAACTACCATACAGTAAGTTGTGCAGTGCGCTTATGGTTTGATAATGTGTTTGCACAGAAAGATGATACTGGACTTGAGTGACAGTCTAGCTCTTACGTTACAGAGGATGTCTCAGGGAAATCCACAAGAAGCCATTGTTCAGTCAGTTGCTGATTCCTTAGCTTGTGATGAACTCAAGATTTACAGGGATACAAAATGAATAGCTGCTGTTTAACGCATCTTCACATGTTTGAAAGAAGGTTAAACAACAAGAAATAAATAAAAGTATAGGGCCATTTGTGAGTAATATGACCATTTCAGCCTTGAGAGTATTGGTGTTTGTTGTGTTTTTTTTAAAGAGAACTGTTAGAGAAATAAACAATAGGAATTTCTGATGAGTCACTCAGTTCTGGTTTACATGGCAGGGAAATAAATAATTACCATATATAGGGTGACCATTTTAGTGAGGCCACTACTATGGTAGTATGAGTGGAATTGAGCCAGTAATAGGGCCCTCAAAGATTCTTCATGCTATTTCAGTCTGTCTGAATGTTCAGATCTTTGGGTGAAAGCTTTCTTCCTGTCCTACATTTAATGAAGACATGTGAGAGGGCCTTCTTGGTGGTTGCTCCCAGACTGTAGGATTCTTTGAAGACTAAATTGTTCCCCCCTTCGCTCTCCTTCCACAGATAGGAAACAACCCTTTTATTTAGATAGATTTTTGGCTGTTACCTGGTTGTGGCAGAAGAGTCTTTTAATGGGTGTGTGTGCGCCGTACTTTTATACTCATTGTTATATTTTAAATCCTTTAAAACTGTTTTAAACTGGTGCTGTTTTAAATAGAATAGTTTAATTTATTGCATTGTAAAACTTTTTCAATACAAATGTTGTATTTTAGTTGTACTATTTAAAATTTATGATGTAAGCTACCTTGGGTCTTATGTTGGGAAAAATATATTTCTTGGCCAAAACATGGAGCAAGGTCAGTGGAGAAGATAATTCACTGAATATTCTTGTTGAGAGAGATGAAACTTTTCAACATTTTAGGAGGAGCATAAAAAAGAAAACATTTTCTCTAAATTTCCCTGAAAATTCTGTTCTAAAACATTTTGGCTCACTTTTTGAATGAGATGCTACTATTAGTCCCTACTGATGAATGAAAAAAACAAAGCAAAATAAAACAAAATCAAGGATGGTCTAAGAGAGGGAGAATGGGAAGGAGCAACAATCACAAGCATTGCTTCTTTCAACAGTACTAAAGTAACAGTAAATCAGGATCCAGTAAATCCAGTAAACAGTAAATCAGGATCCAGGATTCTCGCTGCCCCATTGCTATTTCTGATCATTTAATTTAGACTTTTAAAAAATCTGAACACAAAAATTTAAAATGCATTAAACAACAATCCACTTAAAAACATTAATTTAGTTAATTAATTAATCAACAGTTAAGACCTCCTATATATTCAAACACTATTGTTCACATTGCACTATTCAAACCAGTTAAAAGCTGAGGATCTGTTTAAATAAGAAGATCTTTGTCTATAAAAAGAGAGCAGAGAGGGGACTAACCAAGCCTCTCTCAGAAGCCTGGCAGCAGCCACCAAGAAAGCTGTCTCCCAAGTCCTCACCAGATGTACCTGTGGTGGCAGTGGAACCAAGAACTTACACTGGTATAACCACCAGTTACACAAGCATTTGGTGCTATTCAAATTTTGAAATTTTACTTTTCACACGGCATTTGCCATGCAAAAGGGCACCTGGAGCGTCGTGTGATTGTGAGGAGCGATCTGCATGATGCACTGACATTTGCGCAACGCTCCAGGGTAGGGCAGGCGCCACTCACGCACTTTTTCATTTTCAGCTTTCAGACCAAAATGGTGGACAATTGCACATTGGTGCAGGACCCCACGTGCGCTTGCCATGCGTGCAGAGCCTCCAGAGTTGAGGCGGTCACACTTTCTGCCCCAGCACAGCCTGGGAAACTCCCAGGCTGTGCTGTGGAAGGAAGAGGTGGGGCTCTCACTCTGCCTGCTTGGGAGCAGGCAGCTCGTGCAGAGCTGAAGCAGTGGGGACACAAAAGCCTGTCACTGGAGGCTGCTCGCGCGATCCCTGCACCCCAGCTCCATGAAAAGGTGCATTGAGGAAAGGGCCTACATAAGGAAGCCTCCATTACCCACTTGCACAAGCTTAGGGATGCTAGTATACTGTTCTCGCTGCCTTAGGCTTCACTAATAAACTCTTCTTGCCTGCCTTCTCCTCTTCATTGCACTTTATAGGCAACTTTCTTTCTGGCAGCCTTTGCACACTACCGCCCTTTCCAAGGCTGACACATGGGAAGTGTAAGAGAAGCAGCTGCAGCAACAGGAGTAGGCATAGTAGTTTTAGTACAAGTAGATCTCCCAATGCACAGTTGCCATTTTGTTAGCATGGCGCAAGGCTTGAGGAGGGACTGAATGGAGTTCCTCAGCGCTGCTGCTTCTGCTTCTGATGCCACCAACCCTTCTCTATACTGAAGGAAGCTGACAAGCCCTACTAGGCAAGTGCTGAGACTCTTGTAGCAGGATCCGCACTGCAGAAGGAAGTGAGGGAGACACATACAAATGTGCCAGCCTAGCTCTCTTTGGTTTGAGAGCCTTTGCCTTATTCAGGAATCGTCTCTCTCCTTCTTTCTATTCCTTCTCTACCAGCAAGGTTCTAGAAGGGATACCTAATATACCTACAGCAGAGAGGAGGGGGTTCACTCTGCCAGTATTATAAAGGATTTGGACTTACTCGCTAGCTTTTTTTTATGGGCAATATTTTTATTTATGGGCAATATTTTTAATTCATGCCCATTCCAGATTGAGCCAGATTACCTACCCATAGGTAACTATTCTTTGTCTTTATAAGGATGGTAATACTAAAATTTGAAAATGGTTGCACTATTAATATTGGTTGTGAGATTCTAGGAGTGTTAAGTCAAAAAGTAACTTTTCATAATTTTGCTATTCTTATGAATATTGTACTTTTATAGAAATGATTTCTTCTTGTACTGTACGTTGTTTATTTTTAGTACAGTTGTTCATTGAACTGTTGTGTACCCAACAGTTTCCTATTTAATTGCTAGTTTTCTGTAGTGCCAATCTCTTGTGTTACAAAAACAATAATAATAACAGACTCTAAAAATTGCACATTTTAAGTTGTCAGTCATGTCACATAAGGCAGTGATGAGAAATAAAACACTAGAATGCCGATGAAAATCAGATCTGGGCAAACCCTTTCCTTTGAATGTATACCTTATAATTAATTGTTGTCATGAACTGGTCATCCTGTTGAAAGAAAGTTAGTGGAAGTTGGATTAAATGTTTTCCATACACATATTAAAAATATAAGTTATACATATAAAACAGGACATGGGTATACAGTCATCCCTCCACATTTGCTAGGGTTAGGGGCACAGGATCCCTGTGAAAGTAAAAAAAAACTCTAGGCCTTCCCAAACTGTATTTAACACACAAAATAGTATGATCACCATATTCAACCCACCGTGGAGTCCTTTGAGGCATCACGGTTCCTCCACAAAGCAGAAGTGGGTAG
This sequence comes from Iguana delicatissima, assembly GCA_948472985.1. NCBI lineage: Eukaryota > Metazoa > Chordata > Lepidosauria > Squamata > Iguanidae > Iguana > Iguana delicatissima. Next base: position 3,532 of record CAOKZL010001216.1, on the reverse strand, counting down.
CTGGTGGGGCTTACTGCTACCTCCACTGCTGCCCCATGCCTTTTTTAACAGGGACTTACAAGCCTTGTTCGCAGTTTCTTGTTCTCATGAGGCTTGCAGTCCCTATTAAAAATGGCATAGGGAGGCAGCAGAAGGGACAGCAAAGAATCTGTGAATAATCAAATCCGCAAAAGTGAAACCTGCAAATGTGGAGGGCTGACTGTATGTCCAATGCATGTTTACTACACTGTGCATCATGTCAGTTGCACACACAGCTAAGATCAGTGGTAACAATTGAGTTGCTTTGGTGTGATTGTGTAAAGTCACCACTTCATTTAAGAAGAGCCAGGTTTATTACACGTGTTCCTAGTTAAATGCTCAGGCTGGTGTTTTTCTTCTGGTCACAAAAGGAGTTTCACACACTCTTATCTGGGCCCTTGTGTTGTCAGTAGCATTGAGATGGATCTGTAGAGGGCCTAATGTCACAACTAAATGATCTCAATGATGGTGGAAGACAGTAGGTGAGAATGGTGGGCCTTGGCTGGATAAAATACGAGTGGGCAGATGTAATTTGTAATAGCCTATCAGAGTCAGAATCAGTTCCCACTTAAAGTGGAGAGTGAAGAAGCTACAGAGGACTCCAGAAAAACGTATCATGTGCATCCAAAAGCACGCAAAAGTAACAGATGTATGAAAGTAGTGTTGTAGGTGATCTTGTAAAGGGCCAAATTGTGTTGGGAAATGTGGGAGACTGTAGTGGATCTTTCAAGCAGAGTAATCAAATTGGTAGGACAGAAGCCAAGCAACAACCAGTCCTACACATAGCCACACAGAAGGTCTAACAGAAAAAAGAAACAAGCTTATTTTTTGTAAAATATATAATGGACTTTACTTACTAATTATGTGTCCCTTATATGGTCTAATGGAGGAGAAAGGGTGAAGAAAAACATTATTATACTTAAAGTGATGCAGGAAGAGAGAGACCACCACCGCTCACCCAATACGAATTTAGTGTAAATATATACTGTGCTTAAACTCATACAATAACATGCAGACTAGTGGCTTATGAGTATAGGCATGGCAAGAATGCAAAATCTAACAAGCTGGAGTAAATTGGTTCTTCTCAGATGTGGGGTATTGGTGGTTTTTATACCCTAATGAGCTAAGGACCAGTACTAAATGTGTGCCAACTGGCTACAATGGTTTCTTTCTTTCCTGGAAACTCACCTGACTCAGCCAATGAGCCAGGAACTGGCACTAGTTTGTGGAAAACCAGTTTAGTTGGCACTGGAGTAGCACTGGAGGGATCACAAAACCCTGGTTCCTTTGTAGCACTTGGTTTAAGCTTTTTTCATAATTTGACAAATAAATAAGGTTGGTGCTACACTCAGTTTAAATTGTTCTTCAGCTTGATGGTGATAACATTGTGTTATGTAGCCCTTGCACTGGCATGGACATGTGGGTTAGAGCTGTGCAAAAGTTCTATTGATATTCCTAAGGGATTGTATCCATTTAAAATAGAGATGGGCTTTTCAGATGTTTTTGAACTGCAACTCCTATAATAACACATCATTTGTTATGCTACTGAGACTGATGGGAGTTATGGGCCAAAAGCAATCTGCAGGGCCACAGTTGCCTAACGCTGAAGTTAAGTCCATGCATTCTAAACTCCTCTTTGACATGACAGTTGACTCTCCACATTTGCCTGAGTTGGGGCACAGGAACCCCGCAAAAGTGGGAAAACTGAAAATGTCAAAGTGTGTGTGTGTGTGTGTCTGTGGGAAGAGGGCCAAGACATAGTGGGGAGAGTGGCTACCCAGGGTCCAAACCAGGTCAGGGAAGGGGATGGGTTGGCATGGTGGCTCTGTATTTCCTCTTTCACCTATCTCCTTTCTTGGGCATTGGGAGAGGGTTTGTGATACACTGGGCTGCAATTCATCCTTAGCTGGCTAGGCAGCAGATAGTGGAGGAGGAAGAGGACCGGAGGTGGGTTTTTAAAGAGCTGAATGATTGGAGCCACTGAGAGGAAAGGTTCCACTGGAAAAGAAGTGCCTGAAGTGTGTCGTGGACAGGGGTTGGAGAAACTCACAAATAGGCAACTCTGTGAAAGTTAAACTAACAAATATGGAGGGCTGACTGCACTTTCAAACTGTGTGTTTAGAAAACGTGGCCAACACATAGGGACATAGGAAGCTGTATTGTGTGAATCCATTCCAGGTTTTCCTAGGAGCACCCAGGCAGGAAATGATTGTTGAACTCTCTAAGTGCTCCTTAAGAGGCCTACTGTAACCATGTGTCATAGCAGAGGAAATGCCCCATAGGACAGGGAAGAACATTGTCTTGAAATAGAGTCCCAAGTGGATTTGCCATAGGGAAAAGTAAAGGGACAGTCTTTTTCTCTTAATGGATGGCCCAACTAAGAAAGAGACAATATGGACAGTTACCAACATGGCAGCTGCTTTTCCTTGCACTACTTCCTACCCTCTCATTCACTTTGAGTTGTTCCACACTGAGCATCTCAGTGTCCAAGGTTTTGGGGCAAACTTTGAATACCTCTCAGAGGCCCCCTTGATGTTTCATGGCTGGTTTTCTCTACCCACAGGCAGTCCTTCCAGACTGGAGAGGATCATCCAGGAGATCTTCTGGAACATGTCTTTCCATTTTGGACATGGGGACTCCCTGTCAGTGAATAAGGCAATCCAAAGCAAGAAAGGACCCAGCAATTGCTTTTGGTTTTATGAGTCAATACTTCTTTGCATTGAAAGCTCACATTCCTGCTTATGCCTTTGAGCCTTTCTCACATTTAGTCAAAAGTAAATATGCAGGGTTTGAAGAAGAGTCCATTCCTCTTTGGCATAAATGCTGCTGCCTGCAAAGTGATGCTATCAGGAAGATCTTTTGTGGGGACAGTAACTCCCCCAAATCCTATCCAAGCTGCCATTTTAAACCTTTCATTGGTTAGGTAGAAAGCCAAGAATCAAGTGGAAATTATTGACAGATATCAAAGAAAGAAGAGGGTCAGGGTTACCAGATCTAAAATTATATTATGAGTCCTCTTGCATAGTTTGATTAAAAGAATGGATAATGTTGGAAAATAATGGTTGCTGGAATTAGAAGGATGTGAACTTAGATTTGAATGGCATGGAAAGAAAAGGTGAATGCTGAATTCAGTTGTCATGCTATCAGAAGAAATTTGCTGAAGATTTGGAATAAGCTTAAAGAGAGATACTGTCCAATAACTCCATGGTGGCTATTTCCACATGAGGCATTCTGTAGACAAAAACTGGGTAGCACTTAGAAATGACTGAAATATAAAGATCTTCCTCAAGAACATCATGGAGACTGAAAGTTTAAAGATATACAAGAATTAGAAAGAGAAGGTCATAAAATGCAATGGCTAACCTACTACCAAATTAGAACTTGAGAATTTGAGAAATTAATAGAGGATGGTTATGCAAATTTAATTGACAAAATCTACAAATTGTTGTTAAGGTTCAGTACTGAGCAAAAACAAATGAAAGATTGTATGGTGAAATAGCATGGAATGTAGGTT